>OZ010620.1:10999584-11286932 GCA_963932285.1 Caenorhabditis macrosperma
CAAGAAAAGTTCTTCTCTCTCGGGAAACAAAAAACCATCTGAAGCAAAGATCAGTTCTCGTGCATGAGTTAAGCATCTAATGAAACAGTAATCCCCCGGGGGGATGTCAAGGGGAAAAACAAGAACTCGTGACTCATGGAGAAAGGCGTTTACAGTGTGTGAGAGATCTGGAGAACTCCTCCCATCGGAGTCATCCGAAGAGCAAACAACAAAGGGAAAAACATTATATACTACAGTACTTTTCAATGTTTCTCTGTTTCGAAACACTCTCAAGTTCCGAATTGGACAGCTAGAGGTACTGCGAGAATGAGAAGGAGAGAGAGAGAGAGAGAGAGAGAGAGAGAGAGAGAGAGAGAGAGAGGAGAGAGAGAGAGAGAGAGAGAGAGAGAGAGAGAAAGAGAGAGAGAGACAGAGAGAGAGAGAGAGAGAGACAGAGAGAGAGAGAGAGAATGAGCTGAAAATGGCTTCCGAAGTCATCAGAAATCGAGGAATCATTGGACATTGGGGCCATAAAAGAGAAGTTGAATGAACTAAAAATAGTTGAGGGGTGAAGAAATGGTGATAATTGCGAAGAAGAAAATGGAAACTGAAACACATCGACCGAAATAGAAGAAGTGATAAAGAGATGGCTAAAAATAGAAGAGAAAAGAGGGAGGAAAAGAGAAGGAGGAAAGGAGGAAAAGAGGAGGAAAAGAGAGAGGAAAAGAGGAGGAAAGAGGGAGGAAAAGAGAAGGAGGAAAGGAGGAAAAGAGGAGGAAAAGAGAGAGGAAAAGAGGAGGAAAGAGGGAGGAAAAGGGAGGAAAAGAGGAAGAAAAAGAGGAGGAAAAAGGAGGAGGAAAAGGAAGGAGGAAAAGAGAGAGGAAATGAGGAGGAGAAGGGGGAGGAAAATAGGAGGAAAAGAGGAGGAAAGAGGAAGGAAAAGAGGGAGGAAAAGAGGGAGGAAAAGAGGAGGAAAAGAGGAGGAAAAGAGGAGGAAAAGAGGAGGAAAAGAGGAGGAAAAGAGGAGGAAAAGAGGAGGAAAAGAGGAGGAAAAGAGGAGGAAAAGAGGAGGAAAAAGAGGAGGAAAAGAGGAGGAAAAGAGGAGGAAAAGAGGGAGGAAAAGGGGAGGAAAAGAGGAGGAAAAGAGGAGGAAAAGAGGGAGGAAAAGAGGATGAAAAAGAAGGAGGAAAAGAAGGAGGAAAAGAGGAGGAAAAAAGGAGGAAAGGAGGAAAAAGAAGGAGGAAAAAGAAGGAGGAAAAGAGAGAGGAAAAGAGGGAGGAAAAGAGGGAGGAAAGGAGGAGGAAAAGAGGAGTAAAAGAGGAAGGAAAAGAGAAGGAAAAGAGAAGGAAAAGAGAAGGAAAAAGAAGGGGAAAAAGAGGAGGAAAAGAAGGAGGAAAAGAAGGAGGAAAAGAGGAAGAAAAGAGGAAGAAAAGAGGAGGAAAAGAAGATGAAAAGAGAAGGAAAAGAGAGAGGAAAACAGGCATATCCAGCTAGATCTCTGGACCAGATCCCTGTTTCGAGAATGTTTTGAAACAGTGATAGATTTCAGCGAAAACTATTGTTTCGAGCATCGTGCTATTGACCTCTGCTTGGATCCAGCTACAGGGCTACAGTATCCCGAGGGTACCGTACTTAGTGATCTACCTCCAGTCGTCCCCCACCAGGAACACATGTACAAGTGTGACTCAAAGTGAGCTTTCCCCCCTCTCTCTCTCTCGGCCTGTGATCAAAATGGACTGACATTGTCTCTTTTTGATAACACCACTCGCTCTGCGTCTCTGCCCTCGTCACTCTCTCTCGCCGCTTGTTCACTATCAGTACAGCCAGCCAGTACCTCCCCGGGAGAGCAAACAGACCCATCCATCCTGTATACAGAATACAAATTCTCTTTCGCTCTCTCGTCGCTCCTCGATTCGTGCACTCTCTCTCGCGGTCCTTTTCGTTCACACCGCCACAGAGAGAGAGACGACGGCTGGCAACAATCAAAGACACACATCGCCATCAATAAGCAAATAGAGGGCGAGAGAGTGCGCGAGACGAGGAGCGGCGCAGAGGGAGCAGCGGAAATGGGATTGACACGTGGAGGAGATCAAATCAACAAGTGGACTTTACATGGAGGAGGTGTGCAAAAGAGAATTTGAGGAGGAAGGAATCGAACCAGAGACCCTAAATTGAAAAACAGAGAGACTACCAGCTGCGCCAATTGGGAATGAAGCTGGCCACTCTCCGAGTGTAGACATGCTGGAGGAAGAGGGAGGGCGTTCTCCGGAAAACCGTTCCGCCGTCTCCGTCTCTCTGTCTCTCCTCCGGTTCGCCCGCGTGGTGCTTAGCACCGTCTTAACACCTCTCTCGCGAGGCCAATCATAAAAGTGGTGTTGTTTGACGAGCGCATTTGCATGAATGCAGCACACCGCAAAAGGTATCAGAAAACGGGACGGGAGGGGGGAGGGTGATGCTGATTGTTTGCTTGTGTTCGCTCCCCCCGGCTGGCACCACACATTGAGATAGGAAAGGGGGGGGGGGACATGCAAATGAACGGATACACGAGGGAAGGACGTGGAAAGCCAGTGCAGGGACTTTGGGATACCATGGGAATGTGGATTACTGTTTCTTCATGAGAACTTCCAAGGTTTCAATTAACTTTGGCAGTCTGTGCAGCATACGTCGAGAAAGCAATACGGAAGCAATACGTCGGGAAAAATAAATTTTCACTGCTTCAGAGACTGTAAAAGTTCGACGAGTAGGTGTTCTCGGGAGTAGTGTAATACTGAAAATTAGCTTATCGCTTCTCTCTAAGCTAATAAGTTTTATCTAGTCGGAACTCTTTGTAGTTTTATAACGGTTTATTAGTAAAAACAGAAGTGTGGGGGCACGGACGATGGTAGATTCTAAAGCCCGGGGGCCCGAGTGGAAAAATCTAAAAATGCCGCTATGAAACGCGACTTCGTGAATTCGGAGTTCATTGTTTCCCCCATTCTCGACGTTCTGCCTGGAATCAGAATTTTTGAGTTCTTTGAGAAGATCTTAAAATCTTTAATTTCTCTTCTGAAAACTCCTCCTTCGTCTACGAGTGCTTGATATGAACTGTGGCTTTCCCAAAGGGGAGTCACTAGAATCCCTTTCGCCTCTATTTTTCTCGCTTCGTTTACAAGTCTTGGTACTAAGTTTGGAGGTGGAACCCACCAAGCCAGTCCATACTCTTTTGCTCTTTTGAGATGCTCGAAGACGTTGGCTCCTGCTGAATTCCTCTCTGGGTCTCTGGAAAAAAACGGTCTTGCTTTGTGATTCTGTTCGTCTGCGAACCAGTCGCATCCCACTCTTCCCCATCTTTTTTGCGCCCATTGGAAGATTCTTCCGCTTATTGCCCAGTCATCGAAATCAAAATCTCGACTCGCTTCATCTGCTTCTTCATTCCTTTCTCTAGGAATCCAAGTAAATCTCACTGTCCCTATTTCTCCTATTCTCTCCCAAATTCTTTCTGCCATTTGATGTAATTCTGATTTCATGGAACCTCTTCTTAAAATGCTTACAGCCGCTTGACTGTCCGTATATACTTCTAATGAACCCTTGATCCATCCGGATAAGTATCGAATCGCGCATTCTACTGCCTCTACTTCTCTCTTTGCGCTCGACTCCTGTGCGAATGTTCCTTCGCCTAATTTCGTAAACCTCCACTTTACTCTACCTTCTTTGTCCTTTAGTACTCCTCCTAAGCCTTTCGCTGACGCATCTGTACTTAGATACCATACTGGCTCGAACTGTTCTGTTACCTTTCTTATACTTAACTCTGTTAGATTTTGTAACCAGAAAGCGATCTCTCTGTTCTCACCTTCCGTCTTCTCGTATCTTGCGCTTTCTCCTTCCTGCTTCCTCTGCGCCTCCGCCACTCTACTCATCATCCATCTTGCTTTTGCCACTCCAGTGTCTCCTAAAAGAACTTCTATTGATGCCAGGCATCCGAGAAACTTCTGACGGTCCAGGACCGTGGGAAAACTCTTTTCCCTCAATATCTGGAGCTTCTGAAGCATCCCTTGTTCTCTATCCTCCGACGGTCGGACCGTCCCCGTGATAAGATCGCAGACCATACCTAACCACCTAACCTGGGTCGAGGGCTCCCACTCGCATTTTTCCTCCGCTGTCTCTACTCCGACTTTCTCTAGATCCTCTCTAATTATTCTTACCGCTCTTTCGGCTGCTTCTCTGTCCTTTGCGAGCACTAGGCCGTCATCCAAATAGAGTGTCACGTTCAAACCTTGTTTTCTCCATTTTTTTACTAGCGGTTTAAATATTTTCGTGAATAGCCAGGGAGCTATTGATAACCCGAACGGTAAACCTCGAAACTTGTAATATGGCGGTTCTACGGACTCGCTCAGGGTGAAAGCTAGGTAATCTGACGACTCCTCGTCCATTAGAATATGGTGGTAGCCGCTACGAAAGTCAAAGGTTGCAGCGAAAGAAGCGTCTTCTAGGAAGTACCAAACGGATTTCCACGCCTCCAATTTGAACTTCGGAGGCTTTATCAACTCGTTCAATTTCGACAGATCGAGAATCAGACGTTTCTTTTTGTTCTTACCTTGACAAACGACGTGCAATGGCGACACCAACTTCGGCTTCTCCACTTCTCGTACTACTGCCTTCTCGATCAACTTATTGATTTCTGTAAACACAAACTCTTTATGCTGCACTGCTGACTTCCTCATTCCTTCCCATTCTGGTAAGGCTTTCCCGCTTTCCAACGGTATGACAAAACCTTTCTCTATAACCTCTAATACCCACTGGTCCTGCGTGATCTCTTTCCAACCTTGTATCTTGTTACCCATCCTTTCTGGAAAGTTTTCTCTACCTTTTTTGAGGACAGTTTTGGGCGAAATGTCCCGACAAGTGGCAATTGAAGCACTTGAACGACTGTCTCGATTCCATTGGTCTTCTGCTGGCTCCGAACTCCCGGGCAGCTCCTTGCCTATAGAAACTGCCCGTTTGCCGAAAGGGCCGGAAATTCGATGAACTCGGTCTGCTCGGCGAACTCTTCCTCTTTCTATCTGGTCTACCGAGGGTTTGAGCCACCATCATCATTGTCGTGGCGTCCCATCCACTCGCTCCACTGCTTCCCGCTATGTCCTTGAACGCTTGCACTTGATCGAGTACTCGGAGCGCCTCCGGGTTTTTATCGAGTATCAACAGATCCTTGTTCCTCTTTCTTATTTTCTCCAGAATATCCTTCATGGCTGCTCCTTCCTGATCGAATTCTTCAGCGTTTTGCAAGGCGTTCAATATTCCAACGTTGAATTCGAGCTGCCTCTGAATTCCCTTTTGGGCGACTTGAGGAACCGGCTCTTCCTTTTTGAGTAGCGACTTTAGCTCCGGCTTTATCATTTCCAAAAACGTCTTCCGGAACTTTTCTGCTTCATCCTCTTTTCTGGTCGCGCTCGCCGATTCGTTCGTTGTCTGCTCGAGCTGCTCCCTCAAGTGCTGCGCTTTCAGTCTCTCCTGTCTGATCATCTCCACTAGCTCTAACACATATCCTTCTTCTTCATCTCTGGTTCTTTGGGACTGCTGACTTTGGCCTTCCGACTCGTTTCTCTCTTGATCTCTCAAGAGTTGTCTACGAAGTGCTTCCGTTTGATCCTCTCTGTCATCCATCTTTTCTCGTCACCAAACTTCTGTAATAAATTCTTTACTTTGAGGATTTGTATAATGAACAATCACTATTTTCTTTTTTTAACTTTTTTTGGGGCCTCTCGAAGGTATT
The DNA here is from genome assembly GCA_963932285.1 of Caenorhabditis macrosperma. Classification (NCBI taxonomy): domain Eukaryota; kingdom Metazoa; phylum Nematoda; class Chromadorea; order Rhabditida; family Rhabditidae; genus Caenorhabditis; species Caenorhabditis macrosperma. The sequence goes on from OZ010620.1 coordinate 11,005,313, forward strand.
CCCCTTTTTTACTCTATCTTCTTCTTTTAAAACTTACTATTCCTTTATCCGTACTCGTAACAGAGCCTAGAAACTGCTCCAAACCTACTTATCCGAAAATAATCAGTAGTATAGCCTTTTTTTCTCGACTTTATCGCCGTAGAATGGCGCGTGAGTTTCCTAAATATGCGCTGCGCATTGTCGTCTCTTCGAGACCCGCGGCCTCCATAATTGCCTGTCCCTTTAATTTCCTCCATCTCTCGCACCTCCTCTTCTCCCTGTCTCTCTCTCTCACTCTCCTCATATCGTTCCTCTAGATAAAACATCCGCAATAGTTCCCTCTTTTGAATAGTTTCTGGAACAAGGATGAATGGCATCTTTGACCCCTAACTTTTACCTCAGGGACTGACTATTTAGGTGAAAAATGTCCACGTTATACTTACAGCTACAATAGAATTGGTATGAATACATATTTATGATGGATAACCCACAGTATAGATTACTGTCTCAAGGTCTACACTTCAAGCCTCAACCATGCATGTTGTTGCTGTGACGAAAACTCGATTTCCGCAATTTCCATTGAAAACAACATGGTGACTCTCAAAAAAAGACACTGCCGGAGAAAATGCTACTTTGGAAACTCCAAAGTGTTCCACAATACCTCTGCCAGAACATCGCTGCTCTCCGAACGATTTCTCCAGCTCAAATGGAAACTTTTGATCGGCGGCAATGATACAGAAGCGGTCTGTAACGTGTTTCTGTTGAACTCAAGGGAAAAATGACCAGGGTTGTGAGATGGAGAAGGAAAGAAGGAGGACGTAACATTCCCACGTGAACTCACGTTATCTCCACGAATTATTCGATATCAATTGATTCTCTCAATTGAAAAAGTCCAGAAATTAGTCATAGTAATCAATTCGAGCGGATTAAGCGATTTCAGCCAGTTGTAAATTGTTCGGTGAGTCATGCGAGCGCCTATTGCTGGAAAGTTCCTTGTTGCAGAAGATGTTGAAGACTCACGTGCTGCTGCTCTTCCTCGCCCTCTGCTCCGCCCATCCGACGTCGGATCTGAGCACAATCGTTGAGAACCTCTCCATCCTCACCCGGGTCACCAACGCCATCGCCCTCCAGAACTCGGCGTCTCGAGGGAATCTGAAGGTACGGACAGTTCTGGCGGACCTGTATTCGTTGAACGAGGACTTCTTTACCACCCTCACAACCGCCAACACTTCTCTGTTCATGGGTGAGCTCGAAACACTGGAAAAGTCTATCCAGGCGACGGGGGAGCTGAAAACGAATGGAACTGCAACGAGAGAGATGGAAGACGTGATCTCGTTTCTCAAGGACACCTTCCCGATCGTTTCGGTGATCGGCGACTTTAAGAACTTCTCGGCGGCACGGCTCATTGAAGAGCTGCGGAAGAGTTCGACTGTGGAGTTTCCGTGCGAAGAGATCACTCTGAAGGCCGTCGGAGAGTTCACAGAGTACATTTGGGGGGAGGAGAAGCATTCGGAGCTGATTGAGCAGTTGAGATACCAGACATTGAGGAGTCAGACGGTGAAGATTAGGGAGTGCTTCAAGGCGTGTGCTGCTTTCGGAACTGCTCCCGAGGGGACTATTGTCCAGGAGTTCAGGAAGTTGAATGACACTTATCGTCTGTTCCACGCGTTGAGTGTGTACGAAGGCAAGTTCTCGATGTTTGAGCAGATGTCGGAGATGCTCAACGTGGCAGCTCTCGACGTTGAGAAGCTGCTGACACTGGACAAATCGAGGATGGAACTGAGCAATCAGACCGTCCGGTTGATCCTCGTTTCGAGGGAACTGCTAGAGCACTGGAATGGTTCTAAAACGCTAACTGCCGGGTTTCCGGATCGTCTGCAAGACATGCTGAGGGTTCGCGGGGATTTGAAGAGCGACTGGTTCCGGGAGGTGATCTCACGGAAGAAGAGCACTCGGGAACTCGAGGAGACGTTGACGCCCTTCTTCATGTTCAGCGAGGAGGTGAAGACGTTCGACGAGAAGTGGGAGCAGCTGATGAGTGAGAACAGCGGTCTGGACTTTGAAGAAATCAGGCGTGTTACGGAGCGGTTGATGCTGATAGATAGGTTTAACAAGGATACGGGGACCCTTCGGATGTTGAACGAGTCGCGGGCGATTATGCACAAGTGCTGGAGCACGACGGCGGCGAAGCGGGCGAATAAGACGAAGTTGGAGGTGTATATGCGGGAGTATCTGAAGCAGGCGGAGGTGTTCAACACGTTGGTCTCGGCCACACAAAAGGTTGTTCCCATCACTCGGTTCATGAGCTTTGAGACATTCGACGCGTTCATTCAGCAGGTGGAGTCCATACTCCAGCGTGAGACACAGGATGTGAAGAAGCAGAAGACCGCATTCGAGACGATTCCCAACGTCCAGGAGCTCATCAATGTGTTTCATTCGATTTCGATGTACTACGATGCACGCATGAAATTTGTCACTTCGTTTAGTAATTTCCGGTCCTCGTTCACTTTCAACGAGAGCACATTCCACTTGGCCGCCGAGGTGGAAGCGTCGAAGATGTTGGATCTGGTGGGGTGTCTGAAGAATGAGTCGTTCAACACGCAAGACGTCCACATGGTGAGAGAGTCGCTGAACGCCGTCTTGGAGATGAGCGACAAAGTGAAGTACGACCCGGTGAGACAGTTCTTAGGGAAGGTTCAACAGGTGCAAGAGGCGATTGAGAGAGTTCGCAACACGACGAGCTCGATGAGAAAGAGCAGGCGACGGAGGAATCCTCCACTGTCTCCATTTGCTCCGATCTCGCTCAGAGACTCTCAAGAACTCGCTTTGGATCTGGCCGAAGGGATGAATGTGCTGCGGGAGATGGCCAGGGTGGCATCCGAGAGGAGCACTCTTCTGCTCGCCGCTGGATACTCGAGAAGAGTGATGGAGAGCATCTCCGCATTCCCGCAAATCGGAGTTGGCGCCCCCTTCTGGGAAGAACCTTCCCGGTTCATTGAACAGGTTATCGATGGGATCGACGGTTTGGAGTTGTACTCTCAAGGACTTCGGAACGGATCGTTGAAGACTCTCCGTCGGGTGTTCGGAGAAGCGGAGAAGGTTCCGGGGATAGATTCCTACAAGGACGTCTTCACACTGGTGCCGGAGGCGTTGAAGGGTGAGCCTGCGGATGCGGACGTCAAATTGGCTCTCGACAACGCGCAGAAGCTCTCCCGGTGGGATTTGGATTTTGCGAAGCAACGGATGCGTCTGAAGGCGGCCGATTCGAGTCTCGGACAGGTGTCGTCGTTCTTTGATAACGTCTTTGGATTCGGCCCGACGCCATGGGCACACCGACCTATCAAGTGAGTTTGTGTCAATTGAATTGTCTGTTCTCGATATCCTGAATAGATCCTATGGGCCCGGAGAGCTCTGCCGGAGAATCATTATATCTCGAGATTGATAAGAGATATCAAAACGTTGCCAACAGCAAACTTGTAGTCCTAGTTATGATCTACAAATTTGCTGTTGATAACTTTCCGATATCTCTTATCAATCTATAGATATAATGATTCTCCGGTCGAACTCTTCTCGGTCGATAAAACCCGAAAGTAGTCCTTCCCGGAGCAGGAACAATCTCGATGTTTTAGGAAACCGTTCGACCTGTATTCCGCTTCTATTATGTCTCTGTATACTGAGTATGGACCCATTGTCACCTGCATTGGTCTTGGACTCTGCGTCTGCGTTCTCCTCGTGGCCATCGCCTTTGGATTCACTGAGAAGGGAAAGAAGTTCTATACGAACACCTACCTGTTCGTTTTCCCGAACATAAAAGAGTTTGAGAGACGATGGAGGTACGCGGTGAGTCTGTGCAGTTCTCTGCGGGTTCCTTGATCACTTCGGAATCTTCAGCTATTCATGGATCGTGAGAATGACCAGAATGCGTTGTTGGAAGCTTGCCGGGCGGGGAACTCTGCGAAAGTGGAGACTCATCTACGCCGAGGCGCCTATGTGAATGTGTACAACAGTGAGTTCCGTGGAGTCTTCTCGGACCTCAAAGGGATCATCTTTCAGTGCACGGCAACACTGCTCTCCACCTGGCGACGAAGAGTGGCCTCCCGGGCATTGTTTCGCTGCTCATCAAGAACGGAGCCAGTCGGAGCCTTCGGAACGCTCAGAACAAGACCCCGGAGCAGTGTATCCCGTCGAAGATCAAGGACAAGAGGGACTTGGTGGCTTATGATGTGATTCGGAAGATTTACGAGAAGACGAAGGGGAAGAAGTACCGGGTGCGGGTGCCACAGGAGTTCCCGACTGATATGTTTCACATTTATATCGAGAAGAGGACCGACGACTCGGTGACCAATATGTTCTGTGAGAAGTTTCGAGAGATTGTGAGTTTGATCTACCTGGAAGGAGGATTCATAGAGCATCTGGCTTTCAGACATCCGACGACCCCATCCCAACGACGACTCACTGTATCTTCAAAACGACGTCAGACGGGATTCTGGAGACTGACGATTTGCAGCTCCTCGTCTGGATCTTCTACGGAGCCATAATTGTGAAGGAGTGCTGGATGACAGAGTGCCTCGTGAGGGAGAAGGCGATCCGCGAGGACTACAAGCACTTGGTGAAGAGTGTCAAGTTCAACGACGTCGTCTACAAGAACTGTATCATCCCGTGGACGAGTGCTCAGGCGAAGGGCGAGATGCCGTTCCTCCACGGAGCCTACGTGGTGTTGGTGATGAGGGAGTGTCCGTTGTGTGAGTTCTCGACTCTTCTCTGGATCCTCTGAACCTCCTCTTCCAGTGGACTTGTACCTCACACTCATCACTTCTTTGGGCGGCGAGTTCCTCGAGGAATTTCCGGACAAGGACAAGTTCAACGCCGACTCTCACCCCTATCTCCACTCGAACCTCGGCCCCGCATTCGTCATCCACGATGGCGAATCGGACCTCAGTCTCTATCGGAACGACCCTGACAACATATACACTGTGTTCACCGAAGCGGAGTTCATCGCGTTCCTTTTGAAACGGGAAACCCATCTGGACAGACGGACCAATCCGATTCCGCAGTTGGTTTCGGCGGATTGAGTTATTTTTTTTTGAATATATTTTCTCATTTATTTATTCATTTTAAAATTACAATCGTTAGAACCCGTTTCGAGAATGAAGTTTATCAAATTATTTAGTTTTGCGCATGATTTTTTCGCATTTGAAGACGCCATCGAAATAGTCCCGCAACCGAGGAGAGCTCTGCCGGAGAATCATTATATATCGAGATTGATAAGAGATATCAAAAAGTTTTCAACAGCAAACTTGTAGTCCTAGTTGTGATCTACAAGTTTGCAGTTGACAACTTTTTGATATATCTTATCAATCTCGAGATGTAATGATTATCCGGCAGAGCTCCCCTCGGTTGCGGAACCATTTCGATAGGATCCGATGGTTAAAAAAATGGTTGTTCAAGAACACCCACAGTAGTTTTGTACTGCCAAACATGAATTTGAAAAGTAACGGGTGAGCAGAAAATAGATCGAAACTGGATTTCAGTAATCTTTCCGTTGAATGTATGAGTAAATGTTTGAGTGCACATATAAGAGATCAAAAAGTCTTAATGGTGACTAATACAATATGGTCTTGAAACGGTGAAGTCTGACAATTCGAAAAGGTTGCGTGTTTGAAAATGAACAAAGCTTTTATCTTTGGAATCAATTCTCACAATTTGCATAGGAATGACCTACTCCATCAATCCATGAAGTACTCAAACACAATTACCGACTACTAAATGGTTTATTTGAAACGGAAAATGTTGGCTTGTGGTTTGATGGTTTTATCAACCGCAGATATCTGTTTAACAGTGGAATGAGTAATACATATCCGATGGATCAAATAGAGAATGTGTTATATTGTCCGTTCATTTTTCTGAAAAACGCGCTCCAGTGAGAGGATCTCAATGGGAAGAGAAATATGTTTGGCTGGCCGAGAACACGGCATTTTTTTCACTGCAGTGGCGGAATTCTCGTCCCCGGCGGGAATGCAAGCGCCGCACGCTTTTTCTGCAAAAGTGCCGCACGCGATTTTTGAAATCTGCATTTTTCGACGATTATCGATTTTTTGCGATTGTAAATGTCGGAAGAAACGACGAAATATCATCAGAGAAGGAAAAATTCATCTACAAAACATTATTCCACAAAAATTCTAAATGTTTTAGCACTGAATCGGAGAAAAAAATTTTCGTCGCTTATTTAAAAAAAAAGTATTTTTTGAAATTTTTTCGAAGAAATTGGAAGAATATCCTTATACAAGACCACGATTTCATTTAAACTTCATTTCTAAGTTTTTCAAGCAGTATTCTGCGATTTTCAGCACTTCTCAGAATTTCATCAGATCTTTAATCCATAATAACTCATTTCGTTTTCATTTTCTCACGGAGATCGACTTAAATTCGGATTCCTTGTCGAATTTCGAACAACCTTTTTTCCCAAAACTGGGAGGAGTGTGGGGACTGTTTTTTGAAAATGGCCTAACTTTCGCCAGCCACTGCAGCGAAAAAAATGCCGTGAGAAACCTCCGCCTCGTCCCTCCTGTGTCGTTTGTTTCTCGTCTGGCGTCTCTGGCGTCAGCGCACTCTCTCGCTCGACACACGGGGGACGAGGTGGAGGTTTCTCGGCCAGCCAAACATATTTCTCTTCCCATTCAGATCCTCTCACTGGAGCACGTTTTGCAGAAAAATGAACGAACAATACATCATACCAACAGTAATTTAGAGGTGACTCACAAGTCACTGTTTCATTGAAACTGTGAATAATATTGAGTTTAGGTACTTTTCATTAAATTGACCACTCCTGTAGCCGTAGATCACCGTGAAAATTTTGAAAATATCAACAAGTTGGGAAAAATCGTTGTCTTCCCTTTTTCGGGAAAATGTTTGTGCACAACTATTCTTCATTTCGTCTACTATTTGTTTGTCAAAAAATGAGTATTAAAAGCAGCCGGGAATCATCTTTTTGAAATAAGGGTTACGGTAGCAGTCGTTTTGTGTCAAAATCGTTTCGAGACCCATCGGCAAACGCTATTTCGGGTGATTTTGGGAGAATTCAGTTTGAAGTTTGGAAAGAATCCAAAGTTGAAATATCCAGAGCGCAGACGAAGAATGTATGAAGTTTTATCGTCTTCGCCATTTTTATAACCCGTCTCCTTGGAGATCCATGACTTTTCGGATTTCTTTTCCGATTCCTTTCCCCTCTTTCATCCACCGTCATGCTGCTGTGCTGTCTCGTATTCGTCTTCTACTCACTCTTTTCCCTCGTATCAGCTGGGAATCAGAAAATGATAATTGTCTGGGGAAAACCTGAAAATTCGACTTCTTTCGAACCGTTCGATAGCTGGAATGGATGCCTGAGAGCTTGTTATGACAGCTACGATTGCATGGTGATGTTCTGAACAGTTTATCAGTTTATCAATGATAACGATTCAGTTGGTGTACCAAGTGTCCACTGGATGCCAGTTGTTCCGTTTTGGAAACGTCAAAACAGTTAGAAAGTTGGAAAAAGCGGATGGAGAAGTGGTCGGATTCATGGTTAGTGGACTATGTAAATCGACTGCTTCGTTCGGAAGACGAGTACTTTTGAGAAACTGATCCAGAGAGATAGTGGTAGTTACCGGGGCCGCTCTTTGAGTATACTCGTTGGTGCGATTTCTGAGTTGTATGATCTCAGAAACCGAAACACACATATTTCCTCGAATACAGCGGCAATGCTGCCGGAGAATCATTATATCTCGAGATTGATGAGAGATATAATGATTTCTCCCAGCAATTGTAACAGAGTTGTGTGTTGTTTATCGCAGAAAACCGTCTCCTCCGACACGTGCCCTTCTTCCACCAATCCTCCCCTTTTCGATGACGCCTCCACCACTGAGCTGCTCGTTCTGAACGGCACCTTCTACAGGAGCACTGTCACTCTCTCTTCCGATTTGTGGACATTCACCTACACTCTCTCTGAGTGTCCAACCGGTTCAAAATTGTTCACGAGGGACTTAGTGAACGTTTGCATTGGGGTTTGGCTCTTCAGTGCATCTACACGAAACCACACCATGGCTTCAAACCTCTGTAAGAACAACAGTGGAACTCTGACTGGTCCTTACAACGATGAAGAGTGGACGTTATTGACAGGTGGGGAAGACTACTCCAAGGTAGTGTTTATAGATTAGTGTTTCAGCTCAATCGAGCAATAAAGTTTGGTTAGATGGGAAGAGTATTTACGTAAAACAGGAATTCGTGATGGATGATGACACCCACAACGGAACAATCGCTTATAATTTTAGTAAAGGCCAACCGGATAGTGATACACCGGGCAACTGCTTATACAGACGGAAAGACGACACAACTGACGATGTTGAGTGAGTTTTATTTATTTATTTATTAAAATACGCACTCGAGGAAGGTGAAAGAGGGGACAAGTCTTACAGTAGAAAAACAGTTGGGGGGTAGGGATGAGGGGGAGAGAGCGAGGGGACAACCTGAGAGTGAGCCTGTTTGGTCCGAAAGAGTGCAGTGAACGATGAAAGAGTGTGCGAGTTTGATCAAAAACTCTGAAACTGAAGTGAATGTGCATATTCAGGTGTTACAAGCAACACGACGGTGCGATGTGCCGTGTTGAGCCTCAGGAGACGTCGTCGTACTGAAAGAGCCTCCGTTGCTGTGATTTCTTTGCCTATTCCTTTTGTGTGAGAGTGTTTTCAGTGTGTTTAACACAATATGAACTTCATCGGAAAACAACTCACCGGCTGAGATGTCTTGTTTCTTCAGATTTTCCGTTGAGAACAAATTTCCGTACAAATGTGGAACTTTTGGGCATCAGAAGAAATAAGTATTCAGGAATTGAGAAAAGTAAAGAAAACTCTTCAGTATTCGAGGCTTCTGGATCGCCGTGGAAAAGGTGACATACGTCAAATGGCCAGAAGAAATACCGTAATTCCTCGAATAGATCGGCACCCAAACACAGCCGGAGAATGATCGTATTTCGAGATTGATAAGAGATATAATGATTCTCCGGTGGCGTTTGAGGAGCCACTCTCTTCGAGGAAAAACGGTGTTTCACACAGTCTCCCTGCTTTTGGAGATCACAGTGAATCCTTATTCATTTGCTTTATTTTACAAGGAAACCATGAAAATGCACATTCAATGATTCTACGAAGCAACCACTGGATTCATTCGACACATTGTCCCTGCCAAATCTTGTGAGCAACTGAAACAAGATCCAGAGGGGTTTCAGACCGATCAAAACTCACTAAGCGTCATCCACGACGGTTCTGCTGGGCATCTGGAACAGGCACTGGTCAATGACAGTACTGTCAGGTTGTTGCTGTCGAAAGGGGTAGGCGAACGTTCCGTTGTGAGTGTCGTCCTCCATCACGAACTCTCTCACCACGAGTATAGACATTCCATCCATCCAAATACCACTGCTCGACTGAGCTGGAGACACTGATTAGTTGATAAACAGTCGAAATATTCGCTTACCAATCAGATAAGTGGCCTCATCACTGGAGTAGGGACCTGTCAGACTCATCCCACTTCCAGTTCTGCACAGGTCAGAAGCGTCGGAGTAGTTGCCAGTCGTTCCATCGATAAGAACGACTCCAATGCAAACGGACACGTCGTCCCGTGAGAACGGCCGACTGGTACTTGGACACGTGAGGATCGAGTATTCGAATGTCCGCGAGTCATCGTCAGAAGTGACGGTGCTTTCGTAGATGGACTGACCGACTATGTACGTTTCAGAAGTGGAGTTCTTTCCGAAAAGAGGAGGATCGTCGTTGGAGGGACACGTGGTGATGGTCTTCTGAATGAGAGACTCTGAGACGGGAACCGTTCCAAACCCACTTTGAAGCCAACTTTTCCATCGGTCCCGTCCAACTTCCTCACTTTTGTTATGTTTGAGAACCGGAACAGCTGACATTCTCCAGTTGTCAAGTTGTTATACACCAACTGAACTAGATCATTGATGAACTGATAAGCCCCTCTTATCACCATGCAATCATCACTCTCGTTGCACTCGTCCGAACATTCATCCCAACTGCTAAAGTTCTCGTAATGCGAGAACTCTTCCGGCTCTCCCCACACGATTATCATCATTGGATCGGCAGAAATTGAGATTATCAGGGAATGGAAAAGTGATAAAAAAAGGAAATACAAGCGTTGTTCTGATCATTTTCACTTCACCAAACATTGAAAAGTAATAAATGTAAAATAGGAAAAACGCAACATTTGAAGTCGTCGTCTCCATAGGAACGAGCCGCAATATTGGTGCAGATCAGAAAGATTTACTGGTTTCCAAGTGGTTTGTTGACCATGGGGGCCCGTTGACATCTAGACCAGTGTTCAATGTCACATAGTCACCTGCAGGGTTTCCGACTGAAAAGGGAGTTGTCTCCAGAGAATCGTTTGGAATGATACCTTGTGGGACGGATAGAGGTAGGTCTGAGCCCCCGCTTTGGGCTCCCTGAGCCGGGAAAAAGAACAAAGATGCAGTTTCGAGATTTTGGACAGTGCGCGTTAAAAAATCCGGGAAATGATAGGGAAAACAATGAACTCTATGCATGATAGCCAGGAAAAATTGATTCGGGGCATAAGCCCAATAGCGACTTTTTAAAACAGATTCGGAATGCTGGAAACATGTTCTTTTCATACCATTAGGTCTCATTCCAAACGGTTCTGGACAGTTCGGATAGTTCCCTTGTGAGCCCAGTAAAGCCAGTGGCACAGGTGAGATGATGCGGCGGACCCATAACGGAGGCATTTATGGCTAGCGCGCATCTAGTGCACTGCACATCAATCTTGTAGGCATATCCCACCCATTATGTGTCCATCGCTTCCCGTGGGCCCATATCCTACCCGTTATGGACCCATATGGGTAGTTAGGCAAATATCCCTCCGTGATGCCGCATTTCACCTGTGGGAGCGAGTCCAAATGTTGTCAAAAAATCGGAAATTCGGTAGCTTCTGAAACCGATTCGGGGTGCCCAGACTTTTTATTTTCCGACTAGATGGACGGAATCAGTTTTCCGTTTTTCGAGATCACGAATTCTATATCGTTGCCCGGCTTTACTTTTTCCACAAAATCTTTTTTTTTTGTCCGGAATTGTCCCCGCAGCAATTTTTTCTCAAAATGTTCCGTTTTTTTTCCCATTCCCATTTACGGAACCACAAACTGCATTCCGTTTCCAATTTTTTCCGAAAAAAACTTCTTTCTTTTTCCGTTTTCTGGATTCCGAAATCAAATTTTATCAGTCCACCCAACTCTGCTCACCTAGGTGTCATCACGAACGATTCTGGATTGTGATGATAACGTAACGCCTTTCTTACTGAGATTCATAAAAGTTATTGAGATTCATAGGATTACTGCCGTACATTTTTATGATCCTTTTCATAGTGGCGTTATGGCAAAGTGTGGGAGAAATCGGGTCTCGTCACGAGAACCTCAAACTTTTTCCGAAAACCGACATGCGCCTTTAAAGAAACTACGGTAGAAAACAACTCAAAACATGAAATCCACATTAGTCGGAAAAGGTTTAATGTTTTGGGCACAATACTTAAAAAGAAGTCCAGAAGCCGTCAAAGTTGACAGGTCGTCTTAGAAAACTGACGTGCACCGTGCGGTCACTCTTTCTGACCCATGTGCCGAAAATGGGCAAAATCGGTTCCGTGGGAATCGAGATAATCGCTGTCACATACAAACAATTTTTTGACATGCCACGCCCACAAAACGCGCACGCTCGGGCAATTTTGATAGTAATAGAGAACACAAATCATTGACAGACGAATAAATGAAACTAGAAGGAAACACTCTTATGAAGACGATGAAACAGAATTCTCCATTGAACTTCATCGAAATCACATTCAGAATCCTCACGCTCACTCTCCGAACTGCCACAGTTCCCAGTTTCAAATCGTTGTCTTTTCTTCACAATTCTATACAGTGTGAAATTCGAATGTTGCGGATAGCTGCGATCTCGTGAGACCATGATCAACGATTCGTCACATCAATCCAAACTTTTTCATTAAAGCAATAGTTTTTGCACGATAAACTATCACCAAAAAAGCAGCACCTAGTCAAAATGAGAGACATTGATATGTACATGGAGGTAACCGGTTTCGGAGGGAGCGGAAGTGTGTCAAATCGGTCCAGAGATATCCGAATCGTAGCCATCCTGAGAGGGTGTCGAGTCTCCGGACACTTGTGCGCCCAGGTTTCGAGAGCTGGCGCTTCTGAAATTCATCAGTGACTGTAACCCTCAAGACTCTTTCCCCCACGTCTTCATATCCCTCATGTCCTGAGAAATGGAGAATGAGCTCGAGTGGAGACGAGGTCTGCGCTGGAGACTCAGGCTCACCGCTTGGAAGTTGGCCTGGGAAAAGGAGACTGAAGTCGTTGAATTCGGGGGAAAACTCACATCGTCATACTTGCGAAGGGTGTGATCTCTGTGAAGATTGGCCAGGAGGGGAGATCGAGTCGCGAGACGGTCCTCAATCGAGACGGGCGACAGGTGACAGTCGAGCAGGGGCTTACTGAAAGCACTTTGTTTCGGTTTCAGGGGGCTTACCAAAGGTGGCAGGTTTCTAGGTAAATTGTTCTCAATTCCATGTTCACTCGGGCTGTTTTTCAAAATCCGACGCTTTTATTAGAAATGGGTCTCAGAGAACTGTGTCTGCATGCGAACTGTTCACCTGTGCCACTTCTCACCAAGACTGTTTCACTCAAACTTCTAATTCTTTCACTGGTTATTGTGTTTCAGTTAATCGTCGATAAAGTGTTCTGGACATCAGAATTGGTCCAAATAGGGCAGAGATTTTGAATAATCTGAATTCCGGATAGCAATCTAGCGTTTCTCAACAGATGTTTGTTCCCCACTTTATCTGCTATATCTCGAAACATTCCATTCACTTGAAGGACCAATTCCTTTCTTTACAAGAATAAAAAAGTCAATATGAAATGGATTTCCATGACAGCGTGAAACAGAAAACCACTAAACTAGACCACTTTCAATGAATGGTGTTGCCAGTTGTTTCACCTGTTCTCTAATGTTTTCAAGAATTTCGAAAAGCAACCGGAGTTATTATTCGGTGTAGGAGGCCGGAGAAAAGTCCGAAATCCGCAATCCGGCGTCACGAACTCCGGAAAGCCTTTGTTCTGCAGGGTATTTGGATCCTCTGTTTCAGAAAACTTGTTTGTTTGTTACATGAAGCATTGAGTAATAAAGCCGACTCCGAGACAGCTCGCAACCCCGACATTTCGCAACCTCATCCCACGGCGCCCCAGGAGCTACGAATAGTAGAACATTTTTGCAACATTTTGCCGGGTTCGACGACCAGTCAGCAATAATGAAACCTGGGCGACGCCGATTCTAGTTCTATTTCGATGCTATTTCACGTCGTGTTTTCCCTATTCAAACGACGTAGCGAAACGACGCTAAACGACGCGAAACTCGAGTTTCACGACGTTCGCTCGTGAATCTACCCAAAGGCTTTCTTGCACTGTTGTGAAACGTTGTGAAACTCGAATTTGGGTCATTTCGCGAGGTCTCGGAACGTCGTTTGAATAGGGAAAACACGACGTGACATAGCATCGGAATACAATTTGAATAGGTCCATTAGCTCGCATTGTAAAAATCAGCAGTGCAAATTTGAAACTTTAAGACGCCATATCTCACGAATTCGAACGCATAATATTCGTTTGAATTCATCAAAATGAACTTACGTGAACTTTGGCACTTCAATCGATGTTTCGGGGAGTGAGAGAGTGGACGGGAAGTTGTCCGATGCTTTCTGAACATCCCATTTCTGATAAAGATCCCTTGTTTTTGCATACCTTATTCTTGAGCATCTGCACAACTTCATCACTGGAACTTGAGATGTGATCGATCTTCGATTCAATGTCATAGACACGACCCTGAAATGAAGTAATTGTCATGAACTCATCAGTCCAATCCATCCATCCAAAGAACAAAGAAGAGGCGGTGAAACGGAGAGAAACAAGTGTGTACCTTGAGAAGGAAGTTCTCCTGCATTAGATCGTGTACCCGTTGGCACGTGAGTTCGGTTCTGGAAATAGACCGAGTCAGATCAGAATGGAGTTTCGGGTCTTCGGTGCCCGCGACCCTCGCCTGCCTGCGTCTCTGCTGCGCCGCGCTCTCTCGCTGACGACACTCCACGCCCTTTTTAGCGTGTGGCGCGAAGGCGCCTCAAATCTAGTGTTGAATTAGTCTAGTTGGAGCGAGCGGTGCTGGCGATTGATCCGACAGTTCCTCGGACTGCAGGCTCATTTGGGTCATTTTGTTAGTTTCTCTTGTGTAATTTAACTGTTGCTTGCTCATTTTGGCTCGCAAGAGCTAAATAAACCGTGATACACCTCGGAATCGCTTGTTTCTTCTCTTTTTACCCCGTGGACACAATCTGAAGTAATTCTGATTGCAACTATGGATTGTTTATATAGTGGCGGAGAACATACTGTCTTTTCATGTGAAGAGAGTGAAACAGTAAAATGTATCGTAAAAACTCTATTTTGACGGAATCCGAAACGCTTTTCCGGAGAATCATTATATCTCGATATTGGTAAGAGATATCAAAAAGTTGTCAACAGCAAACTTGTAGATCATAACTAGGACTACAAGTTTACAGTTGACAAAATTTTGATATCTCTTATCAATCTCGAGATATAATGATTTTCTGGAACAGCGTTTGGAGTGCAGTTAAAATAGAGTTTCTTCACGATAACTGAATTTTCCCCGTTTCAAACATATATTTAATTATGGGAAGACCCGCGTCTCTAATTCGCCCGTAGATGTAGCAAGTGCTTGTTACACAGCTAACGATGATGAATGCATCATTCAGAATGCTCTCGTTTGTGCTGATTGTAGACGTAACAGCGAGACAAATGGATCTCTATCGTTGTAACTTGGAACGCAGGGCTTCTTTATGTTTGAATATCTCTTGTTTTCGCAGTGGAACCCATTAGTACTTTTTGATTTTATAACAGCGTTATCAATATTACACCAGTTATCACTCAAATCAGCCGTCCTTGAAACAGGAGAAAACTCACAAATCAGCCATATCCAACGGCTTCTTGGTGTCCACTCGTAGTCTGCGCACCCTGGTGAGAGTGTCGATGCAGTCCTCCTCGAAGTCCTGCATTCTCTTCATCTCGTCCTCACCCACACTCAACTCTGCAACTCCTCTTATGAGGAGGATATTGACGCGAACACTCACTTATCGAGTACTCCGATCGGAAGCGTTTCGTATCTGGACGCTTGCTCTGAAGCTGAAAGAAGTAAGAGGGTCTTTGTTGAATGAAATAGCCTTCTCACGTTGTAAAGATAGACTATGAAATGAGCCAAATGGGCGATGATACTGAACGGAGGAGGCAGGAATGGACTGTCGTGGTATCTGGAAAAATGAAGATTCGCGGCGTGGTCTAACCAGGGAAGTGTCCGTCGGATTTCGGAACGGGGCGTCCCGATTTCAAATTTTGCGCGATGACCTCGAGCAGGCTTGGTCCGAACCGGAAACGGAACAACCGCAATATCCGAAATTGGGAAAATGATTTCTTACTGTAGTTTTAAAGGCACAGAACGAGGTTGTGTGAAATGGGTCTCGGGTGGAAGTTGTGAAATACTAAATTGTTCAGTTGTTTTCTGTTTTATAGTTTGTTACCGACTTTTTTATTTTCGGCCAAGCCTAACCTCAAAAGCCGAGTTCGAAGCGCAGAGAACTGTTTGCTTAGATAAAGAAAAGGACGCAATGGTAAAAGGACACCTTTCTAAATTTTAGTGTTCACTGCGAAACAGAAGAGTTCCGAAAGAAGGTCCTGCATTCTTGTTTCAAATTGTCATTGCAATTCTATGATTCAACACATACAAAAAATAGCGATCAAGCTGTTCATAAAAAATGCACCTATACACCCGTTCACACTTGGAAACGGTTTGTTAGACTGGATTTCAGCTGATTATCTATTATATATTTCAAAAATCTTGGAACCTGCGCAAACGCGCTCCGCTAGACCCGTGTTGGTCTCGCCACGACTATTGTCTCTGTCTCGTGTGTTCCACGAGAGACGCAGACAAGAGTCGTGGCGAGACCAACACGGGTCTAGCGGAGCGCGTTTGCGCAGGTTCCAAGATTTTTGAAATATATAATACCAAAGAATGAGGTCAAACGGTTCTTTTGAACAGTCATGAAAGATGTGATCAGTATGAGAACCGGAAACGGAACTAACGAAATTTCCAAAACTTCCGACGGATTTTTTTCCGATTTTTCATTTCGGAACTTTTTTCCGTCGGAAATTTCCGAAATTGGGAAAAGGATTTCTTACTGTAGTTTTAAAGGCACAGAACGAGGTGGTGTGAAATGGGTCTCGGGAAACTGTGAACAACTCAATTTTTCGGTTTTTTTTCGTTTTATAGTTTGGGTTTTCAGCGCAATCAGTTCATTCTTGACCATTTTCGATGAACAAAGAACAATTTTTCGGAAAAAATATTCCCACCCAGACCTAAACGTATCAAATTGGGATTAACGACCGTTGTTTTATGGTTCTTCTGAAACAGAAAAAGTTGTCATCGGTAACAGAAAAGAATGGGGAAATAGTGAGTGCCTGTTTCAAACAACCCACTTATTCCATTAAATGTCCAGTGTACTGATAATGTTAGCGTTTTAATGATAAAGAGTTCTCTAGACAACTGACAGTTCCGCGGACTGAAAGTTTTGAAATTTCCAACTAGCCGGAATGATCAAATTCATTTTTTTCCGTTTTTCGGGGTGTTTTTGGCGTCAATTCACTGTTTTAGCGCGCTCAAGTAAGTAAGTATCCAATTCGCTTCAAATAGGAGTCCGCATAAAAATCGGCCGATTACCGGCTTTTTAGGAATAATGATTACGGTAGCAAACGTTTTGCTGTGTCCCGTTCGTTTCGAGACCAACCTCGTCGTTTCGGATGAATTCAATAGTACCGAGTTGTTTTTTTTAATAATTACTGTTTCCGAATCGAACAACAATGAGCTGAAGGAGAAAGAGAACACTGAATTTTTTGAAAATCATTTGTCAAAAATTCATTCAAAATGCTCACTTTTGAGAAACATCTGACTTTTTCTGTTTCAAATAGCTGTTTTGTTTCCGATTTTCAAAATTTAGTCAATGCCGTGATCCAATGCAGCACGTCGGAACTATTCAAATGGAAATATCACAAAAACCAAGTCATGGTCAACAGTACATACCGTTTTCCTAGAAATGAGCAACACGCTGCCGGAGAATCATTATATCTCGAGATTGATAAGAGATCTCAAAATGTTGTCAACAGCAAACTTTCAGTTCCAGTTATGATCTACAAGTTTGCTGTTGACAACTGTCTGATATCTCTTATCAATCTTGTGATATAATGATTCTCCGGCAGCATGCTGCTCTTTTCTAGGAAATACGCTAGTTCCCTGTTTCAAAGATCCCACTTCTTTTCACTGGTTTCCGCCACGTATAATCGAACTCCATCCAAAAACTCACTCCATCAACTGCTGATATCGTTGGAACAACCAGATTTCTTTCGATTTCTCGATCGAGTCGTTGTAGATGTTGCTGAAGTTCTTGATTACTGATTCAGAAGTCACATAAAGTTGTCGGACGTTTTGAAGTGTAATAACTGTTTTCAACGAAACTCAAGTTTCCCTGTAGTTCATAATTTTGATACTCTGTCAACGTCAAATCAGTAGTTTGATCTATAGATTGCGGGAGTTCGAAGACAATAAAAACAAAGACAAATGACAAATCTTTTTGCATCCACTAATTGTAAAGAAAGTAACTATTTCAGCACATTATGAAAACGTGCTCTTTGTACTCAATGAACCCCACTTTCGTGTTGTCAGTGACTCACTTGAAAATGGCAATCAACAGATTAAGAAGCAGGATATTGGCCACCAACAGGAAGACGACCATGAGCAGCGGCGGGATGAAGTACCCGGGGAAGCATCTGATGCCCTCGTCGCCACAAGTGTCGATCTCTCCCGCATACACTTCTCCGTAGAGCATGAAGTAGGGCTTGTAGAAGATGTTCCTCACCAGCAACCAGTTCCAATCTTTCACATTTGGCTCTGTCAACGACTGTCTGTTGACTCCGAAGGCTATCAGAGGGACGAGGAGGAGGACGACGATGTAGCACATCGACCAGACCATTTTGGCAGCCATTTGGATGTAGGGCCCGAGGAGCGGGTGGACGGAGAGGTACTCGAACGTCTGGAAGATGAACGAATGAAGGTTATCTAACATTAGATGACATTAACGTTTCAAGAACTTCTCAAAATCAGATGCCAAGTGTTTGCATCAGTACATTATATGTATAATTTCCTAGTACACTTCTCGCTCCAATACGGTTTCAAACTATGCACAAAACATGTGAATCATTTGTTTCCAATTGCTGTTATGTTTCATTTTAAAATAACTATGAAACAGAAACCATGTGCAATTGTGGTTCACTGCTTCCGAACCCACCTTCATATGGAAGAGAACGTTGCTCAAACTGAGCAGGACCCTTCCCCACGAGTGTCTGTACATTGGAATCAATCGGAATGCGTAGCCGACGAGGAGGCAGAGGATGGCGGCCGACGTCCAGATGTTGTACCATTTCGCATAGAACACTTTGATCTTTTCGTTTATTCGAGAGCCGTCGGATGTGAGGAGCTGAAAGGAAGATGGTCAATTGGAATGGGTGGTTTCTGTTTCAAAGAAGGATGATGGAGGGTGAGGAGCATCTAGTTTCTAGTGATGTCTCGTAGACTAGTTCGTAAAAATTGATGACGCTTCAGGCATTTAGAACTTTGTTACTATCGGATTACATCGAAATGGCCCCACAACCGAGGAGAGCTCTGCCGGAGAATCATTATACCTTGATATTGATAAGAGATATCAAAAAGTTATCAACAGCAAACTTGTAGATCATAACTAGGACTACAAATGTTCTGTTGACAACATTTTGATATCTCATATCAATCTCGATATATAATGATTCTCCGACAGAGCTTTCCACGGTTGTACTCAGTAACATTCATATCATTTCACAGTACTTTAAGAAATTTTTGAAATGGTATTAAATAGATCAACTTGCAGCTAACACTAGCTCCTCAAAGTTTGGTGTCTCTTATCAGTTTTCCGATAGTTTACGGCTATCAATGAATGGGTGACATTAACATTTGGGAACTGGGTTCTCTGTTTTTCACATTTCAATCGCTCTCTTTCGTTCAAAGTACCGTCGTCGACATTGTTAAGTTAATCCATACTTTCCCTGTCTACCGCAATCCCCAAACTTCATGTGAGTACATTCTGAAATTTTCGGGGGTTACGGTCGACAGCGAACGCCACCGGGTCGACTCGGAAAACCGACAAGAGGAATGGAAGGAATCTTGCCCAAACTGTTTCCAAATCGCTGCTTATTTTTTTCTTCTGTCTTTCCAATTCTGCTCATCCACTCACCTTTCTCATGTGTTCCACAGACAGTGTGACCGAGTAGATCAGCGTGATCCATTCGTATTTCGTCGGTCGAATCGGCGTCTCGAGCAGTAGAATGGCAGTTTGAGTCGTCAGAAAGATCAAAAACGCAATGCACCACGACCAGAATTTGGTGATTGGCGCAGAGTAGAAGGCTCGGAATCTCTCGAACTTGTTCAGCTGCGGCTCCCTTTTGAACATCATCGAAGACGCCGATCCGTAGGCACTGGCCACTCCGGAGTTCTTCCTCGACGACACTATCGTCACTTTCTTCGCGAACGCGCCCTTTTCGAGGAGGAACTCCTTCTGATCCTCTCCTCTGTTCGCATAGTACGACTGACTCGTGATGCTGTTCGCCCGGTGCTCCGCGTACGTCTCTTCGGAACATTCCTCTGTCGGACGCGTCGATTTCGATCTTTTCGGTTTGAATGCGAGAAAAAGGACGGCCGGGGGGCAGATGAGCGCAGTGAGCACACGCACGTTCGAGCCAGAGCGCACTTTCAGAGAGCCGTGCCACAGCTCGGCGAGCAGGATTTGACAGCTGGAAGAGGGAAGAAGATTAGTGGAAGAGGCGGTGTGTTTCTGCTGTTTCATTGAAGTCTGATATGATCGATATCGGTTTTAATACTACTATGCTAAAGAACTTATCAGTTCCCGGACTTTTTGTTCTACCGGAACTGACCGAGCTCTTTCTAGATTTTCAGAGTTGGAAAGGGATTTCATAGAACTGATGCGGGGAAGCTGGGAGCAAGTTCAAGAAATGTGCAAGGTCTCAGAGAGGCACTCCAAACACTACGGGAGAATCATTATGTCTCGAGATTGATAAGAGATATCAAAAACTCAAATATAATGATTCTCCGGCAGCGTTTCGGTGGAAGTACAGTTGAGACTCTCTACCCCAACATCTGATCCTACCAACACTCTCGACTTCATCTCATACCAACTGGTTCTGAATATTTGGAACAGTTTAGTTCGCATGATTAAAGTTACCCAAGTGTTTTTGAAGTAATCATATGATAAAAATAACCAAATCACCAACAATCAGGACGCTGGTTCTTCCTTTCTTTGTGCTTACTTTAGTGTTTTGAATCGTATTCAATTTCTAATTGATATCTGAAAAAGTGCAGACAAGCAGACGTTTTCTTGAAGTTTTTATGTCTTTCGGGGCTGAATTTTCGGGAAAAAACATAGAAATGTATTGTTTTGTGGAACTTATAAGTCAGTAGAAGGTAAATTTGTGTGAAATTATCTGAAAAATCAGCCCGAAACTCTCATCTTTCGGCAGAATTGTGACTGACTGTCTGCGCTCTCTGATCTCTAACCGTTCCCACATTTTGTTATATCCTCGTAAAAAAATCAATTCGAATATAATGCATTCGATATATGTATTGCAACAAGAAATATCTCGGAAACAGCATTTTTTTCCGCATTTTCCCGATGTGTCCATGTTTATAACGACTGTACCGCTATCCCAGTGACATATTCAACTCACCACGGATGGGCCAGGAAGGCTTTTGTGTTCGCCAACACTGCCAATGAGAGACAATTGTTGTTTCCCCAGTGCGGCAATTCCATTCGGAGCAGTCTCAGAGTGCGATCGTGATCCGTACGATAGCACTGATCGACGAGTTCTATTGCGTCTTCACGGCATTTTCTGAAGAAAAGAGTTGAAGATGTGCGGTTTCAAGGAAGTGTTGAATAATGAAGAATAAAAGTTCCAGTTGATAAAACTTAGATGCGTTCTGGGTTACTGTAGTCGGAATATCACACTCACACAGCGTTGTCGAAGAGCCTTCGCGATTCCTCGACGTCCAGATACTCGTCCTCTGCGATTTTCGCGGTTGCTTTGTACAATCTGAAAACGATTCTCCTGTGGTTATACGGGCTGTCGACGCAGGTCCCGCAGCGAAGGAGCGAGGCAGCGCGCCAATGTTGGAGACGCAGAGACGTTTAGCGCCAAAGAGAGGTCTAGGAACGTGGTAACGTTATGGTTTCGAGAGCAAGGCGGCATTTTTCAAAGTTTTTGGCAAGATGACACTGGAATCACTGAACATTTGAAAAGAAAAAAAACACTCAGTTTCAGTATCAGGACATGAGTCTTTTACACTTTTAACGTGAATAGACGGACACTGGTCTCAAATTTCAGTTTGTTCTTAAACATGAGTTCAGCGCAGAGTTGGACATAACGAGAGTTTCTGAAGACCGGAATCCGGGACCGGAATGCAGTGAACTTATGGAACCCGGAATTTCAGAAAGAGCCGGAATCCGACTCTAGTTCAAATTTCACATTTCAAAGATTGCATTAGAGCGCATTTACCCCGTCCCCTCAAAAAACACTCACTTGATAGCCACCAAGCACTTGGCCATCGCATCCTCTCCATGCACCCACATGCACTTCGCCATGCCATCCCTACTCGTCAGCACCGCCCAAATCAACAGATCGTTGAATGGGTAGGCGAAACTGAAGTCCTCTTCCTGGTTCTCATCGATCTGATCGTCGGACTTCTTCTTGAACAACTCCTTCTGCATTATCTTCCGTTTCCGGTAGAAGTAATTGCTCTGCAGATTCAGAGAGATTCATTGGATACCTCCCCCGAATTACCTGATTCGCCCTCTTGTACCTATCATACTTGCCCTTGAAACTTCTCGAAGTGTAATACAACTGGAATGCGTTGCCCATGAGCTTCTCGACCACTTGGCCTATCATCGGAATCGTCAGGTAGGTGTGCGGATCCAGCGAGTCAAAGTTCTCCATCCAGTTGCGAACCGAGTGGGCACTGTTCACGTCGTCCTGGAAAAATCAGAAGAGTGCAGAATAATAAAGACAAGGTGTCAAAGATTATCAGATGATACTGAAACTGACTTTCAATCAAAGAATAGTTCAGCAACATTTGACTTGTTGCTCGGAAGCTCAATATCTTCCAAAATGTAGGAGTCACTACAACTTCTATCTGTCGGCAATGAAATTTAAACTTTGTTCTAATCGCGCTCCAATGAGAAAAAGTTAGTAAAGTTAGTAATACATAAATATACCGTATTTCCTCAAATAGAGCGGCACTTGCCGCAGAATCATAATATGTGGAGATTGATAAGAGATATCGAAAAGTTGTCAACTGCAAACTTGTAGATGACAACTAGGCCTACAAGTGTGCAATTGACAACTTTTTGATATCTCTTATCAATCTCGAGATATAATGATTCTCCGGCAGCGTTGCAAAAGCCTTATAGAGAGTTGTTACGGTATTTAACTGAACCTTGCTTGACCATCATTTATCGTTGGAGCGCGTTTTGAAAAAGTTCTCCAATCTTATCAGAACTGATATCACTGTTTTCTGAGAGACTTTCGGAGTCGTAGAAAATGTGAAAAATATACTTTCTGGTAACAGTTTCCGTCAAAAACTCTATTTTAACGACACCCTTCATATTGTCGTTTCTCAACGAAAAAAAAATGTCGTCACATTTTACGTGTTACCTTGTGGTTTTAACCGTTTTTCTCAAACATTCACTAATTTCTCAGAATACATGTCCAGTGACACCAAAGAAATCAGTCGAACAAGTAGTAAACGGCATTTTAAAAAATGAGTTTGAACAATTTAACGGAATGCCGTCGAAATAGAGTTCTTACGGTACTTATTTCCTCCGAAGCATCAAAAGTTGAAAAAAGTACCGATCATTCGTGTCTTTCTTGAAACCGAAAAGCTGTTCTTCCACCTCCACTCACCATGTTATACAGGTTCTCCAGCCGATTGATCGTCAGAAAGTTCTTCATCGACACACCGTTTTCCAGTAGACACTCCACAAAGTCCACCTGAAAATTGGCATTGTTTTCGGTTATGATGGTCGTTCAAAGATCTTCGTGAAAGTCAACAAATGGAGGAAGAGTACTTCTTGAAACACGAAACATCAGTTTCTCGTTGAGACCATTAATTGTGGAAGTATTTAGAATAATCAACTTTTCAGAATGTCCTCATTAACAATTCGTTCGTCCTATCAAAAGTGGATGTTGATCTCGTATTTGATTCGAGAATGTCTCTAATTGTCTGCGTGTCCAAAGTTTGCACGCTGTCTCGCCCTTTCGTTGCGGGACCTGCGTCGTCACCGCAGCCGGCGAGCGAGTTCATAATACGAATAATTCCCTAATATCCTGACAATGAGTCAAAGTATTTCGAAATGGAAAACCTCAAACACATTGCCGAACTATCACGCTTTCCGGGTATTTTCGTGGCAAAATTCATCTCAATGGAATCTTCTTCGCGATGAACGTTTTCGAGATAATGCATGACTGTAATCTCCGACGATTACTATGCGAGAATGGATCGTCGTCTACACCAAACAATCTCGGAGAAATTACAGTTAGACACGTACATTTTGAATTCGCACCGCAAAAAGTGGAAATTCGAATGAGGTTTCCCCCTCAGCACCCCGTGGTTCCTTGTGCCAAATTACTGTTTCGTGACGACATTTAAGACACGTTCTCTGAGATTTTCGAAAAGTGGAGGGCACTAGAAATTCAAAGTGGCCCAATATCGTTATAAATTTTTGTGCGTGTAGGCACAGTAGTTGTGAGTCACATGTGACATGTTTTGGGAGGCTCCGCTCCCTTTGGCTGGAATTACAGACAAGAAAAGTTGAAAATGTAACTTTTTTCTCCCTGAACCAAATCAGATAGTTCTTTGACCATTCGATAGAGCACACTTTTTCATGCACTTTTACTGTTGACAGCCTAATTTTAGCTCCATTTTGAAGTACTGAAAAAATGGATTTTATGTCTGAAAATTTATATTTGCTCCATTTTCATTACCCCTAATGTTTTAAGCCAAACATGTAAAAACGGTTTAGTGTAGTATTTTGAGTGGCCTTTCCGATGCAATTATCACCTAGATAAAAATCGACTGGGTAATCAGTCAAAAATCCATATCAAACTTATCAATTGATAAAAATTTTCTCCAAAATTTATAAAACAAAACCACTCGAAAGAGCATATTTTTGCGAGCATTTTTTGTGAAGACACTAATAGTCGAAACTTATTTTGAGCTAATGAAAATATCATATCAAATGATAAATTTCGGGGTGAAGTTAGTTTTTAATTTTTTTCACTATCACCAATGTCTTAAGCCAAACATGTAAAATTGGTTTCGTGTAGTATTTTGGATGCGCTTTCCGATAAAAATATCACCTAGAGCAAAATCGACTGGGTAATCAGTCAAAAATCGATAACAAAGTTATCAACTGATAAAAATTTTCTCCAATCTTCACGAAACAAAAACCATTCGAAAGAACTACTGTTTTTGAGCATCTTTTGTGAAGACACCTATAGAGGTTTCTAACTTTTAAGTACTGAAAATTTCAGTCAAAGTGAGCAAAAACGGAACGAATTTCAAAATAATTTTTTTCGTATTTTCAAAAGTTCAAAGCCAATATTCTGAAAACGTGATCTGGTAGTATTTTGGATGCGCTTTCCGATAAAAATATCACCTAGAGCAAAATCGACTGGGTAATCAGTCAAAAATTCATATCAAACTTATCAATTGATAAAAATTTTCTCCAAAATTTATGGAACAAAAACCACTCGAAAGAGCATATTTTTGCGAGCATTTTTTGTGAAGACACACATGATGGTCTATCAGTTTTCAGCTGAGGTATCATTGTCTGAAGTTATTCACACAATATTCAAGCACTGAACAGTGTTTCCTATTCGCTCACTACGTCGACTGGGCAATGACTTACGAATATGAGTGTCTTTACAAAAATGCTCAAAAACAATTGTTCTTTCGAATGGTTCTTGTTTCATAAATTTTGGAGAAACTTCTTATCAGTTGATAAGTTTGATATGGATTTTTGACTGATTACCCAGTCGATTTTTGTTTTGATAGTATTTTTATCGGAAAGCGCATCCAAAATACTACCAGATCACGTTTTCAGAATATTGGCTTTGAACTTTTGAAAATACGAAAAAAATCATTTCGAAATTCGTTCTGTTTTTGCTCACTTTGTCTGAAATTTTCAGCATCAAAAACTTATTTCGGATTACAGGTGTCTTCACAAAAAATGCTCAGAAACAGTTGTTCTTTCGAATGGTTTTTGTTTCGTGAAGATTGGAAAACATTTTTATCAGCTGATAACATTGATATTGATTTTTGACTGATTACCCAGTCGATTTTGTTTTAGCTAATGTTTCCATCGGAAAGGCCACTCAAAATACTACACCAAACCGTTTTTACATGTTTGACTTAAGACATTGGGGGTAATGAAAATGGAGCAAATATAAATTTTCAGACATAAAATCCATTTTTTCAGTACTTCAAAATGGAGCTAAAATTAGGCTGTCAACAGTAAAAGTGCATGAAAAAGTGTGCTCTATCGAATGGTCAAAGAACTATCTGATTCGGTTCAGGGAGAAAAAATTTACATTTTCAGATTTGCTTGTCTGTAATTCCAGCCAACGGGGGCGGAGCCTCCCAAAACATGTCACATGTGACTTACAACTAGTGTGCCTACACACACAAAAATTTATAACAATATTGGGCCACTTTGAATTTCTAGTGCCCTCTTGTACTGAAAAGTTTTCGAGTTTCTCAGACAACGTGTCTTAGGCTTTCCTGCTTAGAAACCATGTCTATTATAGGAGTTTGATGAGTTGGTCTTACATGCAATTTCGCAAGTTTCTGTTTAGAGCTCTGTTTTGGATAATTCCGACTATCATATATGAGGGAACGCAATATCGTCTTTCTCACATTATTCTAAAACGACTGGAGCATTTAGCAGAGAACTTTTCACGATCTCCATAATCTCCATTACCGTTTCAACAAATCTCCAGCTTTCTACTGTTTCTAATTTCCCCAATTTTAGAAACAGACAAGTGGATTCGCAATGTAAAGTTTTAGAATTCCGAATTTCAGTCAAAAAGTAGACAGTTTCAACAGACAATATCTCTCATTGCACTTCATCCACGTTCTCGGGTCCCACAAAGAATCTTTAGTGTTTCAGAACTCTCTTATCCATTCGCCCACTCCGTCTCCACCAGTTCAGAGCTGTTCAGACTCCAAAATCAACTAACCCGATCCCAGTAGAGAGCGTCGTTCATCGCCTTCTCCAACACGTCGCTCGGCCACTTCCTTCCATTCGAAAACAGACAACTCTTCGCCAAATCCACACGGTTCCATGATAGTGTTAGGGCTAGCTGCAACGCAGTTTTATGTTTAATGATGTTGAAGCATTAACAATGACAGAAACAGTTCGATGCCGAAAAACTGCGAAACAGTGAACAGAAGAAGCCGCACCTGCTCATCGACGGGTAGATTCTGCTTCTGAAGCACCGTGCTCAGAATCACAAAGTCGACGTCTTCCTCCTCTTCCTCTCCGTATCGAAATATCCGCAACAAGTCGTTCCTTATGACGCATTGCGTGATCTTCGTCAGAATCTCCCGTTGGTCCTGTTCCGGAAACACCATCTTTATCAGATTCTGCAGCTTCTCTCCGACTTCCGCAGCGAATGTTCTGGAATAATTCGAGAAAAGGAGGCATTGATTGCAATGAAAGGATTATTACCCATCCGGATTGATGTATCTGGCAGCGAAGGCTATCAAATCGGCCGCTCTCCCACTACCATCGCACACTATCGCTGGGATGTCGGGTTTCCTGTCAATATGGTTTCAGTAACTAAGCGATTGAGAAGAAGACTATTTAGAAGATGTGAAGCCTTCGAAACAGTGAACATTGTCAAGAACACGATGAACTATCACCTGGACACTGCCACTTGTACGCACGTTAGCTAGACAATCTATGTGCATTGAACGGTTTGAGTCGTGCGTTACTTTCTTAACAACTGATATTGATAATGGTAATGATATGGAATTTTTGGAACAGAAACCTCATCTTCTTCAGATGGCATGTGGCAATTAAATTCGGTAGTTTCAGTTATTTGAACACAAGTTATATCGAGGTTGAGGACGGTCCACCGTTTGGTATAAAACAGTTAGTGCTTATCTTCTCTTATCAATTGCTCTTGGAAATTGATTCAGAAGCAAACTTATACACTGCTCGTCACAATTATAGCCTCAGCCCCAAATTTGACGGTAGGGCAGGTATTTTGAATTTTCCGACTGCGCCATGTTGGAATCTTCCTTATATATATTCTCCCAGAGGAGTCGGTTTTTCATTCATTCGTTCATTCCGTCCGTCCGCATGTTTCCCAAAGGCAAAATGATGTAGGGAGACCCCATCTGTCACCTTCCCAGAGGCAAACCCAGCCAGAGTGCCGGCGTTAGCCGGTGCGAACAGGCTGGTTCGGTTATAGCACGCCAAATTACTATACCAGGACAATTTTCAAGTATCTATTCGAGAAAATGTTCGTGTGACACCAAAAAATTGAAAAAACATGAAAATTTACCTTGAAATGTGAACTTCTTGGCGTGGAATCG
Organism: Caenorhabditis macrosperma; assembly: GCA_963932285.1. Classification (NCBI taxonomy): domain Eukaryota; kingdom Metazoa; phylum Nematoda; class Chromadorea; order Rhabditida; family Rhabditidae; genus Caenorhabditis; species Caenorhabditis macrosperma. Next base: position 11,033,212 of record OZ010620.1, read on the forward strand.
ACAGAATTCCAACAGGCTATAATTGTGACGAGCAGTGTATGTCGGTAGATGACTGAACTTCATTCCCACCTGCTACATATCATGTTTCCTTGAAACATGAAGGCTGCCTATGTTAGTGATCTACTATTCCTAATCACCGAAAAGTACAAATCAGACCAGTATGTTTCGCATAATGGCAGTAATACTGTATTCCCTAAACTTCCAACATTCTTTTTTTGAAGTGTTCACCATTCCGAAACTTTGATTTTCAATAAAGTACAACTTAGACCAGTATGTTCTGCAAAATGGCAGTTTTACAGTATTCCTTAAACTTCCAAATGTTCTATCTTTCTTATATATATTCTCCCAGAGGAGTCGGTTTTTCATTCATTCATTCATTCCGTCCGTCCGCACACGCTATAATCGGGGGTCGTGGGCGCTCATCGCGGACCCTGATGGGTGTCGGCTGCTTAGTTTTCTCTTAATAAGGCGTCCCGCCGCCGCCGCCGCCGCAGCCGGTTCAATTACCCAAGTTAGAGGTGGCGCGTGAGGGCCATAGCCGGCATTGGGTCCACTGCGGCAGCCATTCAAAAACACAATGGTGATGCGGGTGGATCAAACCCTTTTCTGGTGTTCCCCGATCGCGACCCATCAGCACTAACCAGAAGTGATGATGACCCCACGCCGCAAGGCGTCCTTACAATAATCCCTACGTCGCAGCTGGCAGTCCACCCGCAAGGGTGACAAACTGCTGCTGTACCAGGCTCGCCACGCCGCCGGGTTTTGAGAAAAATAAGGATCTGATTACATATTCGGATAGAGCTCGACGAGACGATACAAAATGGCTTTTTACTTACTAATTTTGATCCACGGACGACCGTTTTGTGAGGGGTCAAAGTTACAGTTTTCACTAATGCCGCCGCCGCAGTCAGTGGCCGCAATAGTGGCTCTCGGTGGTGTTGTGGTAACGCACGCGTCTCTCGATCCGAGCAATGCGGGTTCGAAACCGCCACACACCAAAGATTTTTTGCAATGATTTCTTCAACCGAAGAAGCCAACGTGTTTCGCCAGCGTAGCCGAAAACAGCTTTCTTCGATGGAAATCAGTGAAAAATTAGGAATTTAGGAGACTTGCGGCAAGAACCGTTGACTTTTTGAAAGAAACTTCAAAGATTTCAAACAAGTGAATGGAACTGAAAGTTTTCATTTGTCTTTCATGCGCCAAACCTAATCGATCGATGAATCTCACTCGAAAAATGGTGATTCGGCCACAAACTGGCGCGAAAAGGCAAACTTTAGTGACCAAACCCATTGAATTGTCCATATTTTTCGGAAAGGCTACTGGAAGTATGTTATCTCGAAATCCTATGGAAAGTGAACGGAAAGATCCACTCATTCTGCCAGTCCCTCTCGCCTACCCACCATGCGAGTGATTGCCCAATAACGTTTTGGACGTGCCACCACGGGTGTAGGAGCCACTGAATCCACTGTGGAGCTTTTTCTCACTGTTCTTTCCATCTAATAAGCTTTCCCAAAATCTCCGAATGAACCAGGATCCAGAGTTCATCAGGGGGATGATAATCAATGGAGACGATGGTTCTTTGTTTCGAAAGACCTCACCATACTCCTGGAACCGCAGATGTGTACGAGTAGCCCTCATTTCAGAAACATTCTTTCTCCAAAAGCATCCATTTCGTAAAAAGATCCTTTTCGTGAAAGAAACGGCATGTCAAACAACTCCACAGCGCGTTCAAATAAAAGCCTCATCTCCAAAACGCGGACAGTCGCCACCCCAACTGTTTCCGTTCGCACGTTTAAATTCGCCGTGCCGCCATGCTTCTATTCAAAACAAGAAGAAACGAGCCTAAAAAGAAGAAGATGCGCCCCAGAAGGCCTTATATTTTGATCGCTTTTAAACTATCATCCGTCCTGCAAAAGTTGAAACTTCTGCGCCGACCGCGACGCAGCCGCAACGCGGCCGAATATGCGTTCTCTCGCCACGAAAACGGATTTTTCGGCGAAAAGTACGGTTAAAAAGCCCCGTCGCGGTCGGCGCAGAAGTTTCAACTTTTTCACCATACCGGACCCCTGTCTCAACATGTTCTCTTCAACGGAAAGTGCCAGTTCCCCTCGCCAACCCACCGTGCGAGTGATCGCCCAATCGAGTTTCGGACATGCCTCCACAGGTGTCGGAACCGTTCTTGAATCTGTGAATGGACCAGGATCCAGAGTTCACCAGAGAATGGTTCTCCGTTCCGAGAGACCTCATCAGACTGCCTGAATCGCAGATGTGTACCTCACTTTAGAAACATTCTCTCTCCAAAAGCATCCGTTTTGGAAAAAGACCCTTTTCGAGAGAGAAACGGCATGTCAAACAACTCCAAAGTGCATGAAAACAAACGCGGCAGTTCCAAAAACAGCCGTTTCATACAGTAAACCAGCAAACTCGAGGCCTCTGATCCTGCCACCGCAGCTGTTTCCGTTCGCAAACTTTTTTCTAAACCCTGGGGTGATCTTTTGTCTTTTTCTAGAAATGAACATCCCGTTCGCACGTCTAAATTCTTCGTTCTAACATTCGTCTATTTAGAAATGAAAACAGGAAATGAAGTCTAAAAAGTAGAAGATGCGTTCCAGAAGGCCTCTGATTCCACATATAGCTTACCATACCCCTCTTTCAAAAATGAGCCCAATCGGACCAGTAGGCGCTGAAAAAAGGCTGCGGACGGGCAAACGAACGAACAAATTGCAACTTCAAAGGAGCACATTTTGAGTACCATAAAAACTCTATCTCAACGGCATTCCGTTGCCCTTTTCAAGCTCCCATTCTGGGCGCGGCAGTATTAAAAGTGCCGTTGTAACAATGTTTTTGAGATAACTTTAAATCATAAATTTTTAAATTCCAAGAAGGAACGAATAAGAAAACCGCGGAGCCCAGTCTGTAGGGGCGGCGTAAGCCGCCACGTACAGGCTGGTTTGGTCATATCGTTCTAAAACGTTCTGAAAGTTCTTGAAATTTGTTTAGGAAGATCTGAAACTATTCTAAAACTATTTTTTTAATATAAGTAGCCATCTGGGAACAGTAAATAAAAGTTCTACTTGTCGAAAAGTGTTTCGAGCCGAATCACCTTCGAAATCATCTATTTGTCTCTTGTTTTCACTACTTTACAACGAAGAACGCCGTTCGGTTGTAATCCCTAAACTCACATCGTAACATAGTCATGTACCGCATTGATAGAGCTCATTCCTCCCTCGAGAACAGTGCACACGACTGGAACCTTCCGTCCATTGCATCCATACGTTGCGATGTGGTTCTCGAGGTTCTGACGGAGGTGCAGATCGGCACCGAATCTGCAACAATTCTCTCTCAAGTCATCTCCGTGTGTCTGTATGTACCTTCCGACGGTTCCATTGTCAGCTAACAGGAAGTACGAGTGTCGGTCGTTGAGGATTCCGACGTTCGCGTTGACCGACAGAGAGTGCACGTCGTAGTAGACATGCTCGTTCTTCCGGATCTGAAAATTCTTCGTGATCTACGGAAAATACATTTGGAAGTTGAGGTTCTGAAGGTATCTGTTCCTGATTTCAAAATGCTTCCGTTGATGTTGATAAGCATGACTGAAGTATTGCGAAAAGGTCAGAAGGTTGTCCACTAGTGATTTCCCTCTTCTCTTGAAACCCTTGGAAAATGGGACTCTTAAAATGTCTGTTTCATGATTCAATTAACAGAAAGATGCTTTGAAACTGTGATCATTGCTTGGCTATCACTATCCGCGGATTTTTATCCAGGAATATCCTTCAGGACGGTGAAATTTCATGAAACATGAGTTCTCATCAAAAGAGATTTTGGTCTACTCGCCAGATTTTTGTCATCCCCCAAAAAAAGTGACTAATTATAATCAATTTTCAATAAATTTGTCTTTCCCTTGAAACCGAAACCCACCAGTCGCTCCTTCCTCTTGATGACTCCCCATGGAGCAATGCCAATCGTCACGATCTGCGATCGCATTCTCGCTGAAATTCCAGCCTCGTCGAGAGCCTTTGCCACGTGGCGAACGACTCCGCAATCGAGACCGCTGGTGATGATCCAGGCGCCAGTCGTTTGAGCCGCCTTGAGCATTCCCTTCCGGAACAGACGACCGAGACGTTCTTGCAGTCTGAAGAAACGGAAGATTACGAAGGGAAACTGTTTCAAGGAAATGACAAATAGGGACAGATTGATCGAGAAGTTAATAATGTAGAAATTCCTATAGGAAATAAAGCCTGACTCACTCGAAATTGCTCATTCCCCCGTGCACAGTGATGACGAGTCGCGGCGCCTCGAGACCCCACAGCTTCTCCATCAAATACATCACATCCAGTGGCTCCGAATCGTAGGACAGCCTCACGTACTGCGCCTTGTGAGCGTGTGCTCCTCCTTGGAACACAATAGTCCCGAACGCATCGGTCGTCGACGTCTGCGTGTTGTTCGCTATCGTCCACACCTGCTCCTCCGTCTCCAGGAATCGGGGAAACGCGAAGAACATCCGGGACGCGGGAGAGTGCGCCGATAGCTGTCGACCGCATCCGCAGCGTTCCGAGTCCTTGGATTGGGGCACGAAGCGGACGCATTCTCTTTTCTCGAATGTGTTCTCGATCCACGGGAGCGAGAGCTTCTCGGAGAGCTCACGTGCGAACAGATTCGGATTGTCGAGCAGTTTATGGGTGGATTTACGAGAGACGTGGTCGGATCTGAAGGATTGGATGATGGACTTGTTCGAACATCGTTTTGATTTACATACTCTTTGTGTTTTTAACCGATCTGCTCAAGATTACGTTTTCGACTAAATTTCAAAAAATGGATTGTGTTTCTCGAAAGCGCAAATCATTATTTCAACGAGACTGCGTTGTTCTTCAATAACTTAATGACCAGGTGAAACTGAACTTTTAGATAGTGGCCCAAAAGTGAGTTTTCCATTATCACACTTCCCCATTTTCTCATTTCCACAGCAAGCGTTCATTTCTGAAACAAAGAACACACTTCACGGAGTTATCTCTTAATCCGCTCGAACACAGTGATTAGGCACACAGGAAGTGTTTTTACACAAAGTTTTGGAATTTTCTGTAAATTTGCAAGGGTACACTTTTTGACTGGTTATCGACCTGTGCAAACGTCTAGTTTTCCGGATATTTTGTCTCGAAGTGGCCAAAATTGCCTTATTTTGCCCTTTTTGCCTTAAAATTGCCTTATTTTGCCCTTTTTGCCTTAAAATTGCCCTTTTTTTTTACGAAATCGGGAGTTTGTGGTCACTTTGAGACAAAGTGTCTGGAAAATTAGAAGTTTGCGCAGGTAGCCACTATGTGGGATCGATTACCAGTATCAAAACGTGTACCCACGCAAAATTATAGACAGCTTGTCCTCAGAGAACATTAGAATCACTCCGAGGATCCCAAGACCCCATAATGCGAGAGTTGCAGAGAGCAAACGAGCCTTCGTGGCCACCAGAGTAGATCATTTTGGGCTATGACTTGTATTTGGCAGCAATACCATCTAAACAACCCCTCTCAGCAATATCTAGTGAACAGATTGCAAAATACGTTTCACGAACACGGAAAACCACGACAATACATACTTTTGGGGCACCCTGTATGTACAGAAAACACACGTTGGTTGACAAAATCAACTGATTAGCCCACAGAATAGGCGCAATTACCTGAACGACGAGATGCTGTGAATAGTGTTCGCATTGCACACAGAGTTCCTTGGAGCGTTGAGAAGACGGAGGAACGACGGAGTACGGTTTCTGAAAGTGCTCATTTGATGTTGGGGGGAAGATTCTCGCATGTACACTTGGACAGAAAACACTTTCAAAGTACGGAACTCAAACGACACCAGCGCATCAAAATGGGGACTAAAAACAACTTTGCTCTAGAAATTGCAAAGGTCGGCCGCAGTTATACATCGAAGAGATTGATCGCATTCTGATTTCTTGTTAGTCTGCCTTTTAGTATCTTTCCTTCTCAGTATACGCTCTCAATTGCTCGCAAAATGATTCGAAAAGACACAAAATCTTCACAAATCCACCAATAAACTCGCGTAGTCTCGCCGCGAAAGAGAAAGTTAGGCCAGTACAGATGGATTTCTCTTTGAAAATCGCCAAAATTTCAGAAATTTTTCAAAGATTCTGGGACATTGCAGACATGACCCCCCCCCCCCCCCCCCCAAGTGCAACTTTTGAAGCAAAGCTATTTTTTGGTGACAGTCCTCCTTGAACAAAAATAAATCGGTTTCATGACCAACATAATCTGATGTTCATCAGGAAACAGTGTTTCAATAGGTGTCCTAAATGTAGAACAGCCAATTCTCTAGATAATGAGTGTCCTGAAAGTTGTCGTTGAGCCTCACCAGACGCGCTCCGCTGGATTTTCTTGCTCTCGTTGCGAACAATTTTGTTAATTTGCAACTGATTTTTCAGATTTTTCATCTCTTGAGAAAAATCCGATGAAAAATCGAAAAATATCCTCTGATAAAAAAAACATTTATTCTGATAAACAGAGGATCATTTCTGACTAGTGAAACACGTAGATTGGGCAGTATTCAAGCAGACTGTGTGAAACAGTTAAGACACGTTCTCTGAGAAACTCGAAATGTAGAGGGCACTAGGATTTCAAAACGATCCTCGAGCGCTGTAATTTTTTGTGTGTGTAGGTACATTAGTTGTAAGACATATGCACCACATTTTGGGAGCCTCTGCCCCTCTTGGCTGGAATTACAGACAAGCAAAGTCGAAAAACCAACTTTTTTCTCCGTCGACCGATTTAGATATTTCTTTGACCATTCGACAGAACACAGTTTTTTATGCACTTTTGCAGTTAATCACTTAATTTTATCTCCACTTTGAAGACCAGAAAATATCTGTTTTGTAGTTCAAAAAACACATTTCAGTGTTTTTCACCCTCCCCAAAGTTAAATGTGAGATCACCAAAAACAGTTTCATATAGTATATCGATAGGCCTTTCATATAAAGATATAGTGGTGATCAAAACGGATTGGGTAAAAATCCAAAAAAATCAATAACTGATAATCATTTTTGAAAATTTTCTCCGATTCGAATGAAACGAAAACCATTCGAAAGAGCATCTCATTTTGAGCATTTTTTGTAAAGATACTCATAAATGAATTTCATTTTGAAATGCTGAAAATTGCAGATGAAATCTCAAAAATTGGGTTGAACTTGGTTTTTAATTTTTTTCGACCACCCCCAAGTTAAATGTGAGATCACCAAAAACAGTTTCATATAGTATATTGATAGACCTTTCATTTGAAAATATAGTGGTAATCGAAACGGGTTGGGAAAAAATCCAAAAAAATCAATAACTGATAATCATTTTGGAAAATTTCCTCCGATTCGAATGAAACAAAAACCATTCGAAAGAGCATCTCATTTTGAGCATTTTTTGTGAAGACACCCACCTCCGAAACTTTATTTTAACACTTGGAAAATATGATTCTTTCTCGTAGTGATAACTACATCACTTTTCCGTGAAAATTTGTTCTCGCGAAGATGAGGATGGTTTCAGAGTGTTCTAAATGAGGAAGAAATAAGAAATCTCCCAAATACGTAAATAACGACCATAACTATCCATGTGCACCGACTTATTCACGGGGCTCCACCTGGAGGAGTACGGTAGGTGCTCAAAGAGCACAAAACCAACTTTTTTGTTTGTGCTCCAAAAAATCTGAAAAAATTCAGAGATATCAAGGACACGAATCTATACGTATTCCCAAAATTTCGAGTTCAGAAAACAAAATTTGTTCGAAAAAAAAAATCACGATACTCATTGCCTCCTTGCTTTCCACTGGGATTTCAGATCATCTTATCTTGATTGGGAGTGATAAGATTGATTAAGTCTCTTCACAAAAAATGCTTAAAATGAGATGCTCTTTCGAATGGTTTTTGTTTCATTCGAATCGGAGGAAATTTTCAAAATTGATTATCAGTTATTGATTTTTTTGGATTTTTTCCCAATCCGTTTTGATCATCATTATATTTTTATATGAAAGGCCTATCGATATACTATATAGAACTGTTGTTAGTGATCTCACATTTAACTTTGGGGAGGGTGAAAAAAATTAAAAACCAAGTTCAACCCAATTTTTGAGATTTCATCTGAAATTTCCAGCATCTCAAAATGCAATTCAAATATAAGTCTTTTCACAAAAAATGCTCAAAATAAGATGCTCTTTCGAATGGTTTTTGTTTCATTCGAATCGGAGGAAATTTTCAAAATTGATTATCAGTTATTGATTTTTTTGGATTTTTTCCCAATCCGTTTCGATTACCACTATATTTTCAAATGAAAGGCCTATCGATATACTATATGAAACTGTTTTTGGTGATCTCACATTTAACTTGGGGGTGGTCGAAAAAAATTAAAAACCAAGTTCAACCCAATTTTTGAGATTTCATCTGCAATTTTCAGCATTTCAAAATGAAATTCATTTATGAGTATCTTTACAAAAAATGCTCAAAATGAGATGCTCTTTCGAATGGTTTTCGTTTCATTCGAATCGGAGAAAATTTTCAAAAATGATTATCAGTTATCGATTTTTTTGGATTTTTACCCAATCCGTTTCGATCACCACTATATCTTTATATGAAAGGCCTATTGATATACTATATGAAACTGTTTTTGGTGATCTCACATTTAACTTTGGGGAGGGTGAAAAACACTGAAATGTGTTTTTTGAACTACAAAACAGATATTTTCTGGTCTTCAAAGTGGAGATAAAATTAAGTGATTAACTGCAAAAGTGCATAAAAAAGTGTGTTCTGTCGAATGGTCAAAGAAATATCTAAATCGGTCGACGGAGAAAAAAGTTGGTTTTTTGACTTTGCTTGTCTGTAATTCCAGCCAAGAGGGGCAGAGGCTCCCAAAATGTGGTGCATATGTCTTACAACTAATGTACCTACACACACAAAAAATTACAGCGCTCGAGGATCGTTTTGAAATCCTAGTGCCCTCTTGTATTGCGGACTTCTCGCAAATCTCAGATAACGTGTCTTAATATCTCAACAATTTTCCGCTCAACGTAACAGTAAGAGCTTTTGAGAATACGTGTGGGTGCTCAGGAAGCAGTTCTGCATCTCGAGATTGATAAGAGATATCAAAAAGTTGTCAACAGAAAAATTGTAGTCCTAGTTATGATCTACAAATGTTCTGTCGACAACTTTTCAGTATTTCTTATCAATGTCGAGATATAATGATTTTCCGGCTTCCAATGAATTAATGACTAAAAATTCAAAAATATCCATATTTAAAAATCACTTGAAACTGAAAAGTACTGTTTCGCGTGGTCATTATACACATCCTGTTTCTCAAACGTTTCAATTTAAAAAGTTTGACATAGAATTACATACCGTAAAAACTCTATTTTAACGGCATGCCGTTAAATTGTTCAACCTCATTTTTTTAGTGCCGTTAAAAAAGGGGTGCCGTTCACTTAGGGGTGCCGTTATAATTTTCAATTGTGTTGCCACAGAAAAATTTCCCGATTTTCGATCTCTTGTTTACGACTTATTTGACTAATTTCTACGTAAATCTACGTTGTCAATAGACATTTTTCGTGGGAAATTGGAAAATCTTTGAGAAAAACGTTGAAAACTCGGAGGTAACATGTAAGACGCGGAGATATTGAATTTTTTCCAATGAGAAACGACAATATGGAGGGTGCCGTTAAATAAGGGGTGCCGTTAAAATAGAGTTTTTACGGTAATTATTTCTTCGCAATCATTTTTTTCTGAAAGTATTCAAAATCGAACTCGACACTATTTCAGTGGAGCGCGGTAGCAATTGGCACGCGAACAACTTGTTCCACATGAGAGAAAAAAGAAGAAAAAAGAGACTCACTTCAACAGGTTCTCCTCCTCATCCTCCTCCGGCTCTTCCTTTCCTCCTCCTCCGTCTTCCTCCTCTTCGCCTTCTCCCCTTGTATCGCTTATCACTCCATTATCACCATCAATCAGCAGTTCTCCGTTCGTCTTCGTCTCGTTGTTCATCCGTATCACTCACACAAACATTCACCGCGCCTCGTTCGCCGTTTCTGAAATTGACCAAAAACAATAGTGGGGGCGCGAGAAGGGCGCGTTTTGCGGTGGGATGGATTGCCAAAAAGTTGATGTGACCGGGGGGAAAATGGGCAAAATGAAGAGAGAGAGTTCATGCAAATTCATAGGCGGATTAGCGGTGAAGTTGCCAAAAGTTTCACCGCATCATCGGGGCGCGCGCGCCCCGCCGAATTCACTTTTTGAGACCAAACCGATTGGGTGACGTCATCGAAATCATATCATATCAGTGATAAGTGAGAAAAACGAACGAGTGCGGATTAAGTGTACAAATGGAATAAATCAAAAGAAAAGTTTCGAATGATAATCAATGATAGGAAAGGGGAAAGGAACGGGAGGGGGAGGGGGAGAGACGCCGATTGATATGGATGATAGGGGGGACTGGTTGAGGGGGCACGCGAGGGGCGCGAATTTCGGGAATTGGGTAGTTATAGTCGTGGTGCGGGGGGGGGGGGGGAAGGAAAGGTAATGGGGTTTCGAGTGATAGAAGGAGGAAGTGATAAGGAAGTGATAAGAGGAGAACAAAGGTCAAGGGTTGCAGACATTTTTTCCATGAAAATGATATGCTTAGTCCAGTGGCGTATTTCGACGGATATTCAAGTTTCGATTGGAACAGGAATTCAGGAATTGGAACAGTTTTGAGTGACGGTATTTGGTTCGGAGACGAGTTCGCTGAGGTGCTTGTCTATGTCATCAGTAATAAGAGCGGGTTGCTTTAAGATCCTTTTATTTAGGTAGCACCGGGAGGATGATAGGGATGAACCGACGTTTCGGCCTGTTATAGCCATCATCAGGGTTGGTTTAATTACCTAAAGGGGGGGGGGTAATTAAACCAACCCTGATGATGGCTGTAACAGGCCGAAACGTCGGTTCATCCCTATCATCCTCCCGGTGCTACCTAAATAAAAGGATCTTAAAGCAACCCGCTCTATATCTTGAGATTGATAAGAGAAATCAATAAGTTGTGAACATCAAACTTGTAGATCATAACTAGGACTGCAAGTTTTACGTTGACAACTTTCTGATATCTCTTATCAATCTCGAGATATAATGATTCTCCGGCGTTGTTTGGAGTACCGCTCATTCGAGGAAATACGGTACTTCTTCCACCTGTTTGCCCATTTTGGCGAGAAGAACCGTTCGGCGAATTTCAAAGGGTTTCAACATAAAAAAACGTCAAAATACCATCCATTTCTGATAGAAACAAGACTGTACACGTGTACAGTAATCTAGTAAAGAGAGTGGCATACTGTATGCCGCATACACTGATGGTTTTCTCGCTCCAAATGGGCATTTCGAGTGATGGAAGTGATATGAGCAAATGTCTGTCATAAGTTCATGAAAGGGTGCATCCAACGTATGAAAAGAGACAGTTTGGAGCTGTTCTGTATTCATCTGAAGATGTCCAGGGCGCCGTCCAACGAGCAGAAACAGAATAGAAGAAGAAGAATTGAATTCAATGTCAGGACATTTATCTCGCGTTTTCTCTGGTGTTTTGTCAATTTTTGCATCATTGAAGTGTTTTTTTTCAGTAGATTTGCAAAGAAATCGACAAAATAGTATAAACAAATGAATTTGACCGCGGCACCCGTAAATCGACACAAAGGGGGACGAGGTGGAGGTTTCTAGGCCAGCGAAACATGTTTCTCTTCCCCTTTCAGATCCTCTCGCTGGAGAGCGTTAGTCTGCTGTTGGCAACTTCTCGAGATTGATAAGAGATCGGTGAACTGAAACGACATAGTCAACGTGGAAACAATGAGAACTGTGTTAAAAAAAGTATTTCGAAACAGAGAAAGACATGTCTATCGAGGTGTATGTTCCTAGTTTATCCAGTTCTCCCCTATTATATATTTCATGAATCTTGGAACCTGCGCAAGCGCGCTCTGCTGGATTTCGTTGGTCTCGCCACGACTCTGGTCTGCGTCTCTCGTGGAATAAACGAGATAGAGGCGATAGTCGTGGCGAGACCAACAGAATCCAGCCGGAACGCATTTGCGCAGGTTCCAAGATCTATGAAATATGTTTAATAGCAATTACGTAACACATGACGAACCAACGACTGATAAACTGAAGGCAATCAAATGCTTCTCAAGTGATGGAAACAGAAACAAATTGTTAATAAAAAGTTCGTTCTCTAGCATCAGAGAATTCCACAATTCGCCGGGAGAAATTGATGGATGTCATACGAAAAAGTTTTGAAAAAGCCAGAACATCTGAACTCTCTTGGTTAATGTACTTGGGATGACATTGAAACAGCGAAGTTAATCGGAAAAAGTCGAATCGAGACGGCCTACGCTCGTTGGTTTCTCCGTTTATTCCGTTCGTCGACGTTTTCCTCAAACAGTCGTCTCGAACACTTTTTGGATCAATTTTGCGATCATTCGAGACCCAAAAGCTTCTCGAAACAGATTCGAGAAATGTTCTTTTCAAGAAATTACACCCAAGACCAAATCCACCAAGACCATCAAATTGATGTTCGGAATACCTACAAAAAGATATTCCTCCGAGCAGACTCGAACCTGACATACGAAACTGAAGCATTTGGGAGAAACTGATATGTGAAGTTATATCAAAACACAATATAAAATTTCAAACGCGCGCGCACGATATCTCGCAGCGAAAAAAATTGTAAACGCCGACACGTGCTGCGTCTTTAAAGCGGCGATACGGTAGTGGCGTAATTATTATTATTAGGTTGGTGCATAAGTTTCGATCTTTTTTCAATGAAATTTCATGCCAATTTCTTAAAAAATAGAGACGCTTTACAAATTGAAAATCTTGCTTATATGTATCACTAGTCCCCTGCCAACACGCAGGCAGTTGCCCGATTTCTGTATCTCTGAAGAACGGCGGCCCCTAATCGAAAATTGACATCAATGCTGTTTTGCTATCCTACTTTGCCTAGAACTTTTCTCCATTAAGACGTTGTTGAGGATGACTATAGAAGTGGTATTTTAATGAGGGAAGGTCCGATAAGTACTGTGGGCGCAAGAGTGAGATCCAGTCAAATTTAGCCCAATTGGTATTTGTTCGTTTTGTCACGTGAGTTGGCATACTACCACGCCGGTTATGAATACGGGGTTTTTCTCGACGACTAGGTTGGACGGCATCCTTCAGTTTTTGCAGTTAGAGAGTACATGCATCCCTTTTTACCGTTTCGCCGCAAGCGAGGAGCTCCGATTATTCAGCTGTCAGCGCGGACCATCAAATGCCGAATATCACCTGTCTTGGACAAAGTTCATATTTTGGGCTTTTGAACATTACCAATCCACTACTTCTCTGGTTCATAGTTAGAATAGTAGACCCACTACTTATCGCCCGTAATCATATCATTCAGTCAAGCATGAGTCCTGTGAGAAATTAGAAGCGCCGAACTTGTATCCACTAATCTATTACTGGCAATGTCATTAAGAGCGTTCAGCAACTATCGCTCTAATTTTTGAACTTTTCCAATAGATTTAAATTCATGGCTGATAGTGGGTTGGTTAACCTTGAGAGTGGTCACCATAACACCCTTAGTCTTGAATGAATCCAACTCCACCAACGTCCAGAAAATGTCGAGATGAAAATAGCACTGCTGACATGGATGCTGCTTATCTTTGAGGCTCCATCCCTCGGGCTCGAATAGTTTCACCCGGAACATTACGGTGCTCTTTGAGGGACTATATCCGTAATACGAATTCATCATTTTCTTGTAAATGTCAGTAACTACAAAGTCAGAAATAGTCTAAAGCAAAAGTATGCTCAGAACGGATAGTTTGTTATGTGAAAAGACAGGAATAATTCTCGACCACTGTGGACGCTGGCAATGAAAGAAAAAGTAGTCTAGCAGTACTAAATATGATGTGTTACTTGCCAAGATAACAGCCTTGGAAAACAATCCTGCGGCCAAAAAAAAAAACTCCCAAAGATGAGACTCCAGAGCTGATCGAAACTTATGCACCAACCTAATATATGTTTCCAGCGAAGTGGCGCGACAGCGACGTGAGGGAGGAATCGGGTCTCGCCACAGGAACATGAAATTTTTCGAAAATCGACATGCGCTTTTAAACTTTGAGTTACTGTCTACCGTAGTTTCTTTAAAGGCGCATGTCGATTTTCGAAAAATTTCATGTTCTCGTGGCGAGACCCGATTCCTCCCTCACGTCGCTGTCGCGCCACTTCGCTGGAAACATATAATAATTTTGTCTCTTTTACGCGAAAAACGGTTAACTACCGTACCGCCGCTTTAAAGGCGCAGCACGTTTCGGCGTTTCCAAGTTTTTTTTCGCTGCGAGATATCGTGCCGCGCGTTTGAAATTGTTTATTGTGAACTCGGATTTCGAGACACAATGATAATTTGATGTAAATTCGCGAACTTGAGGTAAATTAGCAGACACGCTCGGTCTAGGATGAAAATGATTCCTCGAAACTGCGATTTTATTTATTTTTAAGTGCATTTTCTGAACATTCCGGTGAAATAGAGCGCTAATCGAGAGAAATAGAGATGCAGATAGTGGTAGATCGATAGATAGATAGACATGAACTGGTTGAATAACAAATGGCAACCAGATGTCGTTTTGGTTTGCCAATCGGCTCAATCGATGATCTGTTTTCCGTTTTTACCTGTTTCATATGGAATACATAGAAGAGAAGGTTACATTTGAACAACGTTATGATTTCATTTATTTTTGTTTATTAACTCAAAGAAAATCCTCGGTTCAGGCTGTTTTGCTGTTCGATAAGCTCTCTTTTCAGACAAATTCGGCGACTCTTCCGAGTTTCAGACAGACCGAGAATTGCACCCATAAGTGTAGAGGTTTTCGGAAAAAATCACGTTTCTCTGATCGGTAGGATTGCTCGAAAATGGTTGGAAACAATTGGTTTTTTTTGGAAAAAGTGATATTCAAAGTCCACTGTTTCATGGAGAAGTGTTTTTGAGTTTTCAAATTCGAAAGAAATTCGAACACGCAATGATTGAATCATTTCAAAGTTTATTTGTGAAATCATTGGAACTGTAAAATAGACACTGATCTCCACTTTCCGACAGTTGCATCGCTCTCATACCCAGTTTGGAGCTATGAAGACGTTGTTCGCGGCATTTCTGCCGATTTTCTGACGATTCCTGCTGAAAATAACCGGAGTTGAAATTGGAAAGTATGGAATACAGAATGTGTATACGGTCCACGCAAAACAGTACTTTCTGTTTCAAATGATTCAAATAAGGGTTTTTTTCGAATTTTCAACCATTAATTTAAGGAAATACAGTTATAGGTTAGAAATTGTCAGATAGACTACCGTGTTTTCTCGAATACATAGGCAGTGCTGCAGGAGAGTCGTTATATCTCGAGACTGATAAAAGATATCAAATAGTTGTCAACAGCAAACTTGTAGTCCTAGTTATGATCTACAAGTTTTCTGTTGAAAACTTTTTGATATCTCGAGATATAATGATTCTGCGGCAGAGTTAGGAGATTCGCGGAAATACGGTAACCAACTGTTATGTTTCTCCAAATTCACTGTTTCATAGCAAAATCATATTCGTTTTTGAATCTGGTTATTCATTATTGAATCGTTTGATAAATTTCAGACGGCGCTTGCCACTGGCGCGTCGGAATGTCCTCAACATCCTCGGTCTCTCGATCTGGAGCTTCACTGACGAGATTCCTAGCTACTCTTCAATTGTTATCAATTCCGTAAAATTCTCCAGATACTATGAGGAATAACAGTTCAACTTGATGAATCTTTCGGATGCTTCAGAGGGATCACTTTTGGTAGCGTTTCAATCGTCTATTCATCACAAAGAATACTCCTGTTTCATTTTATGTTTATCCCAATTGGGAACCTTTTCAAGTAATGCTCATATGAGAATCACTTTTTTCTATCATTTACTCCCAATAAAATAGCACATTGGCCCTGATCACAGTTCGATTTCATCAGCGACTGTATATGTATAGGTATAAAGTACCCAGTGACCTATAAAGACCAATTGGGCCGAAAAGGACATTATACGGGTGTTGTGTAGAGGGATTATGACTTATGACCATTTCGTTCGAGTTCTGCACTGTTTTTTTGGCTTGTCCGGTTGGTTCTGAACATTTTCATTCGAAATTCGATCATTATCCTCCGTTTCAGTACTCAACTGATTTTTCAGCACATCTTCTTCTTTTTCTTTTCGTAACACTATTACCTGTCACGGCAACCTGCGCTTGAAATTGCCCAGAAAAGCGCCAACTGAGTCAGTGAAGGCGCGATTCTCGATTTTCTCTGCGTCTCTCGTCGCACCACACTGTTTCGCAGTCTTGCCGACCGACTGAAATTTCGCAAAAAACAACAGTTCCGGTGAACAAAATTAGATTTGAGTGAAAAATCCAGGAAAAAGCAGAAAAATGCGAATTACCTGTGGAAATTTCAAAATGTGTTTCATCTCCTCCGCGAAAAGGACTATTTTAGTGGATTACACTCTTCATTCATTTCAAACCTTGCAAAATCTTTCTTCCTCGCCGAAAACAGCGGTATTTTCGTTTTCGTCTAGTTTTGCAGCAAGCGCGCTCTATTGACAGCCATTTTTCTATTTCAAACGCGGGGTGCAGGCCGGATACCGGATTTTTGAGAAAAATAAATGAAGTTTACTGTAACAGTCGTTTAGAGCTGTGTTGTCTCGTTCGTTTCGAGACCGCTGGCGGGCGGCCGGAAAACAGTTTCTCGTCTTACAACAGTCATTTCGGATGAATTCGAAAGTACTTTTGTTACAAGACTTTCTCGAGTATCTCTTGGTCATTTTTCAGCGCTATAGTACAGCTTGTCTGTATCTTGAGTATTGGAACAATTCCAAGAAGTGAACCTATAGGTTTGTTTGTTAGTTGAAACTGCAAAATGGAAATCCCATCGAAACTCAATCCAACGGAAACCAACAGGAGCGGATTCGAGAGGTACAATTGAAACATTTCCACTACGATGCTCCGAAATTCCGAGAGCGCTCTGTTAAACGGTGGGAAACATGATCAAACAGATAGGTTTACGCCTCTTTCGAACTAATTGCCCTATTCACAGTTACAGTTTCAGCGATTCCATGTTATCTCTCTGATTATAATTGGGACTGATCTTTTGGGAAATTTGATCGCTTTCTCTTCCTGAACTGACGTCATTCTACCCTCGGCATCCCTCTCCTCTCTCTTTCTCCTCTTCTCTTTTCCATTCCTCTATTATTCCAACTCAAACAGACATTTCTCTGAAACAGTGTGTACTTTCCGAGAGACGCCAGACTCAACAGTAACCGATCGGCACTCTGCGTCTCTCGATCTCTCGCGCGGCACCGACTCTAAATACCCACACAGACCTACCTCCCCGGCAGGCAACCGACACAATGATTTCATTTCTTTCTCTCTCTCTCTGACAGGAATAGGGGAGAATGGTTTTGTGTATGTTCTTCTCTTCGTTTTGTTATTTTTCATCTCTGTCTCCCCTTCGATGTTTTTTGGAGAGGGATGAGTCATTGGGCTCTCTCTCTCTCTCTCTCTCTCTCTCTCTCTCTCTCTTTCCGAATAGATTCATTTCCTTGCTTTCTTTTGGATTATAGTTTCAAAAATGACAGAATTCACTTCAAGTGATTTGAACTACGTTTTGCTTAGGTTTTCTATCGTGCTTACTTTTTGATCTTTGTCTCAATGTTTCCGTGACTACTCCGATCCATTTTGGCTTGGTTTGCCATCTTACTAGAAACTAGACACTTTGATTTGTGATGTTCTGTGGAAAACGGCCACCCTCACTCACTCACTGAAAGACTCTGTCCGTTCAGTGTGGATGTCTGTTACTCTGCTCTCACCGACCTATTTCCATGCTGCAACATTTCATTTCAAACGGTTCTGGACAGTTGGAACAGTTCCCTTGTCAAACATTTTGTCTCAAAGTGCTCGAAAACTACTCCCGAACGGGAAAAAACCCGATTTTAAGGCAATTCGTGAGTCAATATCTGGAAGTCTAGAAGTCTACGTAGGTAGCCGCAATGTATGTTGAATCGCCCGTATTTATAAATGTAGTCGTGTAAATGTTCTGCAAAATCTGGAACATTTGAGTGAAATCACTTCTCTCGTTGAATACAAACGAACAGTTTACTACGCCCTTTGACTTTCCCAAAGTGTCGAATCAAGTGGTAGTAATCAACATACATATCATTATTTCTGTTTCAATGATAACTTTTGTTACAATGACGATTCTAAAACATTGTTAAGTAGCTTTTCCGTTTTCGCAGAAAATTCAGCAGACACTGGAAGGTGTGTCGATTCTTCATAGTTGTCGGCTAGTTTGTCGGCATGATTCAAATCTATTTGTCAGTATTCTTCCAGTGTCTTCAGATCTCTTCTGAACGTCCATTCCTCTGTGTTCCCAATCAGAGTTGGGCGGAAGAAGACGGCAGTAATCCGGAATTAATTGGATTTTTTGAACTCGCAGTCCGGAAAATGACAATCCACTTCTGACTAAAAAAAAAGAAATCTTTATCCGAGTTCCGAAGTTAGACTTCCGGATCACTCGCGTCGAATTCCGCCCAACTCTGTTCCCAATGTTTAAAACCGGAACTGACTGAACTTTTCTGTTGCATCGAATCGACATAAATTCCAGTTGCACCACTATCGTATTTATTGAGAGTCCATTGCATTTTGCAGCTTGAATAAGTTTTTAGTAGACCTGTAAGGGTATCAACCACTCTAGTTGTGACTGAAACTGTAAAGTAGAAAAGAGGAAATGAGCCGAATCAATTGAAGTTGTGATATTTCGAAAGTTTCTAATTTCCCTTCCGGTTTCAAAAGTTACTCAAATGTTGGCAAGAATACTGCTTCTAGTTTCTTTCTTTCTTATACTAAAAGGGAAAGGATGTGTGTCTGTCTGTCTGTCCGTTTGTTTGTCCACAGCCGTTTCTCAGCCGCTACTGGACCGTTTTAGCCCATTTTTGGCAGACAAGTCAAAAGTATTGACCGCAAGGTGCACGTAAATTTTCTAAGCGATCCCTCAACTTTTACGGCTTCTGGACTGTTTTTCGTGTATTTTCCCTATTAATTGCGCCTCTGGGAAGAATCGACTCGCCTATCTTCCCAGAGGCAGGTTGGGTAGAAGGGGACGGAAAACACTGCATAGCCCAGGCTGAGAGGCGGCGTTAGCCGCCTCGATTGGCCTGGTTAGTATCCTATTTTTTGTTTCCACATGTAATTTCGAATGAGCGTGAGAGGGAATGATCTCAAGACTTTTGTGGTGTTAACAATGATTTCCAGTTGTTCTCTAAAACATACCGTGTCGTGAATTCACAGAACACTATTTAATTAGTGTGAACCAGGCCAATCGAGGGAAAATATACAAAAAACAGTCCAGAAGCTGTCAAAGTTGTCGGATCGCTTAGAAAATTGACGTGCACCTTGCGGTCAATACTTCTGACCTCTGTGCCAAAAATGGGCGAAAACGGTCCAGTAGCGGCTGAGAAACGGCTGTGGACAAAGAAACGGACAGACAGACAGACATCCTTTGCCTTTTAGTATAAGACAGATCAAAATGAAGTTTTGGTTTCTCAATTCCTATTAAGCAAATTTTGTTTTTTTTTGAATGTTAACCGAAGGAATGATATTTGAAAGTTTCGCTAGTGTTTGTTGAGCAAAAAAACGTAATGTTTTGATTTGAAAACCAGTGGGATATTGACTACTATCGTAGCAGTTTGTGGTTATCGTCGAGAATGTATCAATTTGAAAATGTTTCAAAAAGTGTTGTTTTATTGTGCTGTTGGTGTTCCATCGGTTGGAGAACCGAAATTCTCCAAAACGCTGCCGGAGAATCATTATATCTCGGGATTGATAAGAGATATCAAAAAGTTGTCAACAGCAAACTTGTAGATCATAAGTAGCACTACAAGTTTTCAGTTGACAACTTTTTGATATCTCTTATCAATCTCGAGGTATGATGATTCTCCGGCAGCACTTTCCGCTCTATTCGAGGAAATGCGATACATTCCTGATCTGGAGCTCATTGGAGCACCCAGACACCCAGTTCCTCCTGATACCCGTCACAAACCAGTTGCCCTGCTTCAGTTCGAATGTCACTCCTTGTGCACAAGTTGTTCTCCGCGTGAAACACACCCTGTTGTTTGTCAACCGAGTGGGTAGACGCGCTCTATTGAACTCCCTTCTCGCATTGTCAATCGGAGGAAAACAAGCAGACGGAATGTACGTGAGAATAGTCGGAACTGTCGGAAAACGGAAATAAATGGACCGAGTGAACGGAGAGAGATGATCTTTTGAACTGAACGGATTGCATTTTTGGATCGAAATTTCACTTGTTTCGTAGTTTTTAAACTTTTGATCTTCTGTTTTACATTCAGAACCTAACAAGCCACGGTTTATTTGAGGGTTTTTTGGATCTTCCAATAGCTATCAAAAAAACAGAAACTGCACCAAAAGGTATGCCTACCGTATTTCTTCGAATATATCTCGAGATTGATAAGAGATATCAAAAAATTGTCAACAGCAAACTTGTAGATCACAACTAGGACTACACGTTTGCTGTTGACAACTATTCGATATCTTTTATCAATCTCGAGATATAATGATTAAGAAATGCTTGCTGAGCACCCCTCTTACAGTTACGTTGAGCGGAAAAATTGCTCTGGTTACTGTTTCATTGTCTGCTCGAATACTGTCCAATTCTTGTTTTATAATTACTGAGGCGCTGATCGGGTAGCAAATTTTGAATGAGAAAGCTTTCCATGAATGTGTAAATTGAATCTAGATTCAAATTGTTACTGTTTCCTTTCAAGTGTAGAGTATCTCTTCGTATCAGTGTAATTGGCTGTTTTTAAGTTCAGGACTGCAAAACAAAGAGCTTCAAGGTCCCGGGAGGCATTGCCTGCTTCTTTAACCGTTCTCTTTCTCGGACTCTTTTTTCGGTTTCTCTTTTATTCTTTTGCCCCTTGTACTGTCCGTTCAATTCGCCGAAAACGCGCTCTATAGAGAGGAACATGTTTCTCTTCCATTTCAGATCCTCTCACTGGAACACGTGTTTTTGTAGTCGTTCCTTCCTCGCAATGCTTATAATCTCGGTAATAGGCAAACGTGCTGAATCTCTTCTCCCGAATACACTTGCACATTTTGCTCTCTGATTTCCTCTCCCAAATCGCTGTGTGTAGATCAAAAAACCAACTGGCGAGAGGAGCAGCCGATGAGTAAAACACGGGTAATGTCAACCGCAAACACTCGCGATTCCCGCGATTAGACTGTTCTGTGAGCTTTCGATTACTCTCCCTCTTCCAAACCGATTTCTGTATCAAAAAGAGAGTCGCGTTTCTCTCTCATTTCTTCTCCGGCTGACGTTTCGACTTTGATTGCTCAAAAGTTCACCCAGAGACCATAACATTTTGGGTCTCTATCTATCTATCGGCGGAGCAAAGAAAGCGAAAGGCAAAGAGCTCCCGTGGGCTCTCCCCGTTTCCTCCTCCTCCTCTCGGAATTCCTTCGACTCACACATAGACGGACGGTTTTTGATATTTTGACACGGGTTACTGTAGATACGTTCTCTGTTTCACAATCAGCTGATAACATTCAGCCATGTACAGAGTAAGTGATAGTTGCCATTGATTCGTAGACACACTTATCAAAATTTCTATGTAGACTGTCCTCGATTCCCATTCCAGCCTCATGTTCAGTTTCAGCATCAGAATGTGTCTCCTTGTCGTTCACCATTCACTTAGCTTCTAACCGTACACTATTTTCCAGTAAAAACTGAAATTCAGCACTTTTGGGGAGATGAAAATACGACTTCCACTGGTTACATAGTGTAACTTTTTTCGTTTGCAAACCTAGACAAACCACTATCCGGGATTCCATGAGACTGATTTTCGAGTTTGAAGCTCTCAGAGATCCCAGGACTCTAAATAATTAGTATTGTAGGTTTGAAAGCATTCTGAATCGAACTGCATTCACCGATTCCTCATATCTTTTACGGAAAGCCCAGCGTCAGGGAGGTGTCTTATGATTTTGGAATGGACTCTATCTTCGGCTTCTTTCAGTTGTTTTTGGGTGCAGTACTACATAGTATTATCGTTGCATCTCAAAATCGGAGTCTAGACCCGAATCCTCCTGTAAAAACCGGACCAATCAGTCTGACATCCGCACAGAAAACCTCAAATACGCCGCTAGAAACAGTTAATAATGCAGTTCGGTTGAACATGTTTTAGAAGGGATTGTGAAACTCACAATGGTCTAGAAACCCTATTTCCGGTCAAAATCTTTATTTAGGATGCACACGGTAGTATCTGTAAAGGATTGGAACTACTTTCATACAACAACTATTGGAATGTTCATCTGCGTCCAGTTGAAAAATTAGAAAAACAATTATTTATTATTATTATTTTATTCCATTACTGTTTCAATAGCAGGTTTTATAAGGAAACCTTTCGTTGTTTCTTCAATTCGTGGGTCTTTCGAATACTGGAAATTCTCTTTATTAGAGCATTTCCATTATCTTTTCCATATCGGAGCCATTAGACCCCCTAGAAGAGCATCCGTGAAACAGTGAACTCATTCACAACTGCCCTAGACCGTAACTCAGGAGATTTGTTCCACAAGTGAACGGCTATGTTTAACATGAACGGGGTGAAACTGTGAAGTTATCAGTTTTCCTGAAATATTTCGCCGGCCGCGGAGAAACGGAATTTCCGTATTTCCTCGAATAGAGCGGCACCCACAACGCTGCCGGAGAACCAATATATCTCGAGATTGATAAGAGATATCAAACAGTTGTCAACAGCAAATTTTTAGTCCTAGTTATGATCTACAAGTTTGCTGTTGAAAACTTTTTAATATCTCTTGTCACTCTCGAGATATAATGGTTCTCCGGCAGGTGCCACTCTATTCGAGAAGATACGATATCTTCGCAAACCAAAGCCAGATCCTCTGTTTCAGAAACCCAATCCAAATGGAAAAAGTGATTAGTTCTGGAATCCATTGGTTTTAGAGCATAGTCTCCGTTTCAAAGACATATTGGAAACAGTCTATCCGATCTTTGATCTGAATTGATCTACCCGTAGCCATTTGACTACAAATCGTCCATTTCCCTCTAGCCACCACCACCACCCATGAACTTTCCACTCCCTCTACTCGAAATGCGTCAAATCGGTCACTTCTCCCAGTCCATCATCATCATAATTCTCTATTTTTCACACAGAGACACAACCAGTGTATGACGTGATCACCTCTCTTCTCCCCCCATCCATCCATCCACACACAACGTTTCTGCCTGCCCTTTGGTTTGTCCTCTTCCCAAATGCAATCCTACACGAATCGCATCTGTGCCGTTTGTGGAGATACCCCAGCTAAGGTGAGTGAGAAAAAGTGATCTACTTATCAGTTGAACTGACTTAATCAGAGTTGACCGAGAAAGGAACGTTTTTCAAAATATACAGTTTCAGCTATACCACTTTTATAGATGCTTCACCCCTTTTTTCAGTAACTTCGCATCATGTTTTTCGCATCCTTGTGAGATTCGATTCGTATTGTTCACGGTAGTTAACGTCTAGCGTTTTCCGAGTCCGAAATGCGGATTTTTAGGCCATTGGAGGTTTTCCGGACGCCTTGAAATTTTCAAAAAGCGCGAAAATCGATGTTTTTCCGTATATATCTTCATGGAAAACGACCGAAAACCGTTCATTTTGAAAAAAAAGTGCGCAAACGAGAAATGCAGTACTCTCGACCGCTGTAGACTTTGTTTTATCACGCTCAGTTTATTTCGTCTGAAATCCACATTAAAAAAGGAATTCCGACTTTCCTAATTCTCAACATCGCACTTCCGGTTTGGTCTGATGAAA
The DNA here is from genome assembly GCA_963932285.1 of Caenorhabditis macrosperma. Lineage (NCBI taxonomy): Eukaryota > Metazoa > Nematoda > Chromadorea > Rhabditida > Rhabditidae > Caenorhabditis > Caenorhabditis macrosperma. Next base: position 11,057,112 of record OZ010620.1, read on the forward strand.
ATCGGCTGACAAGAACTGCTTTTCTTTTTGAAATACGGATTACGGTAGCAATCTCTCAGCGGACAGCCAATGCTTCCTTCCCGATGCCATTTTGATTTCCGTCTCTAAAAAAAGAGGCGACCTTTGAAAGTTTTGGCCGTGGAAGAGGTGGACTAGAAAACCTCTTTTTCGCGAAAAACTCTTCTTTCACGTTCTTCATAGGATCGATCAACGGGAAATAAACTTTCTCGTCGAAATCTTCATGCATCCGATAATAGACATTCTTGAAATAGTGAAGTGTTGGAAGTGAAGTTTCCCAGGTTTACCTAGTCACGTTTGCTAGAAATTTGCCACCGACGCAGGGGTAGTGTCCAATTTGCCAAACAAAAAAACCTCTCATTTGAGACTAGAAGTTCCCACTGAAACCGAAACATTGTTATCTGAAAGTGATTACAGTTTCAATGACCCCATTTCCCAAATTCATCAATTGTTCACTTCATTGCGATTGGATTTCGCTCCATTTTCCAGATCCACTACGGAGTTCTCGCGTGCTTCGGTTGCAAGGGATTCTTTCGGAGAGCCGTCAAAGACGGAAGAAACAAGTATGTGTGCCGATTCGATAAGAGTTGTGAGGTGAATAAGTGTAAGTGGGGGGAGGGGATTCTCGAGATGATCTCTCTCTTTCAGTCGAAAGGAATGCCTGTCGTTATTGTCGATTCAGAAAGTGCCTCCTCGTCGGAATGAATCCCGATTGTGAGTTTTTTTTCTTTTTTGAGTGGAGGTTTTTGGGAATTGGGAAAAAAAGAGCGTTTCCTGTTTCGAAAAACTGTCAAATACTTGTGTTATTTCAGACGATTTAGTGAAGTATTTAGATTTTTCCGTATCAGTTGATTTCCTATCACTTTATCACAGGAAACTACCCGCAGAGTAGAAAATGGAGAGTATTTTTTCTGTCAGTGTAGGACTTCAAGAAGCTTCTGGGAAACAGTGTTTTGGATTAGTTGCAAAGAACTTTTCGTTTTGATACTTTCCAATGTATCTCTGACTTATGCATCAATCCGATTCGTAATAACAGTTTGGTTGCTTGTCAGCGTCTCTTCTCAACCCATACTGTATCACTTTTCGTTGCGAGACCTAAGCATTGGCTACCGTAGCCAACAGGGATACACGGAAGTGAAAATCTTCCTATACGGAAAACGGAGAACGGATACGGAAACGGAAGTGCCAAAATGTGCGGAAGACGGAAGACGGACATGGAATTCTGTGCATCCCTGGTAGCCAACCGTCAGCCTTTTGAGCCTAACACCAATTCACGTTCTCATTCGGATCACGGGATTCGTGGTAGATATCAAAAAAGGGCTGTCCCCGATACGATTTGGAGAACCTTGTTGATACGTTTTTCAACGTGGAATCGATAATTTGACATTCAAACGGTTTTTTTCGGACATGCGGTGTTTTCCTAATCGTTTGGATACCAAATTGAGCAGGAGTCCTGAAAAAAAGATTCGGGGAAATGTCAGAAATGGATTCATATTTAACAAAGCGGGGCACTGTGCAGTTAACCTAAAGTGATGCTCATGGAACAGCATTTTTCTCCGATTTTCTGCGTGATAGTTCAGAAACAGCCTACTGTTTCTAGATAGACTGTTTTCCATTTGTGCAGCTATCAGTTGTTTCTTTGATCCACAAAACGACAAATTGCAGACGTGCGTCCGGACCGGGAGAAGAGCAAAAAGGGGAAGGCGGTGTTGTCGAAGAAGAAGAGTCTGCAGCGGAGTATGTCGAATCGGCTCGTCGATCCGTCCGATTGGACATCCCTCCTCTCGCCCTCCTCCCGCAAACAGCTCACAGAACTCGGAAAACTCGACACAATGCAGACGACTTCTGGAAATTTCGACGGAATCGGCAACTTCAACTTGAAGAGCCTCATCGCGGATCGGTCACTGGCCAGGAAGACCGGCGACCACGAGCCTCCGTGCGGATCGGATTCGTCTCCGAGACCCGGAAGCGACGCGTTTCTGTCGATTGAGAGAGTCGTTCAGTGCGTGGATTTCATCGATCGATTCCTGAATATGCTGGAAGAGGAGCACTGTCGGAAGTTCAGTGTGGAGGATAAGGTGAGCCTTCGAGTATTGATAAGAACATTTGCTAGTATCACATTTTCTGATCAAACCGTGATAATCAGTCAGCCTGCTTAAATATGAGATTCTGTCCAAATTCCGCTATATCCTACTTGAAAACTCAGTTACAGCGTAGATCATTCTGAAGAGCCGTGCAAAAATTGACTAGAAGCAGCCGTTGTGACTAAGTGTCTAGAAATGAGTAATTGGACAATATCTAGAGCGACACCCCAAACGCTGTCGGAAAATCATTATATCTCGAGATTGATAAGAGATATCAAAAAGTTGTCAACAGCAAACTTAGAGTCCTAGTGATGATCTACAAGTTTGCTATTGACAATTTTTTGATATCTTTTATCAATCTCGAGGTATAATCATTCTCCGGCAGCGTTTGAGATGTGGGGCTCTATTCGGGGAAATATGGTATACGCGTCACGGAAACTGTAGAAAAAGAAAAAAGTGGAATCACCATCACATCGAAGTGGTAGATTCCTCGATTTCATTTCATGGCCATCAAGAAACAGAAAAAAATCTTTCCAGAGCGCCCTTATCAGCAACACAATGATGCACCTGCTCCTCTTCGAGTCCACCTCCAGATTCGTCGCCAAAGGAGCCCCAGGGGTGGAAGATCTCAAACAGTCCATCAACCTACTTCCAGTGTGAGTCCAGGGAGTTGGGGGCTTAGAGACGTCTGCAATTTCAGATGCACTGCCCACCTGACTCAGAAAGTGTCAGATGTCTTTGAAATTTACCTGAGGAAGCCGCCATCCATCATTGAGTACTCGGTGCTGAAGGCCTATATTGTCACCACTGCAGGTATAGTTTTTCTGTTTTTTTCCTTTTTCCACTGTTTCAAAATGTTCTGATATTTTGTGCGAGAATTCGGTGTCTTAGAGTTGCCGATAAAAGCTCAAAAGCTAACTGAAACACTCTCCCATTTCCAGAAAGCACAGTGCTCTCAAATTCGCTGAACGAGAGCCTCTCGTTGGCTCGCGAGAACCTCTCGGAGCTCCTTTTCAAAGTGATCAAGTACAGTCGGAACAAGGCGTCCGTCTCCTCGGCCAACAACTTGTCTGCTATTCTACACTTCACTTACGAGTCCAGGGTTAGTGATTTGATAGAGTTATCAGTTGGGAGGGAGAGGAGGAAGAGGTACTTATTGATTTTGAGCAATTTTAGTGATTTGTATTCTAGAAACATTAACAGTTTCTCTTGTAACACAAAGACCGTAAAAACTCTCTTTGAGGCACTAGAAACGGTGCCTGATTTAATCATTGTATCTCGAGATTGATAAAAGATATCGAAAAGTTGTCAACAGCAAACTTGTAGTTTTAGCTACGATCTGCAAGTTTGCTGTTGAGAACTTTTTGATATATCTTATCAATCTCGAGATATAATGATTCTCCGGCAGCAAAATGACCAGAAGACGGAATTGATGTTGTTTCAGAACCTCTCGCAGAGCATCCGCCAGTGTCTCCAACCCGTCTACCTCCGTGATCCGGACACGAAGATCCCGTTCCATCGGATCCTGGTGGACATAATCAACCCAGAAGTGTCGGATCTTCTGCTAACAACCGCCAACTGCCGGAAGTCCTCCTCGCAAATGATCCCTCCGCCGATCCCTGTGCCCCAGGAGACAGTGCCCCTCTTCCACTTCTCGCCTCCTTCTCTCTCTCCCCACCCCATAAATCAATCTTTGAACGCCCCTCAAAATCCCCCACAGTACACCCAACTGGACTACCAGATGCCGTCTACCTCCTCCTACCCCTCCAGTTCCAGCCCCTTCATCCCCTCGCCCTACCGTCCCAATTCCCTCTCCTCCTTCCCGAAACTGCCACTGCAAATGACAAAGTCAATCGAGGAGTTCCTGCGACCGAATGGAATGTCGGCCGACGAGATGAACAAACCGTTGGAGAAGAACTGGGCGGACGGGTTCCGACTGACGCCCGTCTTCAACAAGGACATCGTTTCGCAGTTCTTCCCCGAACTCTCCTCTTCCCACCATCACCACTACTAGAGAGACTTTCGGCCGTTTTCTATTTGTTATTCGAGTTGTATTTAATGAATTCTGCAGATTTCTTCAGTTTTGGAAAGGGTACCGTGTTGGTCATTGAAAAAACGCTCCCCCGAAGAATTATTATATCTCGAGATTGATAAGAGATATCAAAAAGTTGTCAACAGAAAACTTGTTGATCTCGAGATATAATGTCGAGATATAATGATCAATATCGAGATATAATGGTTCTCCGGCAGAGCTCTCTTCGTTGCGGGGCCATTTCAATGGCATCCGATAGTACTGTTTCAATAACTTCTTTAAAGATTTTTGCCATAATCAACACAGCTTATTGAACTATCGAAGATAATTAATGTCTTGGGCTGTTTTTGAAGTGTTTATTATCTGAAGAAACTGATAATCAAAAGTTTCCGAAGTGAATGCATTTCACGGAACTTCGAAACCGGAATGTATCGTAGTTCCTCGAATAGAGGTGCATCCCAAACGCGGCCGAGGAATCATCATATCTCGAGATTGATAAGAGATATCAAAATGTTAACAACAGCAAACTTATAGTCCTAGTTATGATCTACAAGTTTGCTGTTGACATATTTCTGATATCTCTTATCAATCTCGAGATATAATGATTCTCCCGCAGAGATGCCGCTCAATTCGAGGAAATTGGAGTATCTATGAATCCTGCAAGAAACGTCTGTTATAAGTATTTTCAAAAGAAATTCGCACTGATTCTCGCTAAACCTTCCATTTCTCAGCTCTATTGCTCTTCTAGTCTTCCGTGTCCCAGTTGCTTTTTGATGAGCTTCCATTTGTTGCTCCGAAGGTTTTATAGAAAATGAGCGAATTGTATGAAGAGCATTTATTGAGGAATAAAACTTCCAATGAAACTAAATCAGAGATCGAAAAGTGATATTTAATGAAGGAAAAGTTAAAAAAAAAAAAACAAATAACAACTGCTCGGCGTCTTCGGTTGGACACCCGCTAATCGCTTCCTATCCTCACGGCCCAGCCATCCGATTCTGATCGCCTCTATTCAGCCAATTCCAGTAAGCCAGTCTCTGCTGCTCCTTCTCCTCCATTTCCTCCACCTTCATCCGCAAATCGGCCACTTCCTCCTGCAGCTCCTTCTCGCTTGCTCTCGGAGCACTGAGCTCCTCCTCGGCCCGTGATAGTTTTCGGGCCACGTCATTGTACTTTTCATCCATTTGCCCAATCCATTCGTCCAGAGAACGGATCTTCCTCTTCGCCGCTTGCAAATCCATCTGCAGGTCGAAGTTCAGACCAGACAGATCTCTCACCAGGGCTTTGGAACGTCTCAAATCGGCGTTCGTTTCCTCTGCGATTCGGTTCTTGTGCTCCAACTTCCCCAAGAGCACACTCTTCTCCTCTTGAAGTGTAGTGATCTGCTCGCGGAGCACCTTCTCCGGGCAGTCGTGGGTAGTGGAGAGCAGGTTGAGCATTTCGATTCTGAAATGCAAGCTCTTCTTATTTCTCATGATTCTAATGCATCTTGCCGGAGAATCATAACATCTCGAGATTGATAAGAGATATAATGATTCTCCGGCAGTGCCGCTCTTTCGACGAAGTACGGTGCTTTAGCCCCATGATTGTTTCTCATTGACTATTACCAATTGGACCCTCTGAAAACATTTTTAAAAACCCTTTCCAAATCAAACTCACTTGTTGCTCAATTCGCTCTCTTCTCGTCGTCGCAGCTTCTCCTGAAGCGCTTCTTTCTCCAGCGTCACCTGCTTCAGGACCTTCTCCACAGTGTCCACTTTGCGGAACATCCGTCTCAGCTGCTCCCGCGTGTCCTCGAGCTCTTGTTCGAGTTCCAAGCAACGAGCCACAGACGAGTAGTCTCCAATGTTGATCATTTTTGATGGAAAGTTCTGTAAATGAACGATGAGAATAAACGAAACGAGAAGAGGATCTTATTTTGGATGGAGAGTAGAAAAGAGCAAACGGAGAGAGGGAGAACAAGTAGGTGAGGAGGTAATGAATGCATGCGTTGGGAGTAGATGAGGTGGGTGAGTGTGCAGGTGCGCACGCCTGCCCCGCCTCTGCCTGTCGGCTCTCGATGACTCCGCCGATTACTCTAATTGATCGGTCGATCAAGATGACAGGAGATATTGTACTAAATGGACAAAAAATAATGAGGAAGATAATGGGAACTAAAGGGAACATCTTGATATGGAGCACACGGAAAATGATCTGGACAGTGGATAAGAGTTCTATCCCCAGAAGGTGTTTAGGGGAAAAATCAACACTGGGATCTTGACCAAAACCACGTACCAGAGTCGAGCGGATTCCGTTTTCCGTTTCCCACAAAACCTGGTTTTTTTTCGAAATAGTCTCCATGAAACCCGATGTTTCACTTGGAAACCTAATTTTTTCAAAGAATAATAACGATTTTTCATTAAATTTCTAGTTATTGGGGAGATTTCAAGCAAAAATCAGTTTAAAATATCCGAATTTCTCATAAATTTCGTTTTCTGTAGTCCGGAACCAAAATGTTTCATTCTGCCCAGCGTTGCCAAGTACGTCTTATAATCAGAGCAGACAGTGGTTTCATAGATTTCTGTCACTGATTGCTACTTTTTTTAGTTCCACGAGTTCCGGAGCCTTTACAAAAAGAAACACTGCTAAACCGCTGACGTGTACTCAGCGGCTAGAATCGGATCTGCGTGTACGCAGCGGGTCCGCCAGCCGTTGGCGGGTCGACGGCGGGTCGACGGCGGACACGCAACAGGTAACTTTCGGTACGCAGCGTGTCCGCTCACAGAGCTCTCGTTCTCCAACCGTATTTCTGAAGTTCCTTTTGTTTCCTGTTCTGATTGCCCCTAGAAAAAAACACGGGTTTTGATTCTTAGTCTATGGACATTTTCCTCTGTTGTCTTCGTTTATCCCGTCCGCGTGTTTCCCGGAGGCACAGTGTGCTGACTGTGTCTCTCATCTTCCCAGAGGGACATCCAGCCGGGATTCCGTCCTTAGCTGGTGTGAACGGCTCATTATTTGCATTGTCCATCTGTCAGAGAACGCTTCTTTGACGATCATCGGCTCATCTGCTCGTCATCGATGACACCAATTAGAGATGGTGAAGGATGTCAACTGTCTCGAAGACAAATCGCCATGGAGACAGAGTAGGAGACACGAGGAAGTGTGAACTGGGAGAACGGGAATGTGCGAAGAGAAGAAGACGTCGAGGTGCGTTCAACTGTTCTCTTGGGCCACAGGCGATAGTGTTCGAGTGTTTGGAGTCCAATTGACAACGACCTATGACAGTTGCCGATTTTCCATGACTTGTGTCGTTTTGGCCTTCAAAATGAATTAATTTTTCGGACTGTGAGGAGGGGGGGGGGGGGGAGGAATCAAATTGTAGTGATAATAGAAGAAACGTGAGTTTCAGTTGGTGAAGGAGCTCTGTGAGTGAGCAAATACATTATCACTTCAATGAATTAAATGCTGTCTTGAAAACAATCGACTTCCAGGAAGCTTCAATCGATAAAAAGATTGATAAGAATTTCCAGGACATGATTAAGCGCCTGTCTATTTGCAATCCAGAATGATGCATTGATAATGAGGATCAGAAGACTTGTTCGCTGTTTCAAAAACACTGTAACTTCATCTTTTCAAATCCACAATTGTTTGACGAATAAGGAATTTGACGAAAGTAATCCTGAAGTAGTCAGGAAGTCGGATTTCGGAACTCGGAACAAGATTTAATAATTGATTTTTGGAATCCTGTATTCAGAAGCGGATTGTCATTTTTCGGACAATTGCAAGTTCCGAAATCCGATTTCTGGACTACGTACTTCCGCCCAACTCTGATAAGAATGTTTTCGATTTGTTAAAGATCGTCATCTTTATGTATATTATTAACCCGTGTCCTCCTCCTCTCCGCCATATTCCTGTACATCTTTTCATAAATCAAATGATCATAAGACATAACGATTGAATACTTTATGAAGAGGTTAGAGAATGTAGGTATTTACAATCAAAATCAGATCAAGAGAGCATCAAGAATCAAAGGAAACGAGAAGACTATAAGAAGGCGAACAGTTCGCACATTTCCCAGATATGAACCAAAATTCAGAGTAGAAGTTTCAGAAAAAGATCTATGAAGTTGATCAATCCGTCCTTGGAGGTTATCAGCTGATAATCGGAAAGTGAACATGAATGATGATTCCTCGTTTCCATAAACTCTTTGATGTCTACATTAGAGTTCTAATGATCCTGGTAAACAGCGAACACATTCATTGAAATATAAGTAACAGAGAAACAGAACGAGACGGTTTGTGCTCGTTTCTCGGATTGAATGATTCGAATGTTTGGAGGCCGTAATCAAATGTGAAGCGTCGGCCTGCTGAAGTTCGTTTCATCGGAAATCTGCACGACCGTCGTTCGTTCCCTTTCCGTTTCTCTGTTCTCCTCCAATTTCTGTTTGAGGGGAAGTTCTGCTTCCTGGAAGTTATCACTTCACTCCGAAACACACATTTCATTCGCCTACCATGTCATAAGCAGGTGGCAACACGTTATACCCAAAGTTATTGAACGTCCTCACATCGACCATTTCCTTCTCTTCAGCACACGCTTTTCTCGTCCGTTTCGCGTGTCTCCACGCGATTTCCAGGATGATCATGAAGATGAGGAACATGAACAGTCGACGGTATTCCACGATCTGAACGGGTTACTGTAGGTGTCGTTTCGAGACCCTCACCCACCTTCTGCCAGAAGACGGCGGCTGCCAGCCTCACGAAAGAGTGCGAGCGGTTATAGACGACTTCGAAGAACTTCTGCGACTGCTTGGCAGTCTGCCAGTACGTGGAGAGCGTGTTCTCCAGTATGAACTCACATGTTTCCCCTCGGAACCCTTCGGGGCAAGTGCAGATCTGAAACGGACCTCTTCGGAAGGATCTAAGAACATTCTCACCTTCACAATGGACTTCTTCGACGCCGCACACCTCCACTGCAGATCGTAGTCGTTGCGGAACTCCCGCGAACAGCTGAAAGAGTCGTCGTTGCTCAGGGAGCCCCTCCCAATCACTCACTTATCAGTCCTCAACTCTCCTATCACACAGTCGAAGATATCGAAGCAGAATGGCCCGTAGTATCCGTATTTGCACGGACAGAATCCCAAATTCTTCTCATTCTCCTCGAATATTGTTCCTGGCTCGTAACAATCGTTGGGATCTGAAAGGGATGGGTCTCGAACGAAAGGTACTGTATCAGTTACCGAATGGTTTCTCTCGTGTGTTTGCGGGTGTGGAAGTGGTTATGCAGATGAGGGAGGAGAAGGCGACGATGAGGAGACTATTCGTGAGGTGTCTCATACTTGTCAATTACTGAAATTTGAGGAGTTATTGAGGAAATGAGAACTGGGAATGATAACTGGATAACATGGAAATAACATGGAAATGATGACTGGGGAAAGGTTCTTATAAGGAGTTTCGTCATCTGAGTACAACGTATTGTTATCGAAAGTTACCAAAACTGTGACGTGATGTTATCAGTAGTTATGAAATGTTATCTAACTTGCTTTGGTTTAATTCTAGCGCTCCCTTTAACTGGAGCATCTGAGAACTCCGGAGTATGATCTTATGGCCTATGGATCAGCTCACACAGAACGAAATACTATTGTACGGATTGGATCATAAAGCTGATGATCTGGAAACACCAAGTCACTGTGATTTTTTGATAAGCCATGAGAACTATTAACTGAACTCAAAGTTCACTTCATGTTGCTAGAACTGCTAGAACCTAATCGGAAGGAACTAACTGAGACGAAGTTCGGAACATTCCATAGAGCTGATTAGTGAGATCCCAGAGTTTATGGAGACGTCTAGTCCACCGCCAGGCCACGGATAGAACAGTGGACCAGAAGAGTAAGAAAGTTCACCGTATTTCATCGAATAGAGCCCCACAGCCGAAACGCTGTCGGAAAATCATCATATCTCGAGATTGATAAGAGATATCAGAAAGTTGTCAACAGTAAACTTGTAGATCATAATTAGGACTACAAGTTTGCTGTAGACAACTATCTGATATCTCTTATCAATCTCAAGACGTAATGATTCTCCGGCAGCGATGTGGGGCACCTACCCTCTCTCTCTCTTTCTCTCTTTCTCTTTCTCTCTCTCTCTCTCTCTCTCTCTCCCTCTCTCTCCCTCTCTCTCTCTCTCTCTCTCTTTCTCTCTCCTCTCTCTCTCTCTCTCTCTCTCTCTCTCTCTCTCTCTCTCTCTCTCTCTCTCTCTCTCTCTCTCTCTCTCTCTTTTCCCTTGTGATCTACACACCTCCTTACCCGCATTTTAGCCTTTAGAACCAAAGCGTTCCTCATGTATTCCTACCTCATTAGCTTCTTGAACACTATTTACCTTGAAGCATTCAGTTCCGAAACCATTCCGACCTTCTCTATTTGCCAGAAACCTGGATTGCTATCACTATCAAACCATTCTTCGAGCGGCCGTCTCTCTATCAACTCTCCGCTACCTCTTATCATTGAGCAGTTATAACACGCGCGTGCAATACGTTTGCTTTCTCTCCGTTTAAAAGTATACTTATAGAAAAGGGTAGTGTAGTGTGGAATCATTTGAAGATTGCATTTGAACTAGACATCGTCAGGGTTTCTCTGAGGTTAGTGATCTCCCACTTTGTTCCACGAGCTCCTGAGTCAAAAAGAGAGATTTTGTGAGCCTACAGTCCGCTTTCCACTCCTAATCTTTGGACAGTGTTAACTTCAAGAGGGCCGTACTATCATCGAAATGGAACGCTTCGGGAGAATCGTTGTATCTCGAGATTGATAAGAGATATCAGAAAGTTTTCAACAATGAACTTGTAGATCATAACTAGGACTACAAGTTTGCTGTTGATATCTTTCTGATATCTTTTATCAATCTCTCGATATAATGAATCTCCGACAGAGCTCTTCTCGGTTGCGGGGCCATTCCTAATCATTATAACTGCTCTGTAACTCACGAGAACCATTAAAACAAGAAAACGAAAGGCATTCTCGGCTGACCAGAAAGTGACGAACCTCCCTTCGGGATCTGATCAACAAACAGAGAAACCGTCCGTTTACTCTGTCTGACTCATTATTTTCCTAGCAAACATTCCAAATCCATTACAACGATCTCTGATGATGATAGGTAAAGAGGCGGTCGTGGCCTAACTTCCAACAGGAAACCGCTCTTTTTCAAGTCAACAAGTGTGAAAAGAGAGGAAAAGGCGACGGAATGAGCAAGTGAAAGTCTTATCACTTCCATTTTAAATGCACAATTTCTTATCTCAAAAGAGCATTTTATGTTGATCACTTCATTATTGATTGGGAAGATTAGGAAGATCCTCTCTGTATTTACACAAAGTTCTAAAAAAGCGTTGAAAAAGTGCAAAAAGTCGTCGATTGCAGGGGCAGTCTCATTCGTAATCGCTCTCGTCCTTCGTCAAGTCCTGAAAAATGAATACGGTGGAAAGTTGAAGAAGTGAACATTTGAGTTCTTGAAGCGATAAGACCTACAAAATTCCAAAACTGTTAATCACTTCCTATCTCTGTCTATTGCCTGTTTTCGATTTTGAACATTAGAAAAGAAAACAAAGTTGTTTGCTCAACATTTTTTGATGAGGAATACATTTTTGATCAAACTTTATCGATGGTATTCCCTTTTGTGTACACTCCCACCCATACTCCAAATGGGTGAACCATTCTTGAAGTGGCTATAAAAATGCGCATAAAGAACCTACGTTTTCGCCAAAAAACGATCCATCGTCTGGCTGGACAGGCGTCATCGGCAAGCGAACTGGACTGTCCTGCAACTTTGAATTGAAGAGGGAGGAAGGTAAATCATGATAACTCGATATTGATAAGGGATATCGAAAAGTTGTCAATAGCAACCTTGTAGATCATAACTAGGACTACAAGTTTGCAGTTGGCAACTTTTTGATATCTCTTATCAATCTCAAGATATAATGATTCTCCCACAGCATAGGCACTCTATACGAGGAAAGAAAGAAGAACAGGTTTCACTGTTTCAATGAGATCCAAAACCTTCTCCTTCTTCTCCGTCTGTACTATTCTAGGCGACCTACTGCATAGAAATCGTCTTCAGTGTCGATCGCATCAGCAATAGTCGAGTACATGACATGGCGACGTGGTCCACGGGGAATACTGTAACCATTCAGTTGGTTTCAGATCCAAATCAAAGCCCCACTCGATGTTCTGCGGTCTGGCGGTCTCTCTTCCCACCAGATCATCCTCCGAAAGATCCGATTTGTCGCTCTCCGTCACGTGTCTGACCCTCATCTGCGGCACCGGAATGCTGATCGCGACGTCTTCCACTGCCGACTCATCGGCCGCTGATTCATTGTCTGAAGTTGTATCTGTTTCTCATGCATTTTCCTTTGTTTCCATTGTTCAATGTTTGTTAGACTCATGATACGAAAGCAATTTGAAAGTGTACGAAACCACTTGTCCAATGTGTTCTTTGTTGTTTGAGGAAACTCCGACTCGAGTTGGGTTTATCAGTGACGTAGACAATATTAATCAATTTTCACTTGACAATAAGTCGGTGTTGTCGACTAATAGTCGCTTAAGAATCCATTGAAGTCATTCATCGGTTTTTAAGCGACTAATTGTCAGTCGAAACAAGAGAGAAATTATATGGATGTCTAATAGTTCCGCCCTCCCAGACATTCCGTTATGGACCTATTCTTCTTCTTCCCCAACATCAAGCACGATTTCGAAGCTCTTTAGAAATGAGCAAGGGAGACGAGCTCCGCGACACTTCGCCACCAGACATTTCGCCGCCAAGACAGTTCGTCACGTGTTCATTTTTCGATCCTACGACAGTTCGCCACCAGACGTTTAGGTACTGAGACAGTTCGTCGACACTTTGCCACCGTGACCTTTCGCCAACAAGACAGTTCGTCAACCAGATAGTTCGCTCCCTTAGCCTCGCAGGGCTAGGGGATTTGGGCCAAAGGCTCATTTCTGGAATTCTGGAAGAGCGCGCGCCCCGGGGGCTTACAGGACCACTTGACCGGGAGGCAGAAAACATTAAGAACGACGTTCTCGCAGTCACTGAGAACCAAGACAGACCCTCAAGGGGTTGGATTACTTTCGGGCTCTTTGAGCAGCCTATCTCGGAACTGAGCACCAACTCAATTCAGAACTCTTTGCTTCTTTTATCATTGTATTTGGAGATACGGAGGTAGCGGTATCGAAATATCGAGGTGTCGAAAAATGAACACGTGGCGAACTGTCTTGGTTGCGAAATGTCTGGTGGCGAAGTGTCGCGGAGCCGGGAGACGAGTTGCTCAGAAAGAAAATGTTCTGTTCCGTCGGAGTCTTATCAGTTTGATTCGAAAATAGAGAGATAATGATAAACGGAATCAAAGAGATTTTGTTAAAAACCTATAAAGCTGTGTGTCATGGAAAGAGTTTTATCGTTTTCAAGAGAAAATCCAGAGATCACTGTTTCTCCCATACTCTATCACCATTTCATGTTATTTATTTACAGTGCTTCGACATATCGATTTGCTAGCAGAAACCCATTCCATATCGAACAATTACTGTTTCCTCCAAGTTTCAGGTTACAGAGATCGAAAAACAATTTAGGTCAGCTGACTATTGGTGACATGGCAATGGATCTACAAAAAGGTATGCCGGTTTGGTTTTTCGAGCTCTGCCGGAAGATCATTATATCTTGAGATTGATAAGAGATATCTAAAAGTTGTCAACAGTAAACTCGTAGTCCTAGTTTTGATCTACAAGGTTGCTTCTGACAACTTTTTGATATCTCATATCAATCTCGAGATATATTGATTCTCCGGCAGAGCTCAAAAAACCAAACCGGCATACCTTTTTGGCCAGCACTGTAATGCTGAAGTATCAACCGGTCGGATGTATTTCCGGTTCCGGAAGCGATTCCGGACCACGGTGGCACCTTCGGAATCATACATAATCATCGGAACCCATTCTTCCTGTTCCATTAATCATTATAAGGAATATACATATGTATCATATGCCCTTCACTCGAACATATTATCGACGGACGGAACAACCATCGTGACGTAACTGAATATGGGTAAACACAAGAGAACTTCAGAGTTCAGTTACCAACGGTACAGTTGTCACCAGGAAAATGTTACGTTTCGCAATACACCTCGAAATGTCGCTCTTATCAGTTGAATCAGTTGATGATTTCATTGAAGTACCTCGCTATCAGCTCCCTTGGTATGATTTGTTCACTTTCGGAATTTGAAAATCGGTGAGGAAAACTGAATTTCAGAGAGAGGAATCGGAGGGGGGGGGGCGGTTCGGAATAGGTTTGCTCACTTTTTAAAAAGTACTTTTCAAGTCGCTAAATACAATCAAACCTTTGATACACCCAATTTCCAATGACATCCTAGAACATTTTCTTTGAAATCGTGGGAATATGTGTCAAAAAGTGGACAATCTTGGGAAAAATTTCCAAAAAAAAACAGAATGGACGACATTTCGCACTCACCTTCCAACAGACTCAACTGGATGGCTGGAAGCTTGGAGTGCTCCAGAGAGCCGCTCCTCCTCTTCTCCATCGATTTCTTCTTCGTCTGCAACGAATCCCTCTTCAAGTACTGTCCCGAAGTCCTTCGAGAACTCATCGGCGACGGACCATCGATGGTTATCTGGAAGAAGAAATGGACAATTGCTCGTCCGGACGTCTCTCCCACCATGGGCAAACTGTTCTTCGGCTCGAGAGACATGTGCTCACTGCCTCCTGCTCCGTCACTTCCACTTCCCCCTCGAGAACCTCTCTTGTGGGTCCCATCTAGAGATTTCAACAGCCTTCGCACTTCCAGCAAGATTTGAGAGCGTTCTTTCTGGAATTCAATTGATTTCTGTTTCAAAAACTTCAGATAATAAACGGGTACAGAAGCTGGTTCATTAATATGTTGGATTTGGAGCAGTTATGGTCTCGCAGCGAAAACATCATGTCAGTGACGTCGGGTTCATATGTCTTCATAATGTCATCAGTGATTTCCTGTTTGTTTGTTCTTCACGAAACAGGAAAGACTTTTTAAAAGAAAAATCGCAGTCTAAACCGAGAAAATGTCAGTTTCAACCCCCGTGATACGCAAAGTATCAAGATCAGAAGGTTTTGTAAAGGTACCAAAACTATGAAAACTTAGGAAACTATGGAAGAAGCGACCAAATAATAACAGTAACAATGACCGAATTTTAGAAAACATTCTGAAACAGAAAGTTTTCATTTTGATAAATCTACGCACTGTGTACCGTCATTAAACCAATTGAAACACAAACTTCACTGTTTCATCGATGTGTCTTCTAGTACGATGGCCAAACGCTACGCTCAAGCTTATGAAATTTTTGAAACTTTTTTTTGCTGTTTTTTGCTGACACCTATTCAAATATTAAAATATTTAGGTCTCAGCAGAAAGTAAACCGGAACATAACCGCGTTCGGTCTCGCTAACAAGGGCTATGTTTTTAGACGAATTTTCAGATTTGTCTCTAAATTTTCAGAATGATAATACTTGAGACGTCAGGTATACTCAGAGACAACTACAGGGTGGCTCATAAGTATGGAGACAAATTGTTTCGTGCGTATTTTTCAAAATAGGAAGTTTTTGAAGAAGTCTTCTTCATAATTACTTTAATAGGGACCTATAGAAGATTTATGGTCGAAATAATTTTGAGTTGGATCTTCCCTCTTCAGCTTACGCCTCCAGATGTGTTGACGCTAAAACTGCTATGCGGCGTTAGTGATAGCCGACATCTGCACTCTGTATCTCCATAATGGAGTTAGCGAGATAATTGAAAATTTGGTAAAAACAAGTCAAGACCTTCCCCTCCAAATATCACTTGACGAAAGAATCAAGCGACTTCATATCCGTCGTCAAAATCGGTCCGACGACCCACTTCGCTGACATGAGAAATCGAGCGAAAAGACAACTTTTGTGGAAATGAAGCCGTGGGCGGACTTAGATTTGCCTAGAGGAGAATATTTGATAGCCAAGGTGTGTATAAGAATAGGAAACAGTAAGACGATCATCAGGGGCTCAGTTTTATTATCGACCAGATCGAATTTTTGCATTCCACCCCTGAATCCGAATACAGCGTCTCATCCGGCTGTCAAAACGATCCACAGTTTTTCCAACTTCAGAAAAAGTAAGAGAACCTCCTGAGAGAGTTTATTGACCATCTGAATATCTTTTCCAATCATTCTGGAGGTTCGACAACTGATTAATCACTGAAAATCTCCAGTTGTTCTCTGCAGTCTCCCACAGACGCCGCACACACCCGACTTCGAGAAGTGTGGTCGGGTGATAATATTTTATCCTAATCCTAGAGAAAATGAATGTGGTGGCTAATAATTGTTGGAGTCGCTTTTTTAGACTCCATACGCAAAACAAATGTGTTAATATTATGAAAAAAAGATGTGAGAAATTGTCAGAAAAGTGAACAAAATTTGTCTCCATACTTATGAGCCACCCTGTATTTGTATGGGTTTTCGTTCAACTAGGAAAACGGGAAGAATCGTGTTCTATAGTCCGAAACAGCAGCACAATAGATACTCACATCTCGATTCTCCATCAGCTTCATCCGATGCTGAATCTCGCGAATCTCCTCTTTCACCGAATCGGTTCCATGTGTCAAATTGTTAATATTATGGAGAATGGCATCAGTTCTCTCTGCCGTTCGATGGATCCTCTCGTCGTTCGAACTCAAATTCTTCTTCTCGGTCTCTCGTTTCATGTCCTCCACACTCTCCTCTTCGAATGTGTGCACTTTTTCCATTTCGTCCGCCGACAGGAACAGTTCTGCAAATCGAAGTTGAAAATCAGTTCGATAACAGAAAATCCGACAGCAAATTGCGTGAAATTTTGACACTGGGACGTTTTCTCGACTGGACACTTCTTCAATCCCTTTCTCGTTCAATTAACGGCTTCTGTTAAAAACACGTTGCTTTTCGGAGTTTCGAAACTATTTTTTGTTAAATGCCACGGACACTTCACACACTTCCCTTGTTAGAGAGAGAGAGAGAGTAAAAAGATGCTTGTAAGCGGATGCCTAATGGTAGGCCAATTCCTTGTACATATTTGTCTCATTTCTGAAACTGGAACTGGAACTGGGAATGTTTCTGGAAATAATATGGAAATCCATAAGAGAGAACTTTTTACACAACAGATTCAGCGCTCTTAATTCAGGAAAAAACAGGTTGCTGTTCTTACTTTTCCTTGAGATCCCCCTTTAAAAACAGCACTCAATCAATTAACCATCAAAAGTTTCCAATCGTTTGAGTAATAATTTTGAATCCGTGAATCAGAAAAAGGGTGCAACGTTTGTAGTGAACAAGTCATTCGTCATGTACAATTTTTGAGTGAAATACTGATTTCTGTTTCGGATTCTCTTCATTTCTCTTCGTTTCTCCCTTTTCATTTGATGATTGTTAGCTGTTTTTGCTTATTCTCATTGTTCTAGAACCATACTGTGTGTTCTTGAGGGAAATCGTTCCAAATTTAGTGAACTTTCATCACCAATTTCACCGCAACGGGTCTCGCCACGAAAACTTCAAACTTTTTTGAAAACCAACATGCGCCTTTAAAGAAACAGCTGTGGATTTCATGTTTTGAGTTACTTTCTACCGTAGTTTCTTTAAAGTTTTCGTGGCGAGACCCGCCGATGCCGCGAACTGGATAATACATAAGAAATATGGTTCAAAGTTCGGATGACTTTGTGTTTTTCGAAATTTTCATCGAAGATTTCATTAAAGACTAAATACTATTGGAATATTGCGCTAATCGTTTTTTTCTCAAACTTGAGGATCATTTGAAACAATTTATCCCTCCTGTTTCAAACGTTTCTCATTTGTTTGAACGTTTCCCAACCACCAATACTCAGCCTTTAATCCTCTTTCCCCCGTTCCAGACTCACTCAAACTCTGATCGAACAGATTCTTCCTCTCGAACATCCGACTGCTGTATCTTATCAGTTTGACGACCCAAATGATATGATAAATGATGGTGAATGGCGGCGGAAGCCACGGCGTCGACTCGTACTCCATCACCTGTCCGTAGCGTTCGAAGAGGAAGATCTCTCGCGTCGACTCGATGTGCTTCTCGAAGATGTACGTGCATCCGGCGACCATCACGTTCATCAGCAACACGTTCGTCGCCAGCATGAACACTGTGAGCCCGACGGGCGCGATCCAGTAGCCGGGAACGCACGTCTCGTCTGGAAAATGGGATTACTGTGGAGGGGAGAGATCAAGAGGAGAACATCGGGGAGAGATAAGAGAGCGCAGACTTTCAAGTCAGAAATACTGGAAAATGTGATCAGGTTGCTTGCTTGTTATTACGGAAATCCGCGCATTTACATCGACTTTTTCCAGAAAAAAAATGTAGAAAAATACGTGTTTATGTACTGTCTGCTCGTCTGCGCTCTCTTATCTCTAACCGTCTTCCGAAATTCTCAGATTTTTGAACACGCAATACATCGATCAGTGCGTGAGAGACCCGACAGTTTACAAGTGCTCTCCGAGAAACAGGATACTTACTTACTTACTTAGGAAACAGAGAATACATCTTTTAGATTTGGGAAAACTAAATGCAATCGTGCTCCTCCGCTCCACAGTGTCTGCGTCTCGCCTGTTTTCCCGCTATTTCGGCTACGCAGTTGTTGGAGAAGTTTGGAGACGCAGACGCGAAGTGCGCAATTTGAATTTATTGCATTAGAACCAAAAAGGGATATTTCATTCGACATCCGCACTGTGGTTCCGTTCCCTATGAATCATGAAGAAGAAGTTGACTGCATTAAATAACATTCATGATGTTCCTTGCAAACGCATTTAATTATATCGTTCGTCTTTTCCTACTTATGATAGTGATCCATGTAATCATATCAATGAGAAACAAAGCAAGCCGTGGTTCTCTTATCACTCTACGTTTGGGACAGTTGCTTCCTTGGCTCCTTGAAACTGGGAATCACATGTGGATCTACCTAAATTCTGTTTCTCCACACGTATTCTCATCGGAATTAGCATATAGTCTCTTGTGTCCTATTCAAATACTTCATTCCTACTTTTCCGACACATTTTCTTTATTCAAACTTATGACAAACTGTGAGATTGCTGCGAACCCGAACATCCTTTTGCACAATCGGATGTTTTTATGTTTCGTGTGCTTATCTATCATTCTTAAATTTTATTTCACGCACTTGGAAGAGAAATCCAAATCTAGTCCCTCGTGGGTCTCGTATCGATGGAGGGAAACAGCCTAGCTGATTGGTTGCAGAGGCCAATCAGTGTGGTGGCCGAGTTCTTCCCTCCTCTTCCAAGGGAGCAAAAACAATTATAAGGATAATCATACCTTTTGAAAATTGTTGAGATCTACTGTTTCGTCTAATGACTGTTATTTGAAACCGGAATGTGGCAATCAATTTGTCTATGCGCCAAAAAACTAAATTTCCCGTTTCAAAGTGAGCTCATAGTTCTAGTTAATTTGCATCGGATTGATCGGTCGATGCATCAAGTGGCCGTAATATTAAGCAAGAAGAAAGCAAACTCACGTGTAACATTGAGCATGCTGATCGGAATGTTCTCGTCTTCGTGTGTGTGCCAGACTGAAAATGAACGGTTTCAGTGATCCTTGATATTCACAGAAACATTTGGTTCATCTATTTTTATTTTCTAAGCCATCATCTTCTAATTTTAAATTGAAAACATCCACCTTACAATTCGAAAAAATTTTGATTCTTAACATTCATAACTTCTAGCTTTATTATTTTGTAACATTACTCATTCTTTAAATTCTAACTGTACTTTTACTTGGTTGCGTAAGAGGCCATGCCCTGCATTCAATAAACATCTACCATCTACCAATCTCAATTCTGGTGGAAGAATTCGAAAAATAAAAAAAATCGTGAGGGAATCGATCATGACCACAGTCGACCCATAGATGAACGTTGAGATAACTAAGTCCGCGAGAGCCCGCAACGAGCCGAAAATCATGAAACTTTGAGCCGCTTTTTCTCGGCTCTCAGGGCTCCTCAGCAACTTTTGAAAACTGATTCGGGGGTCTCAAACGGACCTCTTTCCATCCCGCAACGTTTCAATTCAAACGGTTCTGGACAGTTGGAACTCTTCCCTTGTTAGTTTTCTAAGTGAGACCCAACTCACTCTCATCTCCACACGTGTCAATTTCAGCTGCATAAACCTCTCCGTAAAGCATAAAGTAGGGCTGGAGGAAGATGTTTCTGACGAGAATCCAATGCCAGTCTTCGTAAGGATACGTGATACTTTGACGCAGGAGACCGAACGAGTAGAGGGTGATGAAGACGAGAACGCAGAGGGGGATCATCGAGGGGATCTGGAGTGTCGATTGGAAACTGTGCGAGTGGAGTGGTGTTACCATTTCAGCGACAATATTGATATAGGGTCCGAGTCCTTGTTGCACTGACAGATAGTCCACTAGCTTCAACGACCAGATCACCGAGTTGCAGATTATCAGAATTCTTCCGAGTGTTCTTAACAAAAAGAAGATGAGGACCTTTTCATGAAATGATCTATTCTACTTGGTAGTCGGGCTCAAACGTATGAAGTAGGCGATCAGGTAGGTCAAAAGTCCAAAAGCGAGTAATCCATTTCGGTATTGGAAAAAGAAGACGCGTAGTTGTTTGAGCACCGGCTTCGAGGTGTCCATCATTATCGTCGACACCACTTTCCGACCTATTTCCAGCGTCCACACGAAGATGTAGGCGAACACGTACCACTCGGACCACGAGGCGATTCTGGAAGGGAAAAGGGTCAAGTGAGGAAGCAGAACTGTAAGGAGTACACTATTTTTTTCGGTTTCTTTGAAACTGTGAATATTTTCTCAAGAAATGATATTTGATGGTATTTTTCAATACAGGTTCCTAAAAATCAATGATTATATCTCGAGATTGATAAGAGATGATATTTGATGGTATTTTTCAATACAGGTTCCTAAAAATCAATGATTATATCTCGAGATTGATAAGAGATATCAAAAAGATTTCAACAGCAAACTTGTAGATCATAACTAGGACTACATGTTTGCTGTTGACAACTTTTTGATATCTCTTATCAACCTCGAGATATAATCATTCTCCGACAGCATTGCCGCTCTATTCGAGGAAATACGGTAGTTTAAAAGGGGGAAACATGTCGATCGAAAACATGAAACCGCGTGAAAACTTGAAATCAAGTTTGGTATTTTTCGCAAGTTCTCACTTTCTCGATGACGATGAAAACAGAAAATTCGAGAATGGTTATGAGTTCTCAGTGTTATCTCTCTCGTGAATTTCAAAGTTTCTCGTTTCAGACAAACATCTGAAATCTGCTCCCACTCAAAAAACTGGAAAAGCATTTTGGAACTTCAGAGGTCCTCCATCAAAAAGGAAAATGGTCTTAGTCTCTCAAAAGTGCTTCAAAAACAGGTTCAATCGTTGCGAAACCATCATGATTACGGTTGTTCTACCTCACTGAACATCGAATGGAAATCATATCTCGGGGCACTACGATATGCATTTTCCAGCACCACAAAGTTCAAATTATCAATCGGATAACCAGATAATTGAAGAGGAATAGGGAAACTGTCACATCCAAAAAAAAATCGTCTCCGGTTGAGAACACTATGACTTGATAAGTTCCTTGAAACTGTGAATTGCAATTGGAAAATGTTTCTTTTACGCCTAATTCATCAACCAGGATCTAGAGAAAACCAACTGACCTTTGAGTTTTGACCAACAAGTTGTAGGTGAGCAGAATGAGAAACACTATGAATGCGAAGAACCAGAGCCAGTAGGTGGTGATGGGGGCGCGGTAGAACTCGAGGATCTTCTTCTTCCAAGACAGGGGCCGCTGCTGGAAAACCGGAAGACGTTATGAAGGCAGGGGTCTGGTACCGTGTACACATGGACAGTTTCGTTTCTCGAGGAGGAGAACTCTCGCGACGACTTTCTCTGCGTCTCCATCTCCTCGCTCGGGTCCATGTACATGTCGTCGTGGGCCATCGCCACAGCCACTGAGCCACGTTTTCCGGTGCGGTTGATGTCTGGAAGAGTGAGGTGTGATACTGTTCCAGCTAGTGTTTAGAAGGTCTTATGTTTCTTCATCGAAAGTTTTGCGAGCACCTATTTTACATATTCTGTTTGTTTTTCGGTAATTTCACTGTGAGAAATTGGGTAAAAGTTCACTCACACATCTCCGTCGCCTTCTTCTGCTCGTGCTCATCATCTTCGGAGGTGTCAATCTTCAGACACGCCGGCGGCTGGATCTTCTTCGACTTCTTGATCGACATCGTCCTCGCCCGATTCCTATTCGGAACGATCGGCGGTGCGACGACGATTCCGCTGATCCCGAGACCCGGCTTCTTTTTCTCGGAGAAGTTGAGTTTGTCCCGAACTAGCTGCAAAAGGGGAAGAGATGCCGAGATAAGTTGGGGGTTACTGTATCGAGAAAGTGAAATAATGAGTTGTTGAACACTAAAATGTTTCCGAAAAGTCAGACATGTGTGTGCAATCAATGGATCTACATAAATGTGTTATGGACCTATTTATTCAAGTTGCATTTCGATGGCATTTCGCGACGTTTCGCGACGTTTTTTTTCCAATTCATACGACGTTGCGAAACGTCGCGAAATGCCATCGAAATGCAACTTGAATAGGTCTATTACACCTTGTCTTCAAACATCCGTTCGGTCGAGTAACGCTTGGCTCTGTTCTTCCCCCCACAGCGAACGAGACCGAGAAATCTCTGCTGGCCTATAAATGCGTCAAGCGTTTTCCTCTGTCAAATGGACGTTTCAGAAGCCGACGATAATAACAGTTCTTTGAATAACTTTCGAAAAAAAACACTGTTGCTATCGCTGGATGAATGGGGAAAAGTGTTTTTTCTATAATACAATTTTCTGGAAATTTGCTTTAATTCTCGGTTAGGGAACGTCAAACCCCTCGGAAATGAGAAGTGTGCTTCGGGACGGTCTCTTTTCTCATGTTCAGTTTCAGAAGAGTGTTGTACCGTTTGCTAGAAGTTACCTTTCTGTTTTTGTGAGTTCCAAATAAATTCCATATTTCTTAGTTTTAAATCTCGTTTGAAGTCACCAAATCGAGAAGGAGAAACTGTTGATTGTCTACTATCAGATGCCATCAAAATTACCCCGATGAGAGCTCTACCGGGGAATCATTATATCCCGAGATTGATAAGAGATATCAAAAAGTTGTCAACAGCAAACTTGTAGATCAAAACTAGGACTACAAGTTCACTGTTGACAACATTCCGATATCTCTTATCAATTTCAAGATATACTATAGTATTTGTTACTGTATTTTCAATTGAAACATTCCCTGTTTCAGAAACTTTCCAAAGAAGGAGCATCTACAGTTATTCAATTTTCGTCTTATGTGCTACAGCTACCGTAAAGTCTCTATTAGAAGGGCATGCCCTTCTATTTTTCAACAGCTTCTCCCGGACGCCCTTCTATTAGAGGCGCCCTTCTAATGGAGGCTGCCCTTCTATTTTTCAATAGCCCCTCTCGGACTAAGGGACTCTTGGCCCTCGGCACGAATCCTCCGCGGGGTCGCTTCGCTCAATTACTACCAATCTGTCGAGATTCCCTCTCATCAACAGTTGTGCTGCTAGAAAAGTCGAGGAGAGCAGCCGTCTCGTCACAGACGAACACGTTCACTTAATTAAGGAGCCCTTCTAATGGAGGCGCCCTTCTAATGGAGACTTTACGGTATATCCAATTCTCGTCTTCTGTGCTACCTTCTGAATGCTCAACGGCTGATCTGCTCCGACACTCTGCGTCCTTCCCTTGGCTCCTCCGTCCTCATCCGAATCCTCCGAATCACTCGAACTGTCCGTCTCCGACTCGACCGCACTGCCCTCGGAATCCGACTCCTCGTCGCGTTCAGCAGCCGTTTTCGGTTGGAGCATCAGTTGTTCTTTCGTTTTGAATCCGAGTAGGAAGAGGAGAGGGGGCACTGCGAGACATGCGAGCACCTTCGAATTCTGGTTGTTCTTCATCAGAAGTCCTCCTTGCCACAGGTCAGAGAGCAGCATTTGACAACTGAAAGATCGGAAAGTGAAAAAAATAACGATTCAGGTGATAATCTGGAATCATTAGCCATCCTTCGAAACAGAATTCATCTAATCACCCGCTGTTTCAAGAGAACACCAAGTTCAACTGACGCACTGTTTTATCAGTTCCGATCTATTTTTAAGCTTTTCTATTTTCAGCTCCTACTGTAATTATGTGAAAACTCACCAAGGATGCGCCAGGAACTTGCGATGTCCATTGTTGGCGGCCAACGAGAGACACGTTTCGTCTCCCCAATTGGTCAGTTCACACGTGAGAAGTCGCAGTGTCTGCTGGTGGCCGTGTTTAGTGCAGTACTCGAGCACTTCCACAGCCAAGTCGGAGAATTCACTGTAAAGTGGGAATGGAGATCACTGTTTCAAAGAGTAGTTGACTCAATCGTCAGCAAGTTTATGTGATGTTCTTTGATCTCTGTTCTCTGAGTTCTGATCCAAAATCTCATAAATTTTCTCATAAAAACCCTCTGTTTCAGACGAGTCATTTCATGCCCACTAGGAGCTGGTCGCAGTAGTGCAAACTTTCGGCATATACATTTTTTTAACGTTAGAAAGATAACTTTGAAGTTTTCCGTTTTTTAAATTTAAAACATTTTATAGAAGTTTTTCGAAAAAAACACCTGACTAGGGACTAGAAAAGGGGCTAGATGGCCTGGTTAGCAGTGTTAAAACCATTGAATGCTAGATCCAGTCAGTGATAATTTATGATAACCTTTCGGAGCGCCTAACGAAATATTTTCAACTTTGCAACCGAACATGAAGTTTTTTGTTTTTCAGATTTTCACAATTGCTCAAGCATGCAGAACAGAGTTGTGCGGAAGTGGTTTTTTGAAAATCCGGAATTCGGAAGTCGGAAGTCGGAAGAAAAGATTACGGAAAGTCAACATTTTTCAAAATGTATTTGAACATCGACAACTAGCAGAAAAATTAAGAAAGGCTTGTATATTACAACACCAAAAACAAATCGAAAAACTATCAAGAATTACTCGAATTATGCAAAGGTCAAACTTATTTTTCGCCACGAATTATTAAATCCGAAAACTTCCAAATTCAATGAACAAAACACTAGATTTTCCAAGTTTGCGGGGCTCATTCTTGTTTTTTTTAATGTGAGAATCAGACCAGCATTACTGAAACACTGCTCAGATTCAGAAGAGGTGGCCGGGATTCCGCGAAGTTTGTGAACCAAAGACTTGAGATGCGGAAAATCTTGGTTCAAATTAATTTTGTCGATCTTTTCTTCACTTTTATTAAAGGACAAATTCTGTGTGTCTGTTCGTCCTCGAAATGAAACGGTGCATTACTCCATTACACACACACATTTGGTACTTGAACCCATCGGAATGACTCACTCGCTGAACTCTGTGAAATCCTGACTCATGCCGATCTCTCCCGTCGCCAAAGAGGCCGTCTTCGCGAGAGACATGTACAGTCGACTGGCCACGAGAGCCTGCAACGATTCGTTTCAGATGCGTTTCTCTTCTTCTGATCTACCTTTGCCATTCCCTCCTCTCCGTGGGTCCACATGAGTTTGGCCATCTTCTGTCTCTTCGTCAGCACCGCCCATATCATCAAATCGGAATATGGATAGCGGAAGGTGAAGTCCATGTTCGCCTCTTCCTCCAGATTCGAGAACTCGTCTTCTGCAATTTCACTCTACTTCTCCTGATCACTGATAAGTTCCAGAATCCCAGGATGATCCAGACCAAGGAACCACTGACAAACTGACCGTCATCCGAGTCCCTCTTCCGTCCTCCTCCCCCGAAAAGCGAGATGATCGAGTTTCTGGCGTTGTTTATCAGACTGATCTGCATCGAAGACATCCGTTCCCGTCCCGCGTCTCCAGAAGGCCCGATGACGTCATTCCGGCCGCCGTTGCTGTTATGGACGCGTTTTCCGAACTGAAACGAGCATTCTACTGTTTCAAAGTTTTCATTTGACGATGAGAGTATTTTGAGAAACAGAACAGTTTTTTTCCAAATGAGATATTACGGTACTTTCGTGATGGTCGTTTCAGATACCTTTCTAACTTTTGAAGTGGATTTTAGTCGCGGATTGTCTGCATGGCAGAATGATGCATTTTCGATAAACATTTTCTATTCAGAAGCAATCGAAACAACAGCGAAACTTCGAGAACACATGTTTTCAAAGCCTTTTTCAGCGAAATTGAAGGCATTTCGGTGGAGCGCGTTTGCTAACCACCAGTCTGCTAACCACCAAAGGAACCGAAATCAGTGGAAGACAAAAATACAGTTTCAAAGCTTCTTGTTATTATGTTTCTTTGTCTTATTTATGATGGTTCCAATAAAAATTTTGGTCTATGTGTTTTTTGTTAAAATTGAAGAAGATATTTTCATCTAATCAAAATGCATTCAATTCACTGAAAAAGTAGAGCAATTAAAGCAGAAAGTATACTGTCTTTGGAAACATTTCAGTTTCAGAACTGACTTTTATTATTTTCGAACATTTCCGCCTATTGTTGTCTCTATTTTCATCTGAGAGAAACATGTACATAGAATGGTGATGTTCATGAATTTTTGAATGCGAAGAGACTCAGGTGAAAGATATCCAGGAATATGCATCAGGATAGAAGAAAACATTTGTCGGGACTTTCCGCCAGGATATTCCGGGGTATTTTTCGAATATCGGGAAGCAGTTTTGAGAAAAAAGAACCGTTGAGATGGCGAATGAAGCGTATTTTCGCTTTACCCGACGCCATGGGCCATGGAGAGCAGATCCAAAAATACAGTAATCCGACGATCTTTCTTTCGGAATTTTCAATGAAAAATCAAAAAAGTGGCTTGAGGTGACTCTCCACATGGACCGACATATCGCGGGTTCCGTCCTTCATCGTAATAACGACTACATCCGCCAGGATACTCCAGGATTCTTTCCTGACTGCGGATATTTTTACGGATATTGACAGACCGAGGGAATATCTAGCGTTTGGGGAGTATTCAGACTGTCTTACAGATATTTCCACTTGACAAGTGAGCAATAGTGGAACCGGTATTTGAGGTGTTTAGGCAGTGAAATAAGGACTCACATGCTTTCGATTGTTGAACAAGAAGTACTGATTCTTGAACTCCTCCTTCGTGTAGTTCGATTTGTAGAGGTTCCCCATCAGATCCTCCACCAACTTCCCCACTTCCACCAGCTTTATGTGATGCTTCGAGTCGACCAACAGATTAGTTCTCAGTGTGTTCTGCGGCCCCTTCTCCGTGTTATAAAGGTGTTCCAGCCGTCCGTAAGTCAGGAATTTCTGCATCGAGACTCCGTTCTCGAGGAGCAAGTGCACAAAGTCGATTCTGTCGTTCGACAGCGCCTCGATCATCGCGTTGTGCAGGTCCTGAGTGGTCCATTCGGTGCCGGTGGCGAAGATTTCCGTGCGGGCGATGTCGGCTCTGTTCCACGCGAGAGCCAGTTGAAGTTGCTCGGGAGGCGAGAGATTGCGACCTTTGAGCAGACAACTCATGATGGCATGGTCCAGATCCTCACGCGAGGACTCCCCGAGCCGGAAGATTGTCATCTGGAAGCAGTTGTGAATGGAGGAGATTCACCGTAGAAACCCCCATTTTAACAGAATCCTAAACACTGTCGGAGATTCATTATATCTCGAGACTGATAAGAGATATCAAAACGTTGACAACAGCAAACTTGTAGTCCTAGTTATGATCTACAAGTTTACTGTTGACAATTTTTTGATATCTCTTATCAATCTCAAGATATAATGATGCTCGTTCAGGTGCCGCTAAAATAGAGTTTTTTTCGTGTACGGTTTCAATGGGTTTTCAAGAGAGAGGTTGCGATTTCGCTTACTGTTTGGACCTCTTTGAAAGTAAAATTTTCCAGAAAAAGGTGCTCTAACGTTGAATACTCAGGCAGCGATGTACATTGCAAAAGTTAGCAATAGAGCGCACTTTGTCTTTGCAGTGAAATATATACAGTGCTGGCCAAAAATATCTTTTCGGACACAAGTGTATATGTTTCACTATTATTCCTAAAAATGTGTTTCGGTCACTTGGAAGAGGAGGGAAAAACTCGGCCACCACGCTGATTGGCCTCTGCAACCAATCAGCATCCGCCCCATCGATACCCACGGGGTGAGTTTTTACAAATAACGTCGGCGCATAGACAAATTGATTGCCACATTCCGGTTTCAAATAACAGTCATTAGGCGAAACAGTAGATCTCAACACAATTCTGAAATGGTATCATTATTATCCTTATAATTGTTTTTGCTCACTTTGAAGAGGAGGGAAAAACTCGGCCACCACGCTGATTGGCCTCTGCAACCAATCAGCAAGGCTGGATCCGCCCCATCGATACGAGACCCACGGGGGACTAGATTTGGATTTCTCTTCCAAGTGAGCGAAAAAAATTTCAAGAATAATACAACGATGAAGTTGTGTAAATTGGATGAATACTTGTATCGTTCCGAAAGAAGAAACTCAGAAACAGTAAATTCACGGAAAGAGGGGAAAATCAAAAGTTTTCTCAAAATGAAAATGGTTCACATCCTACCATGAAATGAGCTTCATAGAAACAGTGAACTTTTCAATATTTCCCTGTTTCCCAGTGTGCAGATACATATTACACTTCATGAACACAACCGTTGCATATGGTTCCTCCAGTCCATCACTCACCAACGACTTGTTCGTTGTGCACTCGACAATCTGCTTGAGCAGCTTCTGCGCAGTCTTCGCATCGTACCCGAACACTCTCCTCACGATGTTGATCATTTGGTTTTTGATGTTGTCCGAGAGGAACCTGTGAGTGTCCTATTGATTGCTGCATAAACGATGGAGATCTTACCCGTTCTGTGAAACAGTTTGATGGGCGAACGCGAGAATATCGGCCGCCCGACCACTTCCGTCGCAAACGATCACTGGGATTCGGGGGATTCTGAAAGAAGGCGTCATGTTGACGTTCGGATGGGAACTGCAAACTTTCAGGAGAACAAAGGCCAAAAATAAGGGGAGGAACTGAAACTGAGAGTATTTGAAATTATCAGAATCTGGGAACGGTTAGAGATAAGAGAATGCAGACAGCCAGTCTATATTCCGTCGAAAGATGAGAGTTTTGGGCTGATTTTTCAGATAATTTCATACAAATTTACCTTCTATGGAGTTAGTTATTAGCACCACAGAACAGTATATTTCTATATTTTTTCCCGAAAGTTCGGCCTTCAAAAGAAAAGTCTGCTTGTCTGCGCTCTCTTATCTCTAACCGTTCCCCGATTTTGTAATATTATTCTTAAAATTATTTTCTCTCACTTGGAAGGGAAATCCAAACCTAGTCCCCCGTGGGTCTCGTATCGATGGGGCGGATCCAGCCTTGCTGATTGGTTGCTGAGGCCAATCAGCGTGGTGGCCGAGTTTTCCCCTCCTCTTCCAAGTGAGCGAAAATTTTTTTAAGAATAATACCCAATGGAAAACTATAAGAATCGGAAACCACTTTTTGAATACATCCTTCTTGAAACCGGAATTCATTGAGATCAGCCGGAAATGACTCACGTCGTCACGTAGTCATGGACCATTTTGATAGTGAACGCGCCGCCCTCCAACACTACACAAATCAACGGAATCGCACTCCTCTTGCGGTCTCCTTGAGCCAAATACGTCTCCAGCCGCTTGCGCATTATGATCTCGGCTCCGTATCTGAGAAGTACAAGTCAGCCGTTTTGGTTTGAGGGTTAATTAGTGAAATAAGTGAAAGTGAGATTGAATCAAATGAGTATTCTGTTTTTCTTTGGGGAAACTTGAAACAGAGAGAACTGTAAGACCATCTCACCGATTGACAGTTCCATTGTCGGAGAACAAGAAGTAGGAGTGGCGGTCGTTGAGCTCCTTGAGCCGCGTGCTGTTGTACATGTTCGGTGCGTAGGTGACTGTCTGGTCCTTGCCGACGAATCGACTCCTCTGCTTCAGCATTCCCCACGACGCGATCCCAATGGCAACCACGTGGTTCTTCGCGTGATGGTTCCCTTGGTCTGTGAGAAGAGATCACTGTTTCGGAAGGGCTTGATGACGGTGGAAGTGATTCCATTCTTTTGATAGTTTCTTTCGATTGTGATCCAAATCTCTCTGTTTCGAAATCGTTCACAGATTTCTCGACGTTTACTACTATCCACGGAGGCAATCGCTCTCCTTCTCTCTGTTTTTTTCCCAGTTTCAAGAGCCTCCCAATGCGGTTCTTACTCCCTATTAACCACTCTCCATGTCCAAATGGATAACGAAAAGGCGAGGTATTGTGTGGATTCGGAGACGCAGCCATTTTGCACATTTTCAGCAGTAAAACCGAGACGGATACGTGTGATATCGAAAGGACCATTAGAAAGAACATTGATAACTATTTTCTAGGTTCTAGTCTACACAAACAGTCGATCACAATTTTTCTCTTCTGTCTGCCTTCTGAACAATGATTTTGAGCTCTTTTCTCATACTCAAAAATCGTTATTTTACAGTTTCAAGAACTTGTCAACTACATTCATGAGTGTTTTAATCCGATAGGATGTGAATTTCATCTACATTGTTTTCGTTTCAAGACGCCCATAACTCGGTTACCACACTATTTGGGTGCTTCAAAATCTTCCAAAGTATTAGCAATCCAATCCAATCCCGGTTTGTTCCTGTTCCTCCCATCATTCTCATCTCAACTATGCAGTCAGCGCCAGACTTTCTCAAAAGAGAACTTCTCAAAACCGGAATCCGAATGAGTGCCGGAAAGCAGCCGAAATCCGGAATTATGTATTCTCCTTCACTTTTAAGCGCTTTTTTCTCTGTTTCCAGAACCTCCTTTCAGCTCCAATTTCATGTTATTTTGATGGTGATTTGTCATACACAACCCCAATCCATTG
Source organism: Caenorhabditis macrosperma (assembly GCA_963932285.1). Lineage (NCBI taxonomy): Eukaryota > Metazoa > Nematoda > Chromadorea > Rhabditida > Rhabditidae > Caenorhabditis > Caenorhabditis macrosperma. The sequence goes on from OZ010620.1 coordinate 11,088,194, forward strand.
TCCCTTTAGAAAACTGTCCTTTCGAGTTCATAGCAATGCTTCCTGTTTCCAGGACTCCTCAAGTGCTCTCATAACTTTGATCTACCTATCAGTGATAACCAATCACCTTGCAACGCCGAGTCCAAATGCTTCACAACTCCCTCATCGAGGCCGGAAGTGATAATCCACGCGTCCGTCGACTTTGCGATCTTCATGATTCCTTTTCGGAACGTCCGCGCCAACTTTGGTTGGAGGCTGCAAAACGGGCTTCGTCTCTTATCAATCACCACTGATAACTCTCAAATTATCAACGTTTCCAGAGTGGAAACTGATGACGTCACAGAGAAAGCGGAAATATTCCAACTATTTCGTAGTCTCTCTTCTACCCAGAGTGTCTAAACTCACTCGAACTTTGTCAGCCCTCCGTTGATTGTGATTATGAGCTTCGGAGGCTTCAACTTCCACACCTTCATCATCAAATGCACTATATCCCGTGGATCCGTGTCGAAACTCACTCGAGCGTACTGGGCATGATGGGCGGTTCCTGGAAGATTTCTCTGCGGTTTCAAACGGGATTCAAGGGTTTCGGAGAATTCTATAGGTGTTGGCCGTAAGAAAAGGTTGAGATAATCGAAGGTCTTTTCTGATAAATGCGCTGATTTTCAGAAAATCCGTCAATCTGTGGTTTCTTTGGATGAACACCCTAAACCAGGGGCAATATGCGCTAATTGACTTTTTGAGAAAAACGCTCATTTGGAGAGAAATGGAGTTTCAAAACTTTCGCCTAAATTCGAAAATCACAGAGAAAATGTTTTCGGTTTCATAAAAGTGTTATACACGGATTGGTTTCCCTTATTAGTAGTATTCGTCACTCCATTACTCTTTAAGAACAGTAATTCACTCTATTACAGTTTCAACATCTACTATTCTAGTTAACCAGTGTTCCCATTTCAATGTGTAGAATCTTTTTTCGTAAAATATATAACGTACCTTCAAAAACGACAGATCCATACGCATCGGTGGGCAGGGTTTCGGTGTGCGACTGGATTGACCAGCGTCCTGGAGCCAAGTTTACCTGAAATTTCAGAGGCATTGTGGTTTAATGAATGAGGAAGAGTTGAAAATTGAGTGAAACAGAGAAAAGTTAGTTTGTTTTCGCTCTTTCATCCTCATCCTTCTTCTGACTCTACTTGTCTAAAGTTTCTATTTCTTATAGGTAATTGAACCACCCCCTGATGATGACTATAACCGGTCGAAACGTCGGAACCCCCATGTAAAATCGGTGCAATCAAAATAAAGTGATCCCAAAAAAGCCCATGGCTCCTACACAAAGTTATTCAAACAGAGAAAAATTACTACCGTAAGCATTTCTATTACAACGGAACCTCTATGTGGCTCCTGGTCAACCAATTGCCGTGAAAGTTTGGAAGTTACTTTTCACGCAGAATCAAAGTGCATTTACAGAGTTTCACGGAAATTTTTGGTACTTATGAAGTGTGGACCGGCAAGCCCTACTAATATCAAAAGGCACCGCAACCGAGGAGATATATCTCGAGATTGATAAGAGATATCAAAACATTGTCAACAGCAAACTTGTAGGCCTAGTTGTGATCTACAAGTTTGCTGTTGACACCTTTTTGATATCTCTTATCAATCTCGAGATATAATGATTCTCCGGCAGTGCCAAGAAAATTTCCACAACATCCCTAATATGATGCTGTGTAATGTCACAAACGAACACGAACAACGTAGCAACGGTATTTTTTTTTCAATTTTGTTCAATTAGACAAACCCTTGAAACGGATATTTCTTTCTCGAATCTCGAACGTGTGTCTCTCGACAAAGTGATAACAAGTGTATTACAGGGGAATAGAACTCTTTCCCTCACCTACCTCATTGCCCTCTCCGTCGGCGTCCGTCGTGTCGACCTCTTGAATCCCCGGCAGGGTCAGATGGGTCGGTTGGTGTCCCTTGCCCCCTTGGCTCCTCTCCAACACCTCTTCCGAGTGCTTCGATCGCTCTTTTCCACATCCACACCGTTCCGAAAACCGTTGCGAAGGCACGAAGTAGGAGCATTGGCGCATTTTGAGGCGAGTCTCCACCCAATTCTTGCCTTTCTGAACAACTTCTAATTACCTTTGAACCCTTCTGAAACCACTCCCACCAATGATCCAGCTCGAGTCGCATGTCCCGAATGGCTGGTTGTCGAGTTTCCACGCTGAAATCTTCTCATTTCCAGTCGTCTTCCAACGAACAAACCTTTCTTCCGGAGATGTCCGCCAAGTGGAGCATATCCTTCCAATCGAACTTCTGAACATGCCGAGGCGCCGAGTTCAGTGGGGCTCCGTCAGCTGAAAACAGTTGAAATGTGGTTAGAGGAACAGGGGGGATGATACTCACAACTAGTGCTCCTCTGCTTCTTCCGCCGCCTCTTTCTCTGCGTATCAATCTCTTCGTAATCATTCTCTTCCACAGTCACACTGTTCGCTCGAAGACTCTCTTCCACTGCTTTCTGCAAACGAAACGGTTTGGATAGATCCACACTATATTCACTTAAACTTATCTCACACCCACTTTTAAACAAGGAGACAGCTACTTTTTTTTGGTTAATTCAGAGACACTATCAATATACCACTGGATGAATATTTGTATCATTTAAAAAAGCTAAACTCAGAAACAGTGAGTTAATGCTCAAAAGGGTACTCGTGTACTTGCGTATTTCCTGGAATGTGGCGTGGGAGAAATTGGGTCTCGCCACGAAAACATCAAACTTTTTTGAGAATCGATATGCGCCTTTAAAGAAACTACTGTGGATTTCATGTTTTGAGCTACTTTCTACCGTAGTTTATTTAAAGGCGCATGTCGATTTTCAAAAAAGTGTAATGTTCTCGTGGCGAGACCCGATTTCTCTTTCCGCTCTGCCATTCCAGGAAATGCATAATATTGCGACGGAGTGTCGAATTGAACACTGACAATCTTAGAAAAACACACATTTTTTAGCTCAAAGCAAACGCGCTCTATTGACAACAAAGCTATTCACCGCGAAATAAAAAACGGCTGAAATTGGGAACGAAAGTGGTTATCGACAATTTTTCCCAAAATTGAGAGCCGTTTTTCTGAAATTAGCCAAAAAGGAGCGATAGAAGCCCAGAAATGATCGAAAAGTTTGGAAACATTGATAGTTTCGTTTTCTGTTTCAATCAATCTTGATAAGGATTTCACTGTATCTGCAATCCGCATGCTAGACATAGATGTGCACCGCAACGAGTTTCTTAGTACCGCGAATTTGGCTAAAATTTCGACAGGGATGTGTTCAGTGTCAATAGAAGTACGTTCCCAAAAAATATTTCAAAAATATTCGGTGGTTCCCGAGTTACAGTCATTTCAATGAGCAATTTTTTAGTACTGATTTTCTGGAGGTGGGCCGGGCTAAGCGGTCGCCCACAGCGCGGCGGCGAACCCCGGTCGACCGATCGGCGGTCGGGCGTGGTACCACTACACCAAAAGGGTGCACTCGTGGTCGACAAATTTGCATAGCATCTCTCAAAGACCTTAACTTTGTATTCCAATAATAAAAATAGGGTGTCATCGCTGAAAATTTTTCACAATTTTCAGTCGCAGTTTGAGCTATTATAAAAAATGTTCGCTCCACTCGATTTTCGTTCTGACTTCAAAAATGGATTCTACGTATCAAAAACTCTTAGGAACAATATTCAAAAGTAGTGAACTCGACTTTCATCCGGGGTAAAAACGCCGATTTCTGAGTTCCGTTTCGGTTTTCTAAATTTTCTGGCTTAACCAGGTGTTTTTTGATAAAACTGATAACGCCAATCGATTCCACGTGGCCAAATACGTATACTTTAGTCGTTTCTACAATGGTCGACTATAAAATGGCCGCGCTACAGGTCCACAAAGACCCAACAACGGAATGGTCAGAAGAATTCGACCGACCACGCCCCCTTTCGTTGCGGTGCCTAGACATCGAAAAAGTTAATTCTGAATGTTCAAAATGAGCTTTCTTAACGTGTGAACTGAAGAAAATCGTTGAAATGCACTGTTACAGATTCCTTCCAAGACCAGATTCGGAACGCGAGTAACTAATGCAAGTAACTCACATGAATAGCAGGCACGATACTGCCACGTTTTCTGTCCATTCACACACCAATCCCTTCTTCAGCTGATCGTTTTGATCTACTCAGTTGGCTACCTGCAAACCACGCAACAATCGCTTCGAGACCCACAACAGAGAAGACGAAAAGAGAGAGAAAGAGTGATGGTCTTTGCTGTAAAAGTTGAAAAATGAGAGGAAAGAGAAAAGACTAATGATAAGGGACAGAAAAGGAGGGAATCGAAGTGCACACACACAGGCACACACACACGTATAACCGCGGAGACACTTTTGATGGTGATCACTTGATAATGAGGCACGCAGGCAGCAAAGGAGCACACTTTTTGGTTTTTGATGATAATTATTGCGAATCGAGTTTCGCGGAGAAAACGGAACAATTCCAGGGGCGAAACTGTGGGGTGATGGGAAAGAGATCTGTTTGGAAGTGTCAACGTTCGAATGGTTCACTGCTTCAGAATTCTGAGAAAACGACGCGATTGTAGAGGTGTATGTTGCTCGGAATTGAATGATTGATTGCTATTTATTATTTATCACGTCTTCAAAAGATTGTGTGGAAAAGACAATTAACGATTGATGTGCTCCTTGAGAAGGCGAAGCAGAGTTGGGCGGAATGAACAATTTTTGATTTCGGAATCAGGAAAACGGAAGGAAACCAAAAAGGAAAAGAACACGAAATGAAATTTGTGGTTCCGGAAAACGGAAACCGGAATTCGGAAAACCTTAAAACAGTTTTCCACTGTTTTGTTAGCACGAAATCACCCCAATAACTAGAAATTTAATGGACATTTTTCGTATTCTTTGAAAAAATGAAGTATTCAGAAAAGATTTTCGGCGGGAAAACGGATTCCACCCAACTCTGGTAAACTGTCTTCAGGGACCTGAACCATTTCTTCGAGGACCTGGACGACTTTCGGTTGTCAAAGACACCCAGTGATGATCCGATTATTCTTCTGTGGTTTCACTAATTTCCGAACCGAATCGGAGAGTTTCGTCGATTCATGTAAACCCAAAACGGCCTTGGAATCGCCAGATTTGATCATCAGCACTTCATGAAATCAACGAATTGTTTCAATTAATTGTGTCTAAAGATGAAAGAAAAATGATTGATCAAATTGTAGAAAAACATTTGATGCCGAACTGAAACGGATATTTTGTTTTTAGCAAAGTATGTATAGAAATTGCCGAATGATTCGGATGGAGTAGAGCTGGATGATATGAATAGAACAGAGACTTGATACAAAATAGATCCGTTGATCAAGATCTGGAGACTGCGGAGCTCGAATATTTTGTACCAAAGACATGATCCGATTTTGGCCTGAATTCAAGAGTCACCTCGGGGACGGGAGTGTGACCGATTTGTAGATGGAGAAACTTCCCAGTTGGGTGAACCGGAGGTGTCTGGAAGCATAGGAATACTGCATCAAAAAAGAAATTGAACAAACATTTGAAATTGTAGAGAAATATATGATACCAAACTGAAACGGTTTACCTTGGTTTCTTGTGTGTTATGGATCAGATGAGTTGATGAATACACTTCCCCTATTCTAGAGCAGCCGTGTGCCATGTCATCTTGAACTTCTGAACTATGTATTCAGTTCGATTGGATTGCTGTATTCGGGACCTCCACAAAATTCCATTTTCTCCATATAGTTTGAGTAGTCCAAAAGATTCCTCAATCATTGAACTGGAGTGTGTGAAACAGAAAATTGAACGATGGGTGATGTTTTTGTAATTTTATTTTTGATATGTAAAACTATAAAAGTACAATAGAACCGGTGAAAAAAAGAGTAAGTGAGTGATAAAGAGATATGAATTATACAGTTAGAATACGGTGAATGAGTAGATCAGTAGGGCGAAGTGGTGACTGTGTTGTTGGTCTTCTTCTCGGCCTTGCGGTTGTTGAATGCGACGGCGACTCGGAGTGGACGGCATTTGTTGTACTTTCGTTCGTACATGAAGCAGGCGCTGAAAACGAGTTATGGGGGGAGAGGAGGGGGTGGGGACTCACTTGCACAGCACATTCGCCTTGCGCACATTCCTCCATTGACACGATTGCGTGGATTGGCAGTGGGAGCAGACGAGTGACTTCTTGGGCTTCGAGTTGACAGCGGATGGAGTGGGAGGAGTGATTGGAGTGAGAGACGGCGAGGAAGAGTAGTTGAGTGGTGTGGCAGCAGCTGAAAATTGAGAGATGAGAGGGAAAGGGGAATATGACTGACCTGGAGGATAAGGACCCATTGGCAAAGTGCCCATTGGCATCGCATTCCAGTAGTTGTGGTGCTGCTCCGGGAGCCAAGAGGTGTACTCGGGGAGTGGTGTGAAGGGTTGGAATGCGGGGGAATAGGTCGGTAGGAGGGGTTGGTTGAGTTGAGAATAGTACTGACTCCATTGGCAATACGTGGACGACGAATAGGGAAGAGGAGAGAGCGAGAAGACGTTCATGATTCGATCAGAAGACGGTTTCTGGTGGAGAACGAGTGCTCTGCGGCTCCTTATATACGTACGAACAGACTCCGCCCCCATTGCTCACAGATGATGATAATTGATAGTGGATGATGATAATTGGGGATGAAGGTGTGGAGGAGCATAATGGGAAGTTGTAAATGGGAGATAAGGATATGATGACAACCGCACCCAATTGTCATCATCGTTGGCATCTGGAGCAAGGGGGATTAGGGAGAATTACAGTAATCAACCCGATGATTCTGAAGGTCAACGTGTCGAACAGAGCATGTATTTTTTAATGAAACAAAGCGTCTGAAATTGCTGAAACAGAAACATAGAATTGTATGCCATAATGTACCATCATGCACTTATAGAGTCTTCCACACTTTTCCTGTTTCAAAAACTGATAACTACTATAGAGCCTTCACAGAGTTTCACCAATAGTTCTTCCTAGATCGGAAATAGGAATAAACGCTTGTACCATGCGGACTCGACTGGCGTGTTTCTCGTGTGTCTGCGTCTCTCCTCTCTCCACACTCTCTCACGCACCCAACTGTAACGAAGGGGTATATTTCACTGAGGCCCCCAGTTATCGATATTTTTACAAAGGTTGAATGCCGTTTCTCTGAAATTAGCCAAAAATGAGCGAGAGAAATTTCCAATAGGAAATCGTCCTGGAAATGATCGAAACGTTTGGAAACATTGATAGTTTTGGTTTTCTGTTTCAGTCAATCCTAATTAGGATTTCACTGTATCTGCATTTAATCCGCATGCTAGGCATCTATTCGTCCGTCCGTACGTTTTTTTTAAACGAAATTCACGTGAACAGAAGATATAATAAATTCATTAAAAAGGCTGGTAGCCCATAAAAAAGTTAATTCTAAATGTTCAAAAAGAGATTTCATAACGTGCGAACTGAAGAAAAGCATTGTTTGATGGATCTGAAGAACATCAAAAAAATGAAATGCACTGTTACAGATTCCTTCCAAGACCAGATTCGGAACACGAGAAACGGTAAGTCATCACTGGTGGATCGAACTCACATGAATATGTAGCAGGCCCCGACTTTTTACTGGGAATTACAGAAGTATGTTATTTTGGAGCCGAAAACGGAAATTCGTTAGGGTGAAATTTTACTAGAGGCATCCCACACACCTCCATTTCAGACTCCCACTCAGTTAGAAAGCAGGGCTCCGCGAGACTTCCCCACCACGACAGTTCGCCACGTTTTCACTGGTTTTCCAGTGTTAATTTACTGTTTTTCGTGTCGAACTGTCGTGGTGGCGAAGTGTCGCCGAGCCGAAAACAGGAACTGGGTGGGGCTTTTGATATATTTTCAAATTTGGGGGGGGGGGGGGGGCAGGTGAAACTTTAAAGCGGGCGGCTCAACTCCATCTTTACTCGAATTCCCAGTAAAAAGTCGGGGCCTGCTATATATTCATGTGAGTTCGATCCACCAGTGACGACTTACCGTTTCCCGCGTTCCGAATCTGGTCTTGGAAGGAATCTGTAACAGTGCATTTGATTTTTTCGTGATGTTCGTTTGGATCCATCAAACAATGCTTTTCTTCAGTTCGCACGTTAAGAAAGCTCATTTTGAACATTTAGAATTAACTTTTTTATGGGCTACCAGCCTTTTTGCACCGGCTCACGCCGACACTCCAGCTGGAATTTGCGTTTTGGAAATGAATTTATTATATCTTCTGTTCACGCGAATTTCGTTTAAAAACGTGCGGACGGACGGAATGAATGAAAAAAAATGAGAAACCGACTTCTCTGGGAGAGTATATATAAAAAAGACGTCTAGCATGCGAATTAAATGCAGATACAGTGAAATCCTAATTAAGATTGACTGAAACAGAAAACCAAAACTATCAATGTTTCCAAACTTTTCGATCATTTCCAGGACGATTTCCTATTGGAAACTTCTCTCACTCATTTTTGGCTTATTTCAGAGAAACGGCTTTCAATTTTGGGGAAAATATTGATAACTAGACGACTGGGGGCCTCAAGTGAAATATACCCCTTCGTTACAGTTGGGTGCGTGAGAGAGTGTGGAGAGAGGAGAGACGCAGACACACGAGAAACACGCCAGTCGAGTCCGCATGGTACAAGCGTTTATTCCTATTTCCGATCTAGGAAGAACTATTGGTGAAACTCTGTGAAGGCTCTATAGTAGTTATCAGTTTTTGAAACAGGAAAAGTGTGGAAGACTCTATAAGTGCATGATGGTACATTATGGCATACAATTCTATGTTTCTGTTTCAGCAATTTCAGACGCTTTGTTTCATTAAAAAATACATGCTCTGTTCGACACGTTGACCTTCAGAATCATCGGGTTGATTACTGTAATTCTCCCTAATCCCCCTTGCTCCAGATGCCAACGATGATGACAATTGGGTGCGGTTGTCATCATATCCTTATCTCCCATTTACAACTTCCCATTATGCTCCTCCACACCTTCATCCCCAATTATCATCATCCACTATCAATTATCATCATCTGTGAGCAATGGGGGCGGAGTCTGTTCGTACGTATATAAGGAGCCGCAGAGCACTCGTTCTCCACCAGAAACCGTCTTCTGATCGAATCATGAACGTCTTCTCGCTCTCTCCTCTTCCCTATTCGTCGTCCACGTATTGCCAATGGAGTCAGTACTATTCTCAACTCAACCAACCCCTCCTACCGACCTATTCCCCCGCATTCCAACCCTTCACACCACTCCCCGAGTACACCTCTTGGCTCCCGGAGCAGCACCACAACTACTGGAATGCGATGCCAATGGGCACTTTGCCAATGGGTCCTTATCCTCCAGGTCAGTCATATATTCCCCTCTCTCTCTCATCTCTCAATTTTCAGCTGCTGCCACTCCACTCAACTACTCTCCCTCGCCGTCTCTCTCTCCTCCCACTCCTCCCACTCCATCCCCTGTCAACTCGAAGCCCAAGAAGTCACTCGTCTGCTCCCACTGCCAATCCACGCAATCGTGTCAATGGAGGAATGTGCGCAAGGCGAATGTGCTGTGCAAGTGAGTCCCCACCCCCTCCTCTCCCCCCATAACTCGTTTTCAGCGCCTGCTTCATGTACGAACGAAAGTACAACAAATGCCGTCCACTCCGAGTCGCCGTCGCATTCAACAACCGCAAGGCCGAGAAGAAGACCAACAACACAGTCACCACTTCGCCCTATTGATCTACTAATTCACCGTATTCTAACTGTATAATTCATATCTCTTTATCACTCACTTACTCTTTTTTCACCGGTTCTATTGTACTTTTATACATATCAAAAATAAAATTACAAAAACATCACCCATCGTTTTATTTTCTGTTTCACACACTCCAGTTCAATCAAACCAATCAAGAGAAAACACTTTCATGATTCCATAAAACTGATCTAGGCGCTAGTCTATTTTTGAAAACACAAACACGAAACCGTATACTGTCGGTTCAAAATCCATTAAAACGCGCTCTACTGCACTCGAGATTGGAGGGAACGTGAAGAAATTCAAACGCAGTTTTCGGTGGCCGCGACCGTCGGTTTTCTAGGCCATTGAGAAAGTTTAATTTTTTTCGCTTGATTTTTTAATGAATTTCTTTGGTTTCCGAATAAAATTTATGAATTTCGCGTAACTCTCTTCGTTTATAAGTCGATTAATGCATCGGATATGTTATGTTATAGATTTGAAGTAATATATCGCGATGGATAACAGCGGCAAGGAAAAAATGCACATGAATGGTATGAAAAATAGGTTTCAAGTCAATATTTGATTATTTCAGCTACCGAGCAACGAGCAGAAAAGGCGAGACTATTGGCGGAGGAAAGGAACACGCGGAAGACCCAAAGGATATGCGAGAAGATCGCGTCGCGCTGTCAATTCCGTCCACGAGGAACGCAACAGGCTGCCTGCGGAAACAGCGCCGTCGTTACACCGAAGCGGCCGAAGATTATTAGCGTCCAGTCGCCTGAAGAGCTCCAGTTGATCAGATCCATGGCCATTCACGAAGAAGCGGAGAAGAAGAAGAAGAAGGAAGGAGAAGAACAGAAAAATGTAAGTGTTTAATTGGAAAAATCGGAAAAAATTGATATTCGTATGTGCCTTGGGCGGTGGAGAGTGCGTCTGTGTGTATGGTTAGGTCTCAGTAACATGTCACACAGCGCACATTCGTTTCCAAAAATCAAAATTATATAACTTACGAAAAACTTTCGTTTTCTCTTCCGCCCTTAGTCACCTTGTGAAGGCTACCTAACCGAATTTCAATTGGTTTAAAAATAAATATTTATTAATAATAAATAAAGAGTTATCATAAAAGTCGTCCATTTTTCGTTGTCGTTGAGTGAGCATCCGACCTGCAACACACATTTATTCTTCACAATTATTGGAATAAATACAAATATTTGCATGCATGATTGAAAGTTTTCACCGCACCCATATTCACACTATCTGACGTAATCTGCACCACTGTCCACCTAGTCTTCATCCGTGTCTCCAGTATCTCATTCTTAACCAAATTTCTATTCCGGAACACTATTTGTCGCTGCACACTGCACTCTGCATGATATTTCAGATCGAAGAGAGATGGAAACAGATAGGGAAGGCCGTAGATTCTATTCAAATCGCCGACTTCATCAAGCCGGAACCCGTCAACGGTCTCATCGCCCGAAGAGGGGAAGACCTGGCTGCAAACGTAATTCAAGGAATTGCACAAATCAAGGAGTTTCTCGGGTCTCAAGCCAAAGGAACGATATTTTCGGATGTTAGTGAACTCGCTTCCATCCTTCTGGGCATCAGTCGTACATCAGTGTCAGCCCGATCAACTCGTCCCGTCGATTTGAAAGCCTCTAGATTGCCGAAAACGGCGCCCTCTAGGAAGGAAACCTACATCCGTGCAGTTGCGAAACTGACGGCAGAAGAGAGAAACATGCTCTTCCAGCATCTTCAGATATCGTGGAAAGAAGAGAGACACGTCACCTTGACCAACTTGTTCGAATGGGCGAAGGACACGATTGGCTTCTCTTATGGGAAGACAGTTTTGTGTCAAGCGCTCCATGGAATGGGTCTGTGCTTCAAGCTCAAATCACACAATTCCGTCATCGAGGAGAAGGTGGAACTGAAGAAGATGCGTGAAACGTACTTGAGGAGGAAGCTGTTCCATCTGGAACAGAATTCGTACTTTGGGTTCTTCGACGAGACATGGGTGTACGAGGGGATGGTATGTGAGAGAGGGTGGCAGATGAAAGACACGGACAAATATCGAAGAGCTCGATTGGTGTGTCTAGAAGAGCCTGTGCCCGGTCCGCAGAAGGGAGCAAAAAGAGGAAAGCGGGGAATCGTAGCGGCGGTAGTCACTGAAGACGGCATTCTGAAACCTACTGCCAAGATTTGGATTAGTGGTGGAAGATGCCGGGATCAGTTGGAGGATTACCATCGAGAGATGAACGCGGACCTTTGCGAGTCGTACATGATGGAGACCGTCATTCCGGCCATGGCGGACGCTGGCGCAAAAGTTGGAAGGCCGCCTGTTCTCGTGATCGACAACGCGCCGTATCACAACCGAACGATCGAGAAGGTGCTTTGGGAAAGAGAAATGGGATATGAATTAATGTTTTTAGGCACCAACGAAGAGTAGCACCAAGCCGGTCATGCGGAACTTCATGGTTACCCACGGTATTCCGTTCGGACCCAAAGACACGAAGCCGATTCTCTTCGAAGCCATCGAGCAGTACATCGAAACGATGGGAGGCCGTTCTGTTTTCAAAAAGTTCGTCATTGACGAGTTCGCGAAAAGCCAGGGTGTCACCATTCTCCGGCTCCCACCTTATCACTGTTTCATGAATCCTATTGAAACAGTGTGGAGTCGCGGCAAAAGACACGTGCGGTCAACAGGAACGACTCGTGATACTCTGGAGATGGTGAACATTGATGGGGTGATGAAGCAATTATGTCGAACATTTCAGGTCCGCCAACGGATGCTCGCCTTCTTAGACAGTTTCTCTGCCGAAGAGTCGATGAACCTCTTCCACTCCGTACTCAAGGAGGAAGACGAGATCCGTCAAAGAGCAATTCAAAAGAAGTTGGAAGAAGCGCTCACCAAGCAGCGGGAAGAAGAAGGAGACATCCGAGAGCTCGAGACCGATGACGACAATGATCTATCGACCGACAGTCTCGTTGCCGGACCGAGTTCTTCGTCGGAGCCCTCATCATCAAGCGCTCCCGTAGCCACCGAAGATGAGGGATCCGACATCGAATGGACCCAGATCGATGATGCCGACATTGAACTAGCTGACGCACTAGATGATGGGAGCGACGGGGAAATGGATGCGTGAAGCTCTTTTTGTTCAGTTTTTATTTTTTTTACAAATTTTTCTATTTTTCAAATCAAAAACTCACGTGTCTACGCATTCTGCCCATTCGGTGTTGTTTCGTTTGATTTTTTGTTACCTGAAACATTTTTTTTATTTAAATTCAACATATATAATTCGAAATAAATACAAATTCACGAAAAAATTTGAAGCAATTCGATAAGAAACCAAAGAAATTCATTAAAAAATCAAGCGAAAAAAATTAAACTTTCTCAATGGCCTAGAAAACCGACGGTCGCGGCCACCGAAAACTGCGTTTGAATTTCTTCACGTTCCCTCCAATCTCGAGTGCAGTAGAGCGCGTTTTAATGGATTTTGAACCGACAGTAGCAGTGTTTCAAGAGGTTTTAGATTTTCTCACATCGAATATTTTTGGACTAATGTCACTTCTTAAAATGATCATTTTTCGTCGAAATACCTCCCTCCGTCCAAAAAGTGTCCTTTAGCTCCAGCACATCATTGGAATCCCATGTCAACCACTTGAGAAAAACAAAAAAGAACGCTGTTTCAGTCCGCCAACATGTAATTTTCGACGAATTCGCATACAAAAAACTGAGGCAAAAGTTTCGGAAGAACTGTATGTTTTCCAGGACATCCCCGCACTCAATTTCCAACTTTTTTAACGTTTGATGGCTCAAAATATGTGCAAGAATGTGCTCTATGAAAGAACGTTTGGTCCGAACGACTGGCTACGGTTGTTCAGTCTTCCGGTACATTCCGGAAACTGCGGAAATTCGGATTTTCCTATTGAAACTTTGGGAGCCATTTTCTCCGCGAATACTTGACCAAATTGAACATTTCAAAAACCATTCGACGCAGAATTTTCTCCTCTATAAAAGCTTGGTGTCCGTTCTTGAGACGAAATTTTACAGTTGGGCGCGTGAAAGAGTGCTGAGAGGGGAGAGACGCAGTTTTCGAACCTACACTGCTAAACCGCTGGCGTGTACTCAGCGGCTAAAATCGGATCTTCGTGTACGCAGCGGACACGCAGCGGGTCCGCATGCCGTTGGCGGGTCGCCTGCGGACATGCAGCGGGTAATATTCAGCTGCTGCGTACCATCAGCGTGTACTCGGCGTACACACCAGCGGTTTAGCAGTGTATGTGAACACGGAAATAACGTGTCTTTCTGTTTCCAACAAAACACTTCTTCTAGCCATGTCTTCCGGTCTTAATTGGAGACGGTTCATTATTCTCTTATATATCCCAAAAGAGTTTTAGTCATTCGCCCATCAATTGATCTCCAAACAACGTGAAGCGACGGAAAACAGTGCGTGTTCCAAATGAACCATCGTCGTTCCGAAATAAGTCTCGTCCTGGTCTCCACGTGGAAAACGTAACCCACAAAGCCCATTCTCCATCTCGCGAACTCATCTTTTTCGCATTTCGATTACTTTTTTGTCTGCAATAATCAAGCTTTGCGCAATGTTCAACTGGTTGTGCGTTTGGCTATCATCAGTACTGTTCGCTGCGTCCGTATCAATCATCGTCCAATGTGATACGAAGACGGATGATAAGAAGAAGAAGAATACGCAGAGGAAGACGAAGAAGTCGGAAACGTCATCGGACACGGAGGTGAGCAGTGATAAGAAGAAGAAGAAGAAGGGACGGAAATCCGGAACTCCGGAGTTCGAGCAGACGTCGGTGCCCAAGGTGAGCTCGTAGAAGGGGTATTTGGGGATTTTATGAAATAATCCAAAAGTGCTTTCCAAAGATTTCTGTTTTCCGGAAGCTCGAGTCTTTCCAGCAAATATGCCGTATTTTCTGGAATAGAGCGGCAATGTTGTCGGAAAATCAATATATCTCGAGACTGATAAGAGATATCAAAAAGTTGTCAATGTCAAACTTGTAGTCCTAGTTATGATCTACAAGATGGTTGTTGACAACTTTTTGATATCTCTTATCAGTCTCGAGATAAAATGATTCTCCGGCAACGTTCGGGGTGCTGCTCGAAGAAATACGGAAGGTCCCACTTACCGGGTGATATGTGTAACTTGCCTATGTTTTGTTTTCCGGTTTCCGAACTTTGACACAAATTTGAAAAGTACAAGATTATAATACTGTTTCATGTTTTATCGAATACAGCGTTTTCAAGTAATTTGATTGTCGATTTTTTACCACTCCTTATTCTAGGAATTACTGGAAATGTTCCAATTTCTTACAATGAAACTGTTTAGGTCGGTCTCATTGAACTTTCTATAAAACCGCATACGAAAGAGCATTTTGAGAACTCTTCAGTTGGTGGGGGTCTCGTGATGTCCGCCTATTTTCTGATCTACAGAGCTGGAATCTATATCTGTGTACTTTTCATCATTTTGGCCGTATTTTACAACTACTCAGCTTTTTTTTCGTTTTTTAACCGAATCATTTACCCAATTTCTGGATTAGTTTTGATTTTTTGAATGATGAAATAAGGCGAACTTTTGAATATTGGGCTGCCATTCTTTGAACCAATTCATTCAATTCTCAAAGTGTATGTCACCCCCATTGATGGAATTCTTGACGTTTTCGTTTCCGGAACGTTTCAGGTACAACAAAAATAGTTTCACTGAGATAAATTACAAAATGTATACTTACAAACTCCAAATTCGCACAAGGTCTCATTGTCCATCCACCCACTGTCCAATGTTCCATTCGTTTAGTATAATCACTTTCAGAAGCCGAGCCAAAGAGCGAAATCACAAGCGGCGTCCGGCAGAGCGGGTGGCAGACCGTATCGGGTTAGTCTGGGTTCATGGGGAATCCGGAGAATCATTATATCTCGAAATTGATAGGAGATATCAGAAAGTTATCAACAGTAAACTTGTAGATCATACCTAGGACTACAAGTTTGCAGTTGACACCTTTTTGATATCTCTTATCAATCTCGAAATATAATGATTCTCGGGCAGCGTTTAGGGAAGACGATTGGGGAAACAACTTCTGTTTCAACCTATTTTGAAGTATATTGCTTTGTAACAGAACACTGATAAGAACGAAGGAAACATACAAAACACTGTTTGACACCCTAAAAAACCTTCGAACTTGCAGCCACCTCCGGCACACGAACGTCCCCGCCATCCGGGTTTCGAGGCGCCCGTCGAGCCGATGGACGAGAACAACACTGTTCGGCAGGTGGAGAAGTTTGGCGATGCGCAGAACTTTTGCAACTTCTGATCGAAGAACTCGAAATGAAACGAAAACTGTCGACGCTTTGGTGATAGATGAACATTTTATCATTTTATCTTCAGTTTCACACTTTCTCTGAATGTTTTCAACGCGGCGCAACACATGATAGTGTGGCTTTTACCTCAACTCGCATTGAACCTATTTCACCCATTTTCGACACAAAGGTCAGAAAAGGCGACCCCACAGTGCAATTTTTTAAGCGGCGATCGGTTCAGTTTGACGCTCTCTCGGGCGCGGAGCAACTTTGCGAGCTTCTAACTCGGCTCCGGAGCTCATTTCGCAAAATTGGAGAACAGATTCAGACGCCCCGTGTCGAAATCTATCGGACGGGATAGGTCCCGTTTCGAAATCCCACGGGCACTTCCCACCCTTCACTTGTGAGCTCCGTAGGTTAGGGGATTCGGGCCGAAGGCTCCTCTTCTTCACATGTAAGACGTCATTGCTAACGTGAGCCTTCCTAGTTGTGCCTCTTTCATTCGATCCGTCGGGTGTCCTCCTTATAGGTTCCTCTTCTCTTCCCATTAATCCGTGTTCTCTAACCCCTTCTCTCTCCCATTTGTCTCCGTCACCAACCTCTTCTGTGTAGACTACTGCACAAAATCTGGCCGCGTAGTACTCACAGAATAGTGTGGTTTCACAAGAGCCCACACAAAACATTGAAGTCCTTTTCGTAAGAAAGATCAGCTGATTTTTCAGTATTTTTCTTCTTTTTAGTGCTTCTTAAGGAAAAATGAACCGCCAGACTCTGTTACTGTCAGCATCTTCGCCAGAGAATCATTATATCTCGAGATTGATAGGAAATATCAAAAAGTAGTCAACAGCAATCTTGTAGACCACAACTAGGCCTACAAGTTTGCAGTTGACAATTTTTTGATATCTCTTATCAATCTCGAGATATAATGATGATCCGACAGCGATTGGGCTGTGGGGCTCTACTCGAGGAAATAGGGTAATTTGCGTTTTGGTAAACGCATTCAGTGTCTAGTTTCCTTTTCCTACCTGTTCCCCTTGATCAATAGACGGTACGGGTCTTCTCCACGTCATTGTTACCCCTTCACCGCCTCCCCAGAGATCTCCACCTCGGGCCGTCTGAGCCCCTCTCTCAGTCGTTTCTAGTCAGTCTATCCGTCCAGTGTCCTCCTGGTTGGTCGTCTTCTCCTTTCCCCTTCCATTCATTTTCTCTTCCTTCATCTCCTCTCTTCTCCCAGTTACTTTTCGTTCTCTTCGCCTACTCTTTCGTTTTCCAGTTTGACTCATCTCACAATGTCATCTGTCGATATTCCTCTTTCCGACATCATCAAAAACAATGAAATCGGCAGAAGGTCTTCCAGTGGAAACAGAGCACGTGGAGTGAAGAAACACTCTTCGAGTCCTCCGACCAATTCCACATCCAGACGTCTCCATCCAGCTGTCACTTCGAATGGTCAGTTCCTCTATTAATTCCCTTTTTCCATTCTCAAATTCTCCCTCATTTCAGTCAACAGAACCGTCCGTATCCTGGTCTCTAACCTCGCCTCCTCAGTGGTTTCGGACGATCTCTCGGAGCTCTTTTCCCAGTTCCAACCGCATTCCGTCAGTTTCAACGGCCCCCCTCAACTCGGCACCGCTGACGTCATTCTCTCCAAATCCAACGCCGAACGTCTCGTCAAAGAGCTCACCGGAATGGCTCTCGACGGAAATCTGCTCGAGTTCTCACTCATCGAGAACATTGCGAGCAGAATCAAGTTTCCAACGGCTCCGACTCGCAATAGTTTAAAGAAAAGAGAGAAGCGAAATGGTCAGATGAGGAAGAAGATGACGACGGAGGAGTTGGACGCCGAACTCGACGCCTACATGACTCGTGTCTGAATAACTCATTTCCACTTTTTTACCGTTTCAAATGTGTTTAATGAATTCCACATACAAAAACTGAATTGCTTTACATCTAAACATTCTGAAACAGAAACAAAAACATCGAATTTCACGGAAAGTGACCACTAAGTATGATATTCCGTATTTGAAGGCACATGTTGTCCCTGCTTCGATTCGGATGGCGTTAAACGGCGGGATTCAGTCCACGATCCGGTCGTCTACAGTACTCATTGAGATTAGGGTTCAGGGTTACTGTATGTCTGGGTTGAATGTTTGAGAAGCCAACCATAGATAGATCCTATTGTTTTCCTGTTTCTAGAGAATTCAAGACATTCATCTGCATTTTCGCTTCTTTTCGCTCGGCTCTTCTGTTACTTCCATCCCGTCCTGCAAACGTTGAAACTTCTGCGCCGACCGCGACGCAGCCGCGACGCGTTCTCTCACCACGAAAACTGCTTTTTCGACGAAAAGTACAGTAGAAAAAGCGTTTTCTTCGCGTGCTCGCTGCGAGAGAACGCGTCGCGGCTGCGTCGCGGTCGGCGCGGAAGTTTCAACTTTTGCAGGGCGGATCCACGATTTCCAAGAGAACGATGCAAAAATTCGAAACATCCCTCTCGGAATGAAGTGTTTCGCCTCAAACTCCACGTGACACCCCCCTTCCCTCATTTTCTAGTCCGTTTCCACAATCGCATTCCAACATCTCCTGCCGCTATCCCCCCGTCCGTCCCCTCATTTCCACTACTAACCTCTCTACTTCATTCCCTATTTTTCGATTTGAAGTAAGAGCTCAACCAAGATGTTTTCGACATCCAACAGCCAGTGAGTCCGCCCCCCTCTCCTCCCTCTCCTCCCCTTATCAGTTGATTCCAGGTACCTGAACGATTTGATCTCCGAGATGCGCCGTCTTTCGGAGATGCCCGTCGACTGCAAGAACGCGCGCATTCTGTTGTCGAGGGAGATCTCGCGCGTTTTCGACGAGGTTCAGAAGATTGGCGCCTTCGGAGAGGTCCGCACTCCGGACCCCGCACGACCTATTATCAGTATGAGCCACTTCGAGGTGAGTTTTTAGGGATGGCTGGTGGAATGAGAAAGGGGAATTAGGCTTATTTCGGGTAGGCCCAGCAAAAACGATAATTAAGTGAATGAAAACTTCATAGAAGTTGAATCCAAAATGAAACAGTAACCGTATTTCCTCAAGTTCCCCCAAATAAACCGGAATTTAGAAACCGTATTTCTTCGAATTGAGCAGCAACCCAATCGCTACCGGAGAATCATTATATCTCGAGATTGATAAGAGATAACAAAAAGTTGTCAACAGTAAACTTGTAGTCCTAGTTATGATCTACAAGTTTTCTGTTGACAACTTTTTGATATATCTTATCAATCTCGAGATATAATGATACTCTGGCAGCATTGCCACTGTATTCGAGGAAATACGGTACTTACTTGTACAACAGGGCCTTCAAGGCTCTTCGAGCAGATTGATCTTACATTTGCTACTCGCATTGGTTGTTTTCGCTCTGACAATGAGATATCAATACAAACTATGAAACAGAGAGTAGTAATCATCCAATTGTTTTTCACAACTCATCATCCAAAACCGTCTTGGTAATGGCTGCGTACTTGTTTTCTGAGTATCCAATGTGATCTTGAGGTTCATAAGTACACACTCAAAAGTGGATCACTAAGAGAACAGGCACGCAATTCTCGACCTTGAAGCGTGCTTTCGAACAGCCGACGCCTTCGTTCAGGTTACCTGTTTCGTCGCTGCGAGACCCATTCTTGCATTCGATCGAAACAATCCACTGTTCGATAGAGTCAAATCGGTCGTTTCCGTGTTTACCCACTTCGAACGGTTCATCAAACTGTTTCACATGATCATGAAGTACACTCCACCAGAACCACCCGCCGCATAGTCTTTAGGGTCTCGAGACGATTTCAGTAGAGCGCGCTTGCACAGATTCGCAGGTAAACAATAGTCGGGTCAACTGAAAGTTTCGAACTTTGGGACATTTTGAAGGATATCTGAAACAGTGATATTTGGATACTTTGCAGCCACACACGACGAGCACTCCGTACGCATCGAAGCCCCGCTACTCGCTGTCGCCGCTCTCGCTCTCCAATCTCTCGCATGACTTCGTGACGCCCATCAAGAAGTTCTCGGGGAATCAAGAGGGCGATTGGCACGAGCACACTCCCGAGAGCCCCCAGGACCAAAGTGACATGCACTACGTCCTTCAGACGAAGATCTACATTCCGGATCCGCCACAAGCTGTGGATGGGCATGAGGTGAAGTGCAACTACATTGGACGCATCATTGGCCCCTCTGGAATGACTTCGCGGACCATTGAAAAGGAGTTCAACGTGACTCTATTGGTTCGAGGCGCCGGCTCTATTCGGAATAAGGAGGCGGTGGAGATTTTGAGAGGAAGAAAGGGATACGAGCATTTGAATGAGCCGTCCCATGTGCTTCTCATCGCCAGACATCAGGATCGAGACAAGTGAGTGAGGGCAAAAGTTTTCTCCCCGGCCGGGAATTGAACCCGGGTCTCGCATGTGACAGACGCGGATACTCACCACCACAGGTAAACTGCGCGGGATGTATTGTACAAGCTCGTGTATTGTACGCGTATCATGCACAAATCGCGGCCGGTCGTAGCTGCGGATGGTGTGTAAAACACGTACAAAATACATTATGCGAGTCCCGCCCACTTGCGAAAATCACACGTTATAAGTCGAGTGGCGGAACCCGCGAGGTGTCGGCTGCTTGTTCCGCCGCGCACATTACATGTATCGCGGGCGCATCTGACACGAATCGCGGGAGGGGCGACTTGTGAAAGTGACGAAGGTGCGCGCAACGACAGAGGAGGAAAATGCTGAAGAGAAGTGGAGACAGGAAGCAGTAAAATGAGTACTTCATTTATTCTGATCACTACGGGTTGTTGTTACGGGTTATTGTAACAGTCTGTCCACCATTTTGAGACTCTTTGGAGAGGTAAAGCGACCGCTTGTGGTTCATTTCTCTTGTTTTAAACTGATTTTCTTCTGTGTGGCTCAGTCATTTTTTTCGGTTCTCAGAGACATCTTGAAATATAATGGGATGAAACTGTTCTGTTCAGCTGTTCAGCTGTTCAGCAGTTGATCAAGATTTCCTGTCACGGCTCTCTGTTTTGTTGCCTTGCCACTGGAGGAGATGTGCAGCGAGTAGGAAAAAAACTAGAGAAGGGAAATACGAAAAAAAAAACTTTTTGAAAAATAGAGGAAGCTTCCAAATAAACTGATATTTCATACATGAATGCATGGTTGTCCTTTCATTCACGAGTTTTCGGACAGTTCCGAGTTGCCGTAAAAACTCTAATTTAAGATGTGGGAATTTTTCGCGGAAAATTAATAAATCTCAGAGAAAAACGGTGAACACCCCGAGGTAACATGCAAAATGTGACAAAATTTTTTTTTTTTAATGAGAAACGACAATATGGAAGATGCCATTAAATAAGGAGTGTCGTTCATTTAGAGATACCTTTGAAATAGAGTTTTTAGTAAAAAAAACTTCTTATGGTATTCTCGATTTCCCACTAACTAGTTTTGTTTCCTACTCGCTAGATTCTCGCTCACTACCTTCCTACTCGAATTTTTTTCCTACTCGCTGCACATCTCCCACGGAAATGTATGTGGATGGGACTGGGGTTCCATTTCTCAGTGAACACTCAAGAACATTTTGTCTCCCATGTTGGAAACTTGAGGAAAACTATTTTTCTTAAACTTTGCTTTTTTTTCACTTTTTCCTCCGAAGAATATCTTGAAATTGGAAGTAAAATACTCTGAAAAACTTCAGCGCGCGCGCTCCTGCAGTAGACGAGAGAGTGCACTGTCACGCAGAGGCCCAGACGGCGAGCGTACGATTCGTCACGCCGGATCGTAACATTTCTTTGACTTTTTCTAATTTGAAGCAGTGATAACTCCAGCGAACCAGGAAAAAACTGGAACCAGGAAAGATTTAACATGGAACTAGTGAACCAGGAAAAAAGCTAGCGAACCAGGAAAAAAAAAGCTAGCGAACCAGGAAAAAAGCTAGTGAACCAGGAAAAAAGCTAGTGAACCAGGAAAACATATTTCTTTCGAAAGTAACAGAATGGTTTAGAAAAAAATTACTTCTTCGTCATATACGTATATTTGTTGAAACCTATTATTACAAGATCATCAATGCGTTCTGTTTTTTGAAAACTTCGCAAATGCAACGGGAAATTACAGATGCTTTTCCGCTAGATTTTTTCCTGGTTCACTAGCTTTTTTCCTGGTTCGCTAGCTTTTTTTTCCTGGTTCGCTAGCTTTTTTCCTGGTTCACTAGTTCCATGTTAAATCTTTCCTGGTTCCAGTTTTTTCCTGGTTCGCAGGAGTTATCTGAAGCAGTTGTTATTTCGAATTCAACACTTTCTTATTATTGTTTCAATTTACAGTTTTTTCACGCGTATTTCTTAATTTTTCTATTTTCTTTTGAAGAATTTCGATGCTTTAGACAGTCGACAGACATTTTTTGAAAAATTTTCCTCATATTTTCCGACCTTTTATTTTGCCAATTCATCGCATTCCTCTTTCTCAAAGCTTTGGCCTAAATCTGAATTTTCGATTTCTCGATGTACGGTAAGCAGTGTACGCAATGCGCGCAGCACGCACAATTGCGTACACTGCCGTTTCGAAGTTTCTCGAAGTCCGTTTCTCCGCCAAGCCTGTAAATGCGGCCGGCCGCGCTCTTTTTACAGGCTTGTTCTCCGCCGAATTTCGCGTTTAAACCCCTTTGCTTCTCTTCTTTTTCATGTCCAACTGTTCTAAAAATTTTTTTCGTATAAAATTCCTGTTCCGTGGTCGTTTATTATTACTTTCTCTCAAATTTCAGCGTGCAAGGAGTTGCGAAATTCGCGCAACTGGCCTAAAACGAAAATTGAGGACGACGCAACTGCCGCTTACGCGGGCGTGTCAGCTGGACGAGATGGTAAGGTTTCCGACTCGAAATATATTTTTTTAAAAGTTACTTTTCAGCAGAAGTGCCGTCGGCGAGAAGATCCCGCCCGCCAAAGATTAGCAGCTGGAGTGGCTTCCAGCTACACCCACCTTGTGGAAACTGTAAGTATTTATTTTATTTCCTGTGGGAGAAAGCAGAAACATCCCGACTACGCCGGATAACTGCATTTCTGATGGAGGTCGCAAGTCAACCACTTTTTCAGGAGGAGGCCGCTGACGCCAATGCACCACCAACTCTGTCTCTACCGGCTGGTCTGCCTCCCCACCCGGCGAGTTCTCGACTAAAACTACAGGTACGCCGGTTATCGTCGAAAACTATTGAATTGGAACGCTTTTCAGAGTTCTTCGTAGAAGACGGTTCGAAGCGGCCACACAGCCGCCTGAGTTGATGCCACGTGTCAAGAGAGATGGATGCGCGAGGAAGAATCATGCACGTCAACAACAGGCGTTTGTGCTCTGCCTCAGCCAAGGACTCGAGCTGGGCGTCGGATCGATGGTTCTATATAACGAAACGAAAATGTAAGTTTCAAATTAAATTCTATTTTAATGAGCCGTTTTCCGGTTTCAGCGTTCTTCTGAGGAAACCAGCTCAACTCACGGAAGGCTCTCGGAAACGCCACTCCGCCACTCTCCATGGACGACATTGCGACAATCTGGACAGATGCACCGCACGGACAATCATCATCGAGTACTACGATCACTACGATCGATCCAATAATTCATTAATTTTTTCCTCGTTTTTTAATAATTTCCTTGAGCGCCCAAACCCCATCTATCGCTGGTCCCCCGTTTTCAATCGTTAATTTGTGTTGTAATTTGGTTAAAGAGGCCAAATAAACGTGTATTCCTATTTATTGAAGGAGTTTTGAGTACAAATGGATGGGAAAGGAAGCGGGGAACGGGACGGGACCCGGGGAGCGAGGGAAGGAAGGTACGAGCCGGCTGCGATACATGTATTGCGGCGGCCGCGATTTGTGTATCGGTGGCCCGCGCCATATGCATACTACGTGTATTGTACACGCCCGGCTGCGTTATATGCATAATAGGCGCCAGATACTAATCATCGCGTGTACTTATTTTGGCAATCTCAGACATCGCGCGGGCGCACAATACATCCCGTGCAGTTTACCTGTGACTATACTACCGAGGACACGCTGCGAGTAGCTCTCTTTGCCAATGACATGCCTGCTGCTGCCGCGCTCTCTCGCTCTCTCGCTCTCTGTCGCAATGTCTTCTTCTTTCAGATGTGAAGAAATGTTGGACGCGGCGGCGACGAAGGTCGAAAGTCTTCTGACCCCAGTGCACGATGAATTGAAGAAAGGGCAACTTGTGAGCTATGCGATAATGAGTGGAACTTATGAGATGCGATCGAAAAAACAAGTCCAAGTGCCGCGAACACGGCCGACGGGAAGTCAAAAGAAGAGATACGAAAGAAGAGAGTTGAAAGAGAAATGAACGAAATGAATGAAGATTCGCATACTTTCCTGTTGATGTCGGGTGGTTTTGAGACACGGGAAACCGTTCTTTCCGTCTCATTACTTTTTTCGTTGTTCCATTTTTGTCACTTTTAATATTCCCTTTCTTCATTTTCTATCACCCACAATGAAGAAAACCAATCATTCTGATATGATAAAAAATCGGCGAATTCCAATCTGAAAAGCAAAAAGGAATGGGCCGAACCGGGGATTGAACCCGGGACCTCTCGCACCCAAAGCGAGAATCATACCACTAGACCATTCGGCCGCATTCTATTGCGGGAGATTTCGAATATAAGAGGACGCGGCGGATGCCATTGCAGGCGATTCGATTGCGCGAGGAGGGGATTTCTGTTCCCTGGAAAACCAAAAGTGATGGACAGGGGAAATGTTTCGAAGTTTTGATGATCTCTGATGAAAATGCCGCCATCTTTTTCCACTTCCACACTGAATCCTTACAATTCGTCTCTGAAAATCACACTTCCTCATGTCTCTTTTTCCGTTATTTTCCACCTCCAAATTCTCCAAATTCCCCCCCCCCCAATTCCTCATTTAATATCGTGTCCTTGTGTTTCCAGAATGCTCTCCGATCTCTTTCCCCCATTGGTTTTTGACGTTTTCAAAGAAAAGAAACGAGGCGACAAGACGGCCGAATAACCCGGAAAAGTCCACTCTTCACAAGTATTTCGGGTTGGAGGGGCGGTTTGAACACACGTCAACTATACTCAAGGGGCATTTTTATGGACGTGTCACTTACTTTTTGCGGCAGCAGCACCCACCCAAAAAACCGCCGCCGGGCGCGAGAGAGGCGCGCTAGAGGCGAGCCAGACGGCATTTGTTTTTTTCTTCGAATTCCAGCATTCGTTGGCTGAAAATCGACTGGAACATTTCTATTGAAACATTTCATTTCTTCGTTATTTGAAGATTTTGAGAGCTTTTTTTTTGAGGACTGAGTTTACCACTACGACACTCCGAAATTACGATGCGTGTTTTGAGAATACAGTAGCGGGGACATAATTACCATATTTCCTCGAATTCAGCGGCAATGTTATCGGAGATTCATTATATCTCGAGATTGATAGGAGATATCAAAAAGTTGTCAACAGCAAACTTGTAGATCAGAACTAGGACTACAAGTTTGCTGTTGACAACTTTTTGATATCTCTTATCAATCTCGAGATATAATGATTCTCCGGTAGAGCATATTTACAGTCTAACAAGTTATCATCAAAATCAGCGAAAGTGGCGAGTTGGCCTCTGGACGCCGCTCACTGGTCTCATTTTATCGTTTTTTGCACATTTTTCCCTGATTGCGCGTCACACATTTATAAAAAACGGCTTTTTGAATAGAAATCATAGAAAAAACGATAAATTAGACTGTTACAGTAAATGGTTTTCTTTGTGGATCTCGCAACATTCGCTGGTTTTGACAAGGGAAATATTCAGGAGAACTTCATGATTTTAACTGTTTCATAAGGGTCTTGAAGATTTCCAATGTTTTCCTCTTTCACTTCATCCATATCGACTTATCAGAAGCTAAGTGGCAGAGGAAAATCCAGGCCATATTTGTGTTTTGAAACTCCGCCTCCTGACACACCGTTTCCTAGTCCCCGACGGTTTTTCGGTTTTTTCCCGAAAAACTTCTTAAAAGTTGCTCTTTTTTTCAAAGTGAAACCTTCTCAATTAATTTTCCAACGATTCAAAAAGAAATTATGCCCAAAATTTTAGACCATGGCCCGAAAAATTGGATGCCGGTGCGTGGACTATTGTCATGCCCTCGAGGAATCACAGGGTGCTGAGGAAAGCCTAATTTGAATTTTCATTTTTCGCGGAGGGCGAATTCAAAATATGCGTGTCTAAC
Organism: Caenorhabditis macrosperma; assembly: GCA_963932285.1. Classification (NCBI taxonomy): domain Eukaryota; kingdom Metazoa; phylum Nematoda; class Chromadorea; order Rhabditida; family Rhabditidae; genus Caenorhabditis; species Caenorhabditis macrosperma. The sequence continues at coordinate 11,114,482 of OZ010620.1, forward strand.
TGAATTTTCTCCGAGACTGTTTGGTGTAGAAAACACGACGATTCGTTTTCGCAAAGTAATCGTCGGAGGGCAATTTTAATAACAGTCGGAATTTGAAAAATCGTCCGCTAAACCGTGCTTTCAACGCCGTTTAGGACCTCTCAAATCAAGGTACCGTATACCTTCAGTGGAGCGCACTTGCTGACCACGTCGGCCGCAGCACACCGTGAGGTACTGTCGGTGCAAAATCCATTAAAACGCGCTCTATTGCACTCGAAAATGGAGGGAAAGTGGTGAGAATTCAAACATAGTTTTCGGTGGCCGCGGCCGTCGGTTTTCTAGGCCATTTCGAAGAAATTCATTGAAAAATCGCGCGAAAAAAATTAAACTTTCGAAATGGCCTAGAAAACCGACGGCCGCGGCCACCGAAAACTATGTTTGAATTCTCTCCCCTTTCCCTCCATTTTCGAGTGCAATAGAGCGCGTTTTAATGGATTTTGCACCGACAGTATTCTAACCGCTTTCCGATGATCGCGATGGGGCGCATTTTCATATTCGCGTCCACATCTACGACCCCCCACCCGCTGTCACTAAACATGTCCCAAGACCCTCGAACAACAAAAGAAACCAAAAAAACAATACATGTCATGGGAAAGTGCACATCTCTCTCTCTCCCTTCCCCCCGAATGCTCTCCCAGTCACGTTTTCCCTTTCTCAGCCCAACAAAAGATGATGAATTCGAGTGTAATCCATTCAAAAACACATCCACATCCACTGCAACCCCTTCCCATGAGGGGGTCCCTCGAGAACGCGCCCGCTGCTCTACCGAGATTATGATTTATTTCGCCTGGCGACTAACCACTTTTTGCCGCCGAAACCAAAGATACGGCTAACACTTTTTCTTCTTTTTTTTCATTTACTCTTTTGATTCTTCCGTTTTTTACTGGATTTGAACGGTTCTATGAAGAATTAATGGGTGGTCCTATTAAGTGATAATGGGTAGCTGTTGAAACAGTTTTTCATTTTAAAAAAAGTTCCATTTCACCTAAAGTTATAGAGTCTCCTAATGAGTTCAACGTTCTGATGAATCAATGATTTCAAGCTGGAAACCTAACAACCTAACTAAACATGTAAAGAACGGCTCCTGTCTGGAATTCTTGTTGAGGCGTGATTTGACTGATAACAAAATCAAATCAAGTGATAATCAGTTGCTGTTGAAACAGTTTGTTCGTCACGGTTTCGCAACGAGTTCACTGTTCGAATGGGATTGAGCGGATGATTGTTCAACACTTCCGATATTTGTTCTATAGGCAGTACCCACAGTACTCACAGTTGTCAGTATTCGAATAGAACTCGGACCGCTCACAAGTATATTCTGAAACTGAGCACCTCACCAATGGATATTTGAATCACCCAGCTTTTAGCATCCTTACCCATGTCTCTCCTCTTCATCGTTCTGCTCATCCGATTCGCTGCGAGACCATTCCTCCACCGTCTACCGTAGTCTCAAGACATGTTGCTGGACCATCAGGGATCGTGCCAGACAACGTGCTCTATTGACACTTGACGGGAATTCAGAGCTCTGTCATCCAGTGCTTTTTCATACTCTTTGACTCAAATCCACGCGAAAGTCAGATTCGAAACACGTTTAGAAATGGATGTCCATTAGGACACGGATGATTGTCTCCATGATTTTCACAAGCTGTTCACATCGTTCGAAAACATAGAGACAGGTGTGAAAGATGCCTTCTGAAACTGTAAACGGCATTTTCCTTCTGCTTGTTTCTGATTTTTGAAACAGGACACTTCACTGTTTCATGACCTAGTCAAATGGAATGTTTTTCACAATGAAAACGTTCCGCGTCGTTTGCACTTATGGCACTATCAGTAATGGTTTGATCATCTGGCTGACATATATCACTCTTGACTGAAACCGATTTTCGTCAAAGATTTTCAATTTCAAAAGGGGATCTACCGACCGATTCGCTTCCCCTTTGTTTGTGCGGCGTCCAAAGCTCGTCGAGGACCTCTATAGAGGCGACCTCGACGCGTCCAAAGTGTGCGTCGAGGTGTCGAGGTAAAAATGTTCTGTGTCTGTGAACACCACGACGCAACTATTGCGTCATTTTTTTTGCGCAACAAATGGATAGCAATTTTAAGAACTATTAAAGACTTTTTCAAACTTCCGATGGTATAACAATTTTTTTCAAACCATCCAAAAATTATTCAAGAAAAAATTACTCGGAAAAAGCCACAAATACAGACATTCTTGCTACCGTACCACCTCTACGCCTCGACGATCTCTACGCGCACTTTGGACGCGTCGAGGTCGCCTCTATAGAGGTCCTCGACGAGCTTTGGACGCCGCATTGTGGCTGTTTCCGTGTGATCTTTGCAACTCCAACGACGAGCAAATACCATAAAACTCATGTGAATGGGCTAGTACTACAACTACATTCGAAGATGCTTCCACTCGTTTTTGTTCTCTTTCTTCAATTTCTCTCACACATCATGAAGTCATCTCTAAGCTGTGAACGCTTATTTTTAGAGGTTCTTCTCAGCCGAGGGCAAAAATGTTTCATTAGATCAGTCGTTGAGTTGAACACTTTTTGAAACACGAGTTTTATTTTCAACCTGGATGTGCCCTCTTAAAGGTGTTTTTTTTCATGTACATCACTGCTAAACCGCTATCACACGCTGCGTACCCGCAGCAGCCGAAATTTACCCGCTGCGTGTCCGCAGGCAACCCGCCAACCGCAGGCGGACCCGCTGCGTGTCCGCTGCTTACACGCAGATCCGATTTTAGCCGCTGAGTACACGCCAGCGGTTTAGCAGTGATATTATCGTTTCCTCGCAAAGTGGGCGAGACGTTGGTCTCGAAACGGACGACACAGCTCAACGTTTTGTTACCAAAAAAACAATACTGAAGCACCTCTCAACAGAAAAAGTGATACATAGACACGCTTTGATCAAAAACTAGACAGATACAAAAAGGGGAAGGATGTGTTCTTCCACGACTTTCGCTTTTTGCTGGCTATTATCCGTCCTACAAAAGTTGGAACTTTTGGACCGACCGCGAAGCAGACGCGTCGCGCTGGTTCTCACCCCGACAGCCTGTGTACTTCTCGTGGACAGCCGAAATCCTAAAGAGTTTTTCGTAATTTTCAGGCTATTTTTTGCGTTTATCATCGTTATTATCGCGCTGGAATAATTTTTCAAAGCAGAAATTACAAAAAAAAAACGGAAAAAACAATGATAGACGAGACAAATGGCCTGAAAATTACGAAAAACTCTTTAGGATTTCGGCTGTCCACGAGAAGTACACAGGCTGTCGGGGTGAGAACCAGCGCGACGCGTCTGCGTCGCGGTCGGCGCAAAAGTTCCAACTTTTGCAGGACGGATAATACCTCATTATATAGTTGAAAAAACTTAAAACGCGCTCCGCTGGATTCGGGTTGGTCTCGACACGACTCTCGTCTCTGTCTCGTGTATTCCACGAGAGACGCAGACAATAGTCGTGGCGAGACCAGCACGAGTCCAGCGGAGCGCGTTTGCGGAGGTTCCAAGAGTTTTGAAAAAAATATAGTATTCCCTGTGCGAAAGCCGCGTCACTGACAGAGTACAGGATTTAAATTTGATATGAGTCATTTGAAACGGAACACATTTTCGGCACTATGAGTGTTTTTCATCAGGATCCCTCCCCGAAAGTCTCCCACCTTCTCTGATCTACTCTTTCCGATAGTCCAATGATCTCCTTCTTTCTCTCTTTCTCCCTCTCTGCTCCCACTGATTCGCCTCTAATCCCAGTTCGTCTCGTGGTGCTCCGAATGACTTCACCATCGTCATCACCCACTTCCTAATTACCCTCCTCCTCCTCAGCTGTTTCCTCATTTCCATTCCCATTTCTCTCTCTTCTTTTATTCATGAGAAGACTCGAATGAAAAGTTCATATTCGCCGTCTTTTTCTGGAATCACCACTTGACTGCATGTTTCCGGGAACCAACCAAGAAGATCTTCGGGTTAGACAGAGGTTAGACAGGGTTTTGAAACGGGGGTATAATCTCAGCGGAGACTGTTGATGAGGTGAGAAACTTTGACTTTTCACTGAAACAGTTGAATTCGTAATCCACATTCATCACTGTTTCTGCCCCTTCCTGTGTTCCATTCATTTTTCAACTGCTCTGATTATGCAATTGTTTACGCAGACAAAGAGTTCGAAATCAACTTATATCAGTGTAGTTTTCTTTATCACAATCAATGACTGATAAGGGTGATCTCTCAATGTGAACATTAGTTTTTCTGTGATTTAATATAAAACAGTGTCAACGGATCCGGTGGTATAATGGAGAACTGATGCTTTATTCGGTGATTGGTTTCTTGGACAAGAAGCTGTCAAACAGTCACTTAACTCATGGCTACGCTGTTTTCGTAAAAAAACAACTAGAGGTGGCAATAGGGGACAGCAACCGCACTAACTTCAATTCGGTACCACGACGTTCGAAGTAATTAACAAGTAGAAAAGGGCGCACAGATTCATTTGAATCATTTGAAACGGGAACCGTTGGAGGAGAAGGATACAAGTTCTTAGTTTTCAATTCGATAGAGTTCATCCAACAACTGCAACGACCCAATCCGTGCCATACTAACCCAGCCGTACGCCAAGATCCTGTTCACCGCAAGAACCTTCCAATCGAGCAATAGAAGCTCCCTTCTTCGCCAACGGGGATCTGTGCGGAACACTTCTTGTTGGATACTGTACAACTGTCGTACGTTCTGACGCGCCTGTGCATACGCCATATGTGACGCAACATTGCGGACTATTAAGTCATTCTTTTCGGAGTGAGAATTCTAGTGGTTCTTGTTCTTTTCCTCCACTCAATTGTACTTTGTTCTTAGTTAATTTATTATATAAATTATATTTTTATATTACGATCACGAATCGTAACACTTCTGAAAAGTACTTACAGCCAAGACTGTTAGCCAAGACAAAATAAAAAAGTTCACAAAACGTTTCCAAATGATAAGAGGATATGTTTGAAACGCTTTTTGGATGTCTAAACATATGATTCATTGTCAAAGTACTATATATTTTCTGTTCATTGATCCTTTGAAACGGTAACTTCCTCACTTCTCCCTCACATTCCGAATGATCCGTATTTCGAGCCCACTAGTTGATCTTTTCCCCTTCTCCCCCATCACTTTTAAACTTTGTGTTCTCCCGCCCCTTTCCCGTCCGCCATCTTTCCCTCCTTTCAACCCGAAATTAGCATTTCTCCCCCTCTCGTTCTCTCCGTTTTTCCAGTTGCCCCTCATTTGACATGCCCAATAAAATTGCAGTCTGAACTCGACGGGTTACTCCTCCTCCCCCTCTCTTTTTTCCACTTTTTACACTGCTCCATTTCAAACGTTGACTTGTTTTTCCAAAGAAACGACCGAGTTTCTGAAACAAAATTAGTCGGTTAGAAGGGGAGAAAGGGGAATGTTTAGGGAGGTTTCAGTGTTTTGTGTGCTACCCTTCTCATCCATTCCTATCTTATTTTACCTACTCTGGTGATTTATCTATCTACCAAGAAAGAAAAACCAAACAAGGCGTGACTTGCCATTTAGCCACAAAGGCATGTCTTTGCAACCTTGGCCATGGTACAAAGTGACTAACTGTAAGACAATTGTACAGAATCCGGCGCTTCCAGGCACTGAATCCTGCGGTTAGAAAGCTTCATCATTTTCAAATGCAGTTTCACAAGGTACCGATAAAAGTGCCAGATTTCGTGGAATGCTCATCAAGCTAGACTTGTCATCTCTAAAGTCCCACTTCCTACTGTCTACATTTATGTCTTACTGTTTCCAAATCCAGTGATAAATGCCTTAGAACAGTATGAACCTGATCTGATATGAATAACGTAGAGTCTACTCAAAGATATAGTTTCTGTTTCAAGTAAGCCATATATGTTTGATCAGAGGAAAAATCTGATTCTTCAATTACATCTAAAAGTTTTCTAGTGTTCGCTATTCTGATACAGTTTGAATAAAGTACAATACGAGGTCAGCGCGACAGTTTAGTGTCCAGTAGCTAATCTACTCTACTGCTCACTCTGCTACCCTCCCAACCCACCCCCAACCAACTTCTCACTCGGCTCACGAGGCTCACGCAACAGTTGAGCACAGACTCGAATGCCCTGCTACTTCCCTTATCAGTTTTTGTGAATCGGTGACTGTTTTCCGAACCACGAGATGTACAAAAATAATCTACTGGTAAACACTGTTTTCCTATTTTATTCTGATTCAATGTTTCAATGTGTCTTATTATGAGGGTTTTTAGAAATTGGGGACGATGTTTGAATCGTTACGAAATTCTCATATCATCCGAACTTTTACTCACTCTTCCTCATTCGTTTTTTGGTGTTTCTGAAGAAGAAAAGATGTAGTCATCAAAGTTGTATGAATGTCTGTTCCCCCTCGAAAGAGTATCACAATGATCTTTGAGTCACTGAAACAACTTGCATTTTAGACGCTGTTTTTGTTTGTTTCTGCACAGAATAAGAGTTTCTGATAGTTCCTGTTTCATTGAGGTTTTGATACACGACGATTTCGGTTTACATTCGTTCCGGCATTGCAATTTCAGCGATTTTTCCACCGTTTACCGAATTTTTTCCGGTAAAAAACACACTACGTGTATTTTTCGAGAAAAACGGTTGAAAACCCGCTGAAATTGAGGAAATCGAGTGGAAAAAGTAGTACAACGATAATAGTGAACTTTACCTTGTCATATGAAAGAGACTCTTCTCTCTCCCTCGCTCTTGTTCCCCGTGATCCTTGAATCTCTCCTCCCGTTTCCTCTGAAAATCCAAACATCTCAAATCAACGCAGATCCTTTTGAATTCATTTCGTGAGCTCACGCATAAAATTTCGATAAAATCGGAGGTTCGCAAAAATATGGCCCCCAGGGGACGGGAGCACGCGAGAGAGGAAGGGATAATAAGTTGAACGGCGCAGAGCAAATATTTCTTTTTTTTTATATTTGCGAGACGAAAACGATTTCCCACTTATTTATTTCTCGCTCATTCCGGTTTCGAATCTTGGTCAGATATCTGCATGGATGCCTCATCTCGGTTAAAGTCAAAACATTCCACTTTTTCTCTGAAAATGATAATGTCTGACAAAGTCTACCTCTTCTTTCCCAAGACTGTTTTGATGAGTGTTCACTATAACTGTAAAAGGACATGTTTCCCAGTTAATCAAAACATCCTGAAACAGTTGTTATCAAGATAAGGATTTAGAGTGCAAACAATTGTGAATAGAGCATGAGGCCTCAATGAAACGCGCTCTAATGCAAAATTGCAAGAAACCGACAAGTTTCGACTATCAGTTTCACCCCGAATTCAGAAGAAATATTTGAAACTCTCACGCCGAATCTTGTCGATGACACGAACTGGCACAACTCGGCACTGTTGCCGGCAATTTTCGGACGAAATTCGGCAAATCTCAAATCTCAATGTGTACAACGATTTGGTATTCATTGAGGCCAATACATCATTTTATTCGATTTTAGCCGCAGAGCGCGATTACGCCCAGGATGCGCAAGATGTGTTTGTCGAGCTACTTCCTTTTTCTCGCGTTCACTGTCTCTAGAACTTCTTCACAATCTCAAGTAACTCCCGTGAAACAGTACCCTTCTCCATGAACTTCTTCTGATTTCTGATCCCGTAACCCATGACGTCTGTTCCAGAATGAGAAACCAGTGAGCAATCAAAGAGAAAAAGCGCCGGAGGGCTGCGAATGAAAAATGAATAATAGCGACGGGGGACACGGAGCAAATGAATAATTGACGGCGTTCGTGTCTGTTCCGACCGCCCTTATTTCACGGCGCTTTCTCGGAAGACGTTGTTCTGATTCTCTTGGCTTAGATTCTACAATGCCTAGAAGCTATTTTATCACTGGATGGTCTTTTTACCATCCTATGCTATGCCGTCGAAATGGTCCCGCAAAGGACACTCTGCCGGAGAATCAATATATCTCGGGATTGATAAGAGATATCAAAAAGTCGTCAGCAGCAAACTTGTAGTCCTAGTTTTGATCTACAAATTTGCAGTTGACACCTTTTTGATATCTCATATCAATCTCGAGATATAATGATTCTCCGGAAGAGCTCTCCTTGGCGTCCGATGTTAGTCATTGAACACTCAATTTCCACTCATTGTCCGATTGTCTGAAACAGAAGAAGAAGAGGAAAACGCTGAATTCAAGGGGGATCTAATTAGAATCCAGGAACCCATATATAAACACTCTCAATGCCAATCTTCTTGTTTACTCGTTCGCCCGCCCGTTCCTATCGAATTTCATCCGTTTTCCATTTCTCCATCACAAGAGAAAAACAGACAAAAACAACATTTAAAGAAGAAGAGGGAGGAAGAAGAAGAAGATGTGTACAAATGGGCGGCGAATAGGAGAGGTGGAAAGTTCAATTTTCCGTCCTGAAAAGGAGCGAGAGAGATGGAAGAGAGATATCTCTTCTCATTGGTTCCCTGTTTTTTTCAAGAGAAAAAAGTTCCCGGTTCAATGAATTCACAAATTTCTGAGGCCAACTGGGCAGTTAGTCCATCTCTTTCGCGTTTTCTGTGAATTTCGAACCCTAGTTCCAATTGCGCTCTACTGAGAAGTCAACTGTTTTTTATCTCAAAATCGCGCCACGATATCTCGCAACGAAAACATTTGTCAGCGCCGAAACGTGCTGCGCCTTTAAAGCGGCGTTACGGTAGGTGCGCAATAATTAATTTCGCCTTTCCACTCGATTTCCTCAATTGCAGCGGTTTTCTCGAAATCGGGCGTTTTTGAGACAAAATATCTGGAAAACTAGACGTTTGCGTAGGGCACCACTATGAAGGATCGATTACCAGTATCAAAAAGTGTACCCTTGCAAATTTATAGCGAAATTCCAAAACTTTGTGCAAAAACACTTCCCTTGTCAAGAATCACAGTTTCAGCGAGGGCCATTGAGCCTTTCCTCACTATTCAACTGATTATCTCATTTAATCTATCATGTTTCAAACGCGCTCCATTGTACTTCTTTGATCTCTCGACTCAAGTGGGTTTAATGTGTTTTCCAAGCGATCCGCACTTTTACGTGAAATCAGACTCTTTCTGTTGAACATCTCTCGACGCTTTTCTCCAGTTTCACAACGCTGATTTGTGTAGTCACAGAATGAACATTCACTAGTCGTTTAGAGGGAATCGAAATTCGGCAACTGTTAGAATGTGTCAACTCGGTGTGTTTTGTCGAGCAAACGACTGTTTCAAGTTACAAAAAAATACGAACACGTGTTGTCCTCACCAATACGTGCGTTGTTTTTATGGCTCCGCGACACTTCGCCACCACGACAGTTCGCCACGTTTTCACGGGTTTTCCAGTGTTAATTTAGTGTTTTTCGTGTCGAACTGTCGTGGTGGCGAAGTGTCGCGGAGCCGTTTTTATTACTTACCGTCGATGACTAATTCCGTGTTTCACAGAGTTCTGTTACATATCCAGTGATCTCCGGTTCCTCGCTGTTTTTCGGATTTCAAGCATACTCAATTCTTCAACAAATCGAAATTAGGGCTCTCGCCTAATGTGTCGATCACTTATTTCGTCTGATATTCACTTGGCTGAACAGTTTTTTTTTGCAAGACTGAACACTGGATGCAGTGTTACAGTTACACTAACAAGGGAACTGTCTGAACTGGCCAGAACCGTTTGGAATGAGACCTTGCGGGATGGAAAGAGGTAGGTTTGAAACCCCCTAATAGCAGACTTTGAAAACTGATTCGGGGGTCTCAAACCGACCTCTTTCCATCCCGCAAGGTCTCATTCCAAACGGTTCTGGCCAGTTCAGACAGTTCCCTTGTAAGCAGTATGGTTTCCAATATGAAAGTGTTCATATTCCTATGAAACTCGTCGATAACTGATAGTGAGACCTCTCTGGATCCTGAAGCCTGAAACCACGTTCAAAGTGTTGTTACAGACCTCACTCGTTATCTGGACACCTTGGCATTCATGTATTATGGACTTTTTGGTCTCACTTGATTAGATTGTTCAGGATGACTGATCAGTTGAATAGGAACTTGTTCTTAATCACATTGAAAATAAGGGGGACAATTTTGGAACCCTGTTTCGAATATCCTTTTTTGATAGACTTCAGCACTTTCATTCAATGTTCTCCAAGTGTAACAGTTTGCTATCTTCTCTCGTTTCTATCTTTTTCTACTTTTTCTCGTGTTCTTGGTTCTCATCTTTACCTTTTTTCTTCTCAATATTCGACACTGTTTCACAATTTCTTCAATTTCTCCCGACTCTCCCACAGTCTCCAATATATACAAACTAAAAATAAAATAAACTTTCCAGATCCAAAAAAAATGCCATCGTCCCTTCGAACATTCGCCCAACCGACGGCTTCCGGCGGAATACAACTTGTTGTCGTGGTCAGTTCTTTTCTCATTTCGCTTCTCTTTTTGCTTCCATTCCCGACCAAAAGTGCACACTTTTATTGGCTGTTTTGGCAGTTGGTTCCCTCGAAAAATACATCTTTCATAGAAAGTATGAGGGGGAGAATAATAAGGAACGCACTGGATGAGGGTGTTGTTGCGAGGGACAATGTTCCAGATGATACAGGGATCAGATTAACGGTTCCTTGTGAAAGTTACTACTGGAAGTTGACATTGTGAGGTCCTCCGATCGTTATATAGCTGTCCCAATGGAAACAGACACATTTTCAGTTCCTGTTCTCAACTGTTTTCATTTCACTGACTCTGTATGTGTAAAGTTCGCGAAACAATCACAAATCACACTTGGAGTCATAGAAAACAGGAAAGCAGTGATAACAAGTGTTTTACACGTTTTCATACTTTCATATGCATCAGAGAGTGGTTTTTTGAAAATCCGGAATCCAGAATCCGGAAGTCGGAAATTGGAAATTGGAATTCCGCACAACTCTGATATAAGCATTCTTGACGTCATTCTGAGCAACTCTTCAGTAGATCAAAACTGAAAATCTCTCCGTTAACCGAGATATTTCTATTTGAAAGTTGCTCGAAATCCAGTGTTGATCTTTTTTCGATCAAGTGAAGTGGTTGGAATACTATTTCTTATTTTTTACTTTGTGTTTCAAAAATTTTCGAAAGTGTACCTTTTTTTAACATGACAGTCGGTGCAATAGAAGAGAAATACGGTTCGAACTTTTCCATTTCAATGGGAGATTCAGAGTTCAAACGCTTCTTCGAGGGGTTTTCCCCCCACATTCTCCCTTGAAAGTCCATAAATCCATTGAGGATCATCCTCTTTCGGAATGATAGAAAAGCAGATGGATTGTACAAAACATGGTCCATTTTGGGAAACTGGCGGTTTGTAGAGGACCCGACAAGGGAAGCACACAATCTGGAGGTGGTTTTCACATGAAAATGCATTGAACCTACTTCTTTTTCGAACCAGAAATATCACACATTTGAATTCAACTCAATTTCGAAACTGGAAACTCTTCCTCTACCTTCCAATCCTCTGAAACACCCGGATACCTCGTTCTCTTTGTCTCTGCGTCTCTCTTCTCTCCCCCCCCGTCTGCCATCTCCCAAAAACACGAAGACGTCTGAGAGAATAATCCCCCTGAAATCTGTCACCCTCTTATTTTCGCTACCCTCCCCTCCCTCTCCCACCTCTCCCATTTACGTTCGTTCTTTCTCACGGATTTTCAGATTTCGTCTTCTTTCTTCTGGAAACTGATTCGTTTGAATTGTTTGTTATTCGCCTGACTGACTGGTGAAGTGGACACTAATTGTAAGGAGGGGATTACTGTAGATTTGGGGAGATGAGGAAGTGATAACAAAGAGGATTTAGCATCCCTACAACTCAATTATTCTTTTGATACGCATTTTCTGTTTCTAGGATTCTAGGAACTTGACAACAACTTCCGTAGAATGGACCGACAGAATTCCTTCAAATCTACCGTTTTTCCTCGAATAGAATGGCAATGCTGCCGGAGAACTATTATATCTCGAGATTGATAAGAGATATCAAAAAGTTGTCAACAGCAAACTAGTAGATCACAACTAGGACTACAAGTTTGCAGTTGATAACTTTTTGATATCTCTTATCAATCTCGAAATATAATGATTCTCCGGCAGCATTGCCACTCCATTCGAGGAAACACGGTGTCTTGAAGTTCTAGCAATTTTTTGATATTTTTAGAATCCGTACAAATTTCAGTCCATTTTTATGCCATTCGAGTTTCGAGTGCTTCCAGAGTCATTTATCATGTGAAAAAGAGTACAGTGACCAATCTCCGGTTGCCATCCGGAAGAGTACTGTAAGAAGTTCTGGTGAAATTCTTATCATAGAAAACAGTTTCCATACTCATCTCTTCTGAACCTCTTGAAACTGACAATTATATCAAAAATACTCGTACTACACTAAAATTATATTTTCGAGAGAATCCTTCTGAACTCTCTGAAACAGTTGTCCAGATGAACTTCTCGTTCAGAAGATCAGTGTTGATTATCAGTGATAGCGTCTTGAGATTCAGAGTGTTCTGATAACAATTGTGCCAATAGCTCGAGTTCTATCACCTAATCAACTGCCAGATGCTCCCCATCCACCTCAATTTCTATCATTCGCTTTCCAAATGGATCAGTTCTTCTGAATTTCTCGGAACAATGATCAGTTTGCACCTACATTGTGCTCGTCTTTGCTCAGATGATCTCTCGGTGATAAGAGGCTCTTATCACAACGTCATCCTCTTTCCGGAAATGTTTTCGGTTCTTCGCGATAAACTGGCTAAACCTAGATATACAGCGAGTTGGTGAGAACGCGGTCTTTGCGGGGTAATAGCCAATCGGATCTTTAAATAGCGTTCATTTTTTATTCCCTCGAATAGAGCGGCACCTCCAAACACCTCCGGAGAATCAATATATCTCGAGATTGATAAGAGATATCAGTAGGTTGTCAACAGCAAACTAGTAGATCATAACTAGGACTACAAGTTTGCTGTTGACAATTTTCTGATATCTCTTATCAATCTCAAGATATAATGATTTTCCGGCAGAGTTGGGACCGCAACGTGTTTCATGAAAAATGTGTATTCATAATTTTTCATGGCGCTTTGACTAAGTTTTTCGTATTTCGGGGGGCCATCAGCTCAGAATCTGTCGACAAAAACTCATTTTGCAACCCTTTAACTATAATAATCAAGGATAAAAAGTCGCGAACACGATTTGCATCAACCCGAAAATTCCATTTTTTTTTGCTGTCAATTTTGAATTTTCGCATTTTTCCCGAAAACTAGATATTTTCTGAGAAAACTGATTATCCGAATCTATTCCACGTGCCAACAAACGTATATAAATCGTTGCGGTGTCCCTATCTATAACCCACCTGAAACTGTTATAATTCATCGAGTTCAATTTATGATCCATTTCCGAAAGAAACGTTTCCTTTGTTATGGCTACAAGGTCTCTTTTCCAACTTTTTTCTCCTTTTCCCATAGCCATTCCTGTTGTAGAGGTTTACAGCAAGTCACTGAATTGTTATCTCTTCTCACTCAGTTTACAGTTTCATCAAGGCTTCGAATCTTTGTCTCTGGGCAGTCAAAGCAATACGAATAGACGAAACAAGGTATCGATTCGAAAACTCTGCAAGGGGGAACTTGAAGTTGTCAGTGGTTGATTCTATTGGTTTTTCGTGGGTTCTTCCTCCACGTGATCTCAGTTGGGAGTTGTTGAATGAGAGGGAAATTCAAATTAGAGAACAGGTTGAGAGGGGAATCTAATGAGACCTATACATTTCCGACAGATTTGCCAAATTACTACAAATTCCTCGAAATTCAATTCGGTTTCTGTCGAAAGAACATTGGAATCACTGTTTCAAACGTCGAATAACTATGTGGCTTCAATCATTCATTATTGCTTGTTCATCGGTAATGCCTAAGTATACTGATGGAAATTCGATTTATTTCCTGGAATGTGTGCGTATTGGCAGAGCGTACGAGGAATCGGGTCTCGACACGAAAACATTGAACTTTTTTGAACATCGACATGCGCCTTTGAACAAACGACTGTGCAATTCATGTCTCGAGAATTGTACCGTAGTTTCTTTAAAGGCGCATGTCGATTTTCAGAAAAAGCTTATAATGTTCTCGTGGCGAGACTCAATTCCTCCCACGCTCTGTCGTTACGCACACATTCCAGAAAGTACAGAACAATGAGATTCGGCTGTCTTTTTCGAATGATAACTACCAAATACCGTTCCGCATTCAAGCAAATCGATTCTCTGTCTTTGCATTACCCTACCTTTTACTTTCACGGCTATCAGTCGTATCAATTGATGAAGACTGATACAATGGATAGCGTTGATATGACAATCAACTGGAGCCTCCTCCGCAAGAACATGTTCACTGTTTCTCGCGAAACTGATATCTTTTGGTGTTCTCAAAGCCTCCGTTGTCCGCGGTTTGTAAGTGTCCAATATCTGTTCCATTGCTCTTTTTCATCACCCCCACACTCATATTTTTTGCCAATTTCCTCTCCAAATATCTGTTTCTGTTTCCTGGAAAACGAAAACCACTCTCTCTTTTCCAATCAACCCCCCCCCAATCAAAAACTCGGTTCTCCTCTTTCATTTTTGCACATGCTCTCCTCCAAATGCACACATGTTTTCATATAAAACCATTGAACCAGCCTCTCATTTCTCTCTCTCTCTCATTTTGAAAAAGAGTGAAAATGGCACGTTTCGAGTTGAAAAACCAACAATTTCGATGGCTTTTCGGAGGGGTTTGTGTGGGTTGATTGGGGATGTAGAAGAGTTTGAGATAATCACTGTTTCTGACATCTTTCATGTTTCAACCCATGCAATGTTTCCTCACTTTCACTCGGAAATTTCTAGCTCTCCATGTGAACTGAAGAGTTTTCTGGTCTCGCCGTGAAAAGAGAGTACGTGGATTCTGTAGGTATGGATAGCCGGTTAGCTCATCGGTTCACGTGGAAAACGGAAGTTCCGAATTTCGGGAGATTGATAATAGTACATTACATAGTTATCGAAAAAGCCGAGCTAGAATGATTTCTTTAGAGTCAAATATCATCCGGTCAGGTTTTCCGGATTTCCTCTCCGGTGAAACCTCGTTCCTGTCTCCTCGAAACTTCCAATACGGTCTCATCAGATGTTGCTCATGTATCTATATAACTACACTGCTAAACCGCTGGCGTGTACGCCGAGTACACGCTGTTGGTACGCAGCGTGTCCGCTGCAGATCCGATTTTAGCCGCTGAGTACACGCCAGCGGTTTAGCAGTGTATGTAACATAAACCTATGAAACTAATTCTGATATCAGCTAATTGATTGGTCATGCTACTCGCCATTCTTGTCAAAGTTCTGAAACCGAAACTATTTGAAAATCCATTGGATCTACCTTGTCTTTTCTCCAATACACTCTGGTTTTCAATTGTTTTTATTATGAAATTAATGTGATCTAAACTCTATGATAATTGACATCCCTTTGAAACAGGTTTTTCATTGAAAATCATCTGTCCTTCTTGTTGGTTACCGGATTTCCCCAAATATAGTGGCTCCTCGGAGAATGATTATATCTCGAGATTGATAAGAGATATCAAAACGTTGTCAACAGAAAACGTATAGTCCTGGTTATGATCTACAAGTTTGCCGTTGACAACATTTCTATATCTCTTATCAAACTCAAGATATAATATTTCTCCGGCAGCATTGCCCCTGTATTTGTGGAAATACGGCATTCCAAATTTCTGTTTCTCATTCTCCACTTGTTCGAGGTGCTATTGTCATAGATCAATGGTTCATTGTATAAATTTCATACCTTTCCAAAATAAGAGCCATGCCATTTTTGTTGTCGCAAAATGAAATTTTTTTGAAAATTCCCACAATTAGGGGAAGTAGGCTATCAGTACGAACTTGGTCTCTTTTTGAGCTTTCCGTAATTAATGACCCATAAATAAGAATTGAAAAATTGACACAATGGTTTCCACACTAAAAATCAAACTACTGTTTCAGAGGTAGTGCCTATAGATTATCGTATCACTACGTTTGCTTTGAAGAGAATAGGAGTTATTATATATTTCAAAAATCTTGGAACCTGCGCAAACGCGTTCCGCTAGACTCGTGTTGGTCTCACCACGACTATTGTCTCTGTCTCGTGTGTTCCAAGAGAGACGCAGACGAGAGTCGTGGCGAGACCAACACGAGTCTAGTGGAGCGCGTTTGCGCAGGTTCCAAGATTTTTGAAATATATAATATGTGGGCTCTAATTGTAAGTTAGCACCTTTTCGCAAAGGTACCTGTGACATTTAAAACAGAGAGAACTTTGCGAAAAAGCATTCAAAATCGCGTTGAATTACTCCTGTTTCACAACTATTTTATGCTATAATTGTATTAAATCTAGTTCAGTTTGTAAGAGTAAATCAATTTTCAAGTTGGCCGACATCTACCGGAGGGGCTCTACAACGTGAGCATCTCCTCTGACACCCATTTTGACATCAGAAACCCCTTCTCAACCCTTCAATTACCTTCAAGAGCCCTCGAATTCCCCTCTATGCTGACCCCTCAACATCTCGTTTTCACTCGATCACTGATCACATTCCCATCCGATTGCTCCCTTCTCTCTTTTGGGATTACTTGACCACGTGGAACAGAAAAAACACACACACAGATGAATCCCTCTTCTTCACGGGGGTATCGAATTTCCGGCCGAATCGTCGCTTTTTGGTCGATGAGAAATGATTTGGTGTGTGGGGTGAGAAGAGAACCAGACATCTTCTATTTTTGGGCATGTTCTCGGAGTGTCTTCTCCTTCTCTTTCTGACACTTTTGATGGAATACTTGAGCTCATTGAAACTTTTGAGAAACGGGTTTTCATTCTTCTTCTCCTTTCTTTCTCATTCTTTTATTTCGATTTTGAAAAGTTGCGAAACTTCATGAATCTTATTCCCTGTCACTTACATTTTCATGGATTTTTGTGGGTTTCGAGGATTTTTTGGAAATTGGAAAAGTTCAGCCACCAATGGAAACATTTAGTCCCTTACTTTAACTTCCCGTTTCACAGATTCCATAAAACTTTTGTCATTTTGTGAATAATTCAATTCGTTAACATGGTGTTGCCGGAAATCGCCTAAGGATTGAAAACAAAATTGTGATCATTTTCGTCTTTCCCTTATTCCTGTGTTTTGGATTGTTATTAGCCGTCTCCCGGTTTCCGTGAGAAAAAAGAGCCAAAACTGGAAACGTTAGCTGTCATGTACTGAGAACAAGACATTTCTGTTTCTTCTAGAAACTGTAAATCAAATCTTTTTGGTGTATTTTCAATTGGTTTTTTTGGTTTTCGTTACCCCGAACGCTTTTCACGGACGTTCTCTCAGTGATGCAGTCCCTCAGTTCCTCAAGATCCACTGATTCCGAATATACAAGTCTCAACTCTCTATTCAGCCCAATATAAGATGGTCACTCTGAACACGCCCCTTATCAGTGAAACGAATGCCAATTTTGATTAGCTAATGTAGATTTGTGTTTCATGAACTGTCCAAATTAGTCTTATGCTCAAGACGTCAATGAGATGACTTTTGTTTTAAAGCGGCAATATTAGGCAAGCACATGTGGTTGAATGACTTCCCCATGAAACGGTAAATAAGATTTCTGTGCACTTCTGTTTCAATTTCCCCTTGTTACCGATGGATTCTGAATATCATCAGTGCACAAGTACCGTCTACCAGATAATTTATCACGTCTTCTTTATTTCGGTTCATAAAATTGACAATGAGCTCGAAAGCGCAAAATATTCAAGGGAACATGAAGAAAACCCTCCTATATCTAGCAAAAGGTGTCTTGATGATGATCGGATCATGGTATCAATATATCAGTGTTTCCTAAAAGTTACCGTTTCTCATCCAACTCATAACAAATAAACCAACCAAAGTTTTGATATTACTCCAATTTCCCCTTGTTTTAAATGTTCCCGTTTTTCGGAACTCTCGTGAAAATAGCAGTTTCGAACAGAGCGGAACGGGTTCCGGAGAATCATCATATCTCGAGAATGATAAGAGATATCAAAAAGTTATCAACGGAAAACTTGTAGATCACAACTAGGACTGCAAGTTTGCTGTTGGCAACTTTTTGATATCTCTTATCAATCTCGAGATATAATGCTTCTCCGGCTGCGTCATACGGTGGCGTTCTTCTTATCGATCACTTCCTTTTGATTATCGTTTCTATTCGACAATCTCTTGAAACAGTAACCTCCCCATTCCCTGTTCCACCTGGATGTCTTCCCCCAGTTCCCTTAAACTGACCAGTGGCTCCCTCCGAAAAGAACACACTTCTTCTTCTCCTCCCTTCTTCTCAATTCTTCTTCTATTCAATTTGCTCTCTATTTTTACCCGTCTCCTTTCCCTCTTCTTCCTTCCCTTCTTCTCAACTTCTTCTTCCTCCCAAAATGTATTCAGTGACCTCACAAATCCCCCCATCCCTCGGGGGGCGTTTCCACCCATTTGTCTCGATGTTTCTTCCTCCCCCCCCGCCACTCGAAAAAGTGTAGTTCTCTAGTTCTTTATGTGTCGAAGAAGACGAAGAAACAATCCAATTTCCGTTTGTTGCACACTGAAAGTTCCATTTCCCCACTTGAAGATTCATTCGGGGGAGCCGCGGATAACTCAATTTCCGGTGGACAACGCAACGTCTTTCTCTTCTAGGCTCCCGACGCCAAATTTGTACTTTTCGATTCGGAAAGGAAGTGTTTCTTAACAAATTCTTGAATTTTCCGGATTCCTGTTTCATTCTGATAAGAAATTAGTTTGATATCTGTTATCAGCAGTATCTCCATTCGCGACAATTGTGACAATTACGGTCGATTAAACCAGATGACACGCCAAACCATCCGTTCATTCTCCTTTTGATCTCTTCCCAGAGCAACTGGGAGAACGAGCGGAAAAATGTGACACTCTGTTTCAACAATCGCCCTTTTCCCGTAGAGACTCTTGATGTTTTGATATAAATACGGTTTATTCATTTATTTTTCATTGAATACTTCATTAAGAAGTGAGCCATTAGTGGAATAGGAAAAGATAATAAAACATGGAGGGGGCCACTACTGCATTACAATGGTACAATTGGTGTCTGCTCCAAGTGTAACATACATTCCTTCTTGATGTCTTTCACCAATATGAATTCTGTCCTCTATTCCAATCATTCACATCTCCGTATCCTAAGAGATTGAGCCGGCCACACCAATATTGGTTTCTTATGAATGCCTAGAATCCACTGTTTCAAGGTTGCCACTTCAATTGGAAACCAACTATCTACTTCAATTTGAAGAGGCTGTGCAAATTGGTTTTGTTAAAACTCGAATTCGAACATAACTACTTCCTGAAATTTTTGGTGAAAATGAGATTTCTTAAAAATACTTTTGAGAAACATTATGTTTTCATCGGAACAGTTACATAGATATTGTTAGAAGAAGCTATCTCGAGATTGATTAGAGATATCAAAAAGTTGTCAACAGCAAACTTATAGATCAAAACTAGAACTACAAGTTTGCAGTTGCCAACTCTTTGATATCTCTTATCAATCTCGAGATATAATGATTCTGCAGCAGTGCCACTCTTATCTAGGAAATACGGTAACATA
This sequence comes from Caenorhabditis macrosperma, assembly GCA_963932285.1. NCBI lineage: Eukaryota > Metazoa > Nematoda > Chromadorea > Rhabditida > Rhabditidae > Caenorhabditis > Caenorhabditis macrosperma. The sequence goes on from OZ010620.1 coordinate 11,134,118, forward strand.
ACACGTGTTCACCGTTTCAAAGCTGCCGTATGTGAAGTTTTTTTTTTGCTGCCTATTGGTGTACCAAGTACAGATTACTGTTCCAAACCATAAGTATAACTTTCAATAGTCTGTCAAGGTGATAAGTGTAATAGAGGGCACCGTGTATTGCACGGAAATGAAATTTTCTTCAAACAGGAAACGGAACACGCGAACGGAAATTTAGAACAACTCCGTGAAAAACAGAAACGGAACCTTTCCTCTATGGATCCTTGAAGTAGATTGTGACATTTTTCTGATAAGTTACCGTTGCCCGCTCTTTTGAGAACAGCTTTTGGAAATTCGACAGTTTTCCGCGGAAAGCGGAAACGGAAAACGGAATTCCGTGCAACCCTGGAGCGTACCGTAATGTTTCCACTTTTACTGGAGCATTTCTATCAGAAAGACACCCAGAGAGGTGTCTTGAACGTTAGAAACGGGTAATGCCATTTTGGTTTCCGTTTACCAGAGCTTTTTGTCATTCAGTTCTCCGTATTCAAACTTCCGGGAAAAAAATGTCTTTCCGTTTTCCGGATTCCGGATTCCGGAACCAAAATCTTTCATTCCACCCAACTCTGCCGCATACCCTCATAACATAACCTTTACATTAGAAACGCTAAACTTCTGGTTAGCAGCTGCAAGACATGTGTCCTCCAGATCCCCTCATTCCCCCCTCAAACCATCCATTTCAAGAGAATGTTTCCATTTTTCTTCCCCCCTATTCATTCCCTCCGACTGAAACGTTTCGGAAGTCGTGCTCATTTATCAACCGCCACCGCCGACTCCCTTCTCTTTCCGTTTATCTCCTATTATTTATGCATGTTTTTCTTCTTCCCCCTCTTCCGAATTGAAAAATGATCTCCCACGAAGTGTCTCTTGGTTTTTCGACAAAGAATCAGTCTGTTCGGTGTGTTTTGACGTTTCTCGTTCGTTCGTTCATTCCACATTCTTCCTCTTTTTTCGCTGGAAATTGATACTTTTACACTTGAGAGAGAGTGATCCAGTGCATTTTTGGGACATGTGGAACAGGAAATTTCAGAGCGTACAAGTTCACGGAGATTATTTAGAACGATTGTCGAAAATTGGAAAACCATCATAAGATAGTCTGGAAATAAACATTTAGAAACAGATAAAAATCAGTTGAATTCGGAATTCCTTCTATCTTTTTACTACTATCGGATGTCATCGAAATGGCCTTACGACCTAAAAGCAAAAAGCATTGGAAAGTATTTGAGCTAGGTGCTTTCGGATGCCATCGAAATGACCGAGGAGAGCTCTGCCGGAGAATCATTACATCTCGAAATTGATAAGAGATATCAAAAAGATGTCAACAGCAAACTTGTAGATCACAACAAGGACTACAAGGGTTCAGTTGACAACTTTTTGATATCTCTTATCAATTTCGAGATAATATGGTTCTCCGGCAGCATTTGGGGTGCCGCTTTATTCGAGGAAATACGGAAACTGTTCCAAACGTTTACTACTATTTTTAAATGTTCATTCTATTAATACGATAACGTCCTGTGTGATTCCAAAATCAAAGAATACCTAGACCAAAAACCCGCCTGATTCGCAGTGTTTTTTAATCGGAAATTCGACACCCCACCACCGGAAATCCAAGTACACGTGGAGGGAATTGGTTTTTGAGGTGGGTTGTACTTGAAAGAGGTTATCTTTTGAATTTGAAAGAGAAGAGAAGTATCATCATTTTGTTATCTGCTTCTCTGACTATCTGACAATGAAACGGGAGATTTAGTTGCCCGGTGGTTTTCTGGTCAGGACTCAAAAAGTATTGGCTGACGGTCGAATGGCATGTCTTCCATAGTTATTCATGGATCCTTCCGTTTCGTTTTCCATCTATAGTCCCCTGTTCGGAAGTTCTAATTCGCTCATTCTGATCTTTTCACTTTCCAGCAGAAACTTTCTTCTCTGTTTCATGAATCCCTAATAACATCTCCGTGCATTTCTTTATCCAATATCAGTTTTTTGTCCTTCACTCCATATCCAAATTGTTTCATCGGTTTCAGAGTGGCCGCATTATCATAAAGAACGTCTTTCCATAATGAACTGCTTGGCCTGACTCTCCATATAAATTCTAGACTGACACCTGAAACCAGAGCACCGGAAGAGAACCGGAAGGACCCGGTGCATGTGGTCGATTCGAACTCGAATGTTTAGACTTTGGTGCACTGGAGCATCTCAGAATCAACGTTCTTTTTATGAGCCGGTTTTTAAAACACCCCCCGAAACAGTGACTAATTGGAACTCATATTTCCTTGAATTCACTGGAAAGTATGGGAAATACAGACGGCCAGGTAGATCAGTAGACAGAAGTGGCCACTGGCGGTTGAAAGGTCGCTATTTCGAGTCCTTACCTCAATCCCCCCGTGTTATCCAATTAGCTTTGTCTGTAAGTTCGTCTTGACTGGAGTGGGTGCAGCATCCAATTGCACTAATGAGTGGCTCCTGAAACAGTGATCATTTTTTGAATATTTAGAGCATTTGTTACCAAGTCACTCATCTCAACGAATTTCTCTTTAAAAAGTTTAGAAATTTTTGAGATGCTACGTATCAAACACACAGTACCCATCGGAACGGGCTTGTCATCAACTCACGGGAGATATCAATTGTTCCAGACACTTTCCCCGTTTCATTGTTTCGTCTTCCGGAAGAACACTGTTCATTCTCGTTCGTTTGTCTTTCATTCGCTGAAAACCTTTTCCAATCAGTGATTATGAACTGGAATCATTTAAAACAAATTGTAGCCGTGTTACTGTGCGAAATAAACGCTCTTGGAACTCGAGAGAATAGAACCAATTTTTGAAACAGTGAATTTTCTATTATTTGTTAGCAGTTGCTTCAATTCAAAAAAGCGGGCGCCGTTAGGTCAGGCGGGTTCCTTATCATCTTAAGACTGTACTCAAGTGTTCTGAAATTTGGAAAACGGTCATCAAATCCTTGAACACCATCTTTCTCGTTGTCACTGAGAAACGGTACTTTCCCTTTCTTCTCAACTCTTCTATCCATCACTTCTTCAACAAAATACCTTATTTCTCTGCCCACGTCCTCCCATTCACTTCCAATTTCCCGCCGTTTTCCCGCATTCACGTCATCTGCCTCTACTGCCCATCGTCATGGTTTCCTGTGTCTTTCGGACCGGAGAAGCAGTTAAACTAGAAGTCCTCCCCCCACTACTTTCATTTTCTCTTCTTTTCAAGATTCACCGCTTTTTCTGGGGAGCGTTTCTTTTTTCTTTCTATCGATGAGAATGAGCATCCGAAGAATTCTGTTCCAATGGTTATGCTGGAAATAGGACGTTTCACCCAGACATACTCTGCAGGAGAATCATTATATCTCGAGATTGATAAGAGATATCAAAAAGTTGACAACTGCAAACTTGTAGATCACAAGTAAGACTACAAGTTTGCTGTTGAAAATGTTTTGATATCTCTTATCAATCTCGAGATATAATGATTCTCCGACAGAGCTTTTTTTTCCATCACTCGTCTATCAAAAAGATGGAAAAGTTCAAATTGTCATCAGGGTATCTCGAAACAGAGGAAATCGTGGATTACCCCCGACAAACCGGCTATCTCTCTCGGAAAACCCATTCATCTTCATCTATCCGTTATCAGATATCAAAGAGGACCCGGATAGCTTCTCTCTGTCAAACTTCAATCGAATATCATTCGAGAACCTAAAACATTTCGAAACCACCCATCTGAATGCGTTGACAAGTATCAACAGCACCTGAAACAGTGCTTCTTCTCCTTCTTCTCCCCATTCTCTTCCCCTATGTGTCATCCAATTTGTTCCAATTTGTCCCCCGTCGTCGTCCCATCATCAAACCAATTCATTCCTCCCCGTTCCCCCCTTCCCCGAATGCACAAAGACCAGCCCCCCAAACGTTTCCCACGAGTGTTTTGTCTTCGAATTCGCCTCTGGGCACTCGGAGTTTTCGAGCTCAATGAGCCGAAAAACAATGGCGAATTCCCACGTGTTGTGGATGTCGGACGGGGGGATTTCGAATAATTAGCAAGTCAGCCAAAACTTCCTCCTTCTCCCCCCTCCCTCCCCCTCCTTCTTCCCTCCATTCAACTCCAGAATCGTTGATTTTCTCCCCCAGCAGAGAGATGTGTTTGACTTTTATGCTTGACACACATTTGTTTGCAGATGCCCGACGGAAACGAGCTCACCGAGAAGCGATTCCGATGCTTTTGCGGCATTTGTCACGTCGTGGTGAGTCGAGAGATGGGTTCCAGTTTCAGCAAGGACAAATGATGAGAATTAGGCCATTTTCAGTGTGCTTTATTTTTAGTTTCTCATGAAACGGGGTATCGTTCAAAAGAAACACAGAATAGACGAAAAGTTACTATCGGATGGCATTGAAATCAATCATTATACCTTGAGAATGATAAGAGATATCAGAAAGTTGTCAACAGCAAATTTGTAGTCCTAGTTATGATCTACAAGTTGGCTGTTGATAACTTTTTGATATCTCTTATCAATCTCGAGATATAATGGTTCTCCGGCAGGTGGCTCATATGACTACTGGGCACATTTCTTCTCTGTTACAGAAAAACTCGAAGATCTGGTGTGTATTTGAATCCAAGATTTTTAACATGCAGGGTTTTTTAACCACTGAAACGTACCGCCCATCACGGATTTCAAACATAGACGCAAACGCGCTCTGTTGTACTTTTGCCTCGAAGAGGTTTTATGAGAAGATGTTGCCCATCCAAATAACGCGCTCCATTGAGAGGATCTGAAATGGGAAGAGAAACATGTTTCCCTGGCCGAGAAACCTCTGCCTCGTCCCCGTCGATTTACGGGAGCCGCGGTAAAATTGAACCATCTTTCGTCGATTTCGTTGCAAATCTACTGAAAATCAATGATTTGCTCCCGTAAATCGACACGCGGGGGGACGAGACGGAGGTTTCTCGGCCACCGAAACATTTTTCTCTTTCCCTTTCAGATCCTCTAACTGGAGCGCGTTCTTCAGCGAAATGAGAAAACAGTATCTGAGATTAACTGAAGTTTATCAAAATACGCAGGCACTTGTGGAGTTAGAGAAACAGTTAAGGACCGATTTGCAGACGGGCACCCAACTGTGCCTCATCTGGTACATCCTCACTTCCGGTCTCTCTCTCCTGTTCGGAATGCGGTCCACGTGCACGTGGCTCATCGTTCCCATCTGCGTCGTGGGTCTGGGAATGTACGCGTTCTACTCGAAACGCCACAAATTCCTCTACCCGTTCCTCATCATCACCGTCGTGCAGCAACTCGTCTGCATGCTCATGGCCACCATCGTCACCATATTCTCACTGTGCAGTTTCGATACGATGCGACAGATTATTGGTGAGAGGGGGAGAGGGCTCTGGGCTCTTATCAGTCGATTGCAGGACACACGTTGGAAATGGCTCAGCCGCCCTCCAAGACGTTGGCCCTTTTCGTCGTGTGCGGCACTGTGTCAGCGTGCATTCTACTCTCGTTCATACACGTCTGGCAGGCGATCATCATCTACACGTGAGTTTCAAATTGTGGCTGCATTTGTAGAACAGTGTTCCCTTTCCGAGATTCGAGAACTTTTGAATTTGTTTAAACGGGGCAAAATGCAGGTTTGGCTGATTCAGAAAGAGTCTGATCATGACTAGAACTACAAGTTTGCTATTGACAACTTTTTGATATCTCTTATCAATCTCCAGATATAATGATTCTCCGGTAAGCGTTTAAAAACTCCCCGAATTCTCGCAACTGCCCCCCGTAACTGCTCCATTTTGACAGTGGACACAAACTTTCTCAAAGAAATCGGTTCATAAAAGCACTATTTCGAGATAAATAGATGTTGTACCAAAACTCTCTTGGCCTCCCAGAATAGTCCATTCGTGAAAAAAGAAAGTTGTGTCAGAAACCCTCTCTTTTTACCAATTGCCTCCTTGATCATCACTGACGTTCTCCTGTTTCACCCCCTCTTCTGAAGAACTCGGAATTCTTCCCTATTCATGTCCCGATTCTCTGTAATTTGCAGATGCCTCGAGTACTACGAAGACGAGTACCGTAAGCTGGAAGAGGGCTACTGTGTGGAGACGTCGCGTCTCGATGCCACCGACTACGACGACAGCCGCAGCCGATGCACCCCCGACCCTCCCTACCAGCAGAGGGAAAACCGATTTCCACTCGTTTGACAACTCTTCATCCATCGGTTTCTCTTATCATCGCTAACTTATTGATACGTTCGCGGCGGGTCACTTTCATTTGTCTTCGACTGTTTTTCAATCAATCATCACACGGAAACACTTTTCAAACACAATAAACTTTTTTCACTGAACTTCTCTAGCTGAACGTAAATGAATTCTTATCAGTTTCTCCAACCTATACACACGCTGGAAAAGGCAATCCCCATCAGAAATGGTCCATTTGCCGTGCGTGTCCCTCGAACCGGCGTCTCTCGACTCTCGGTCGCCCGCCCGCCCCACTCGGCCGCGAAACACGCGTTTCTCGCTGTCTGCGTCTCCGCAGTCGGCCGAAAAGCGAGAATATCGCCGACCTCGTTTATGTCGGGACACTGGCGAGGGTAAGAGGCGACCGCTCGCTGCTATCGTCGGTTTTAACCCAGTTACTCAAGGTACGCTGGAGTTCCGACCTTTCGAAAGAGAGTGTCGAACAAACTTCAACTTTTGGAACCGCTCTACCGGGGTCATCCGGTGGGGCAAAAGTTACACAAGAATCCTTTGATATTTGTCGTTGTCAAAAAGCTGACTAATCGAATTGTTTCGTATAGAAAATTCAGTCTGATGGGTCTCAACACGATCTAGTTCACCTCGACACAGTACGCTCGCGTCGGTTTCAAATGTTTATTCTTCCCCTTCCTTCGATTGTGCTGATCGGAAGAAAGATGCGGTCCTCTCTTGCCCAGAGTGACTTAAATTCTCAATTGCTACAGACGTAACATCCACCTGATCGATTCACTTGTGTTTCGTTCAGAATCGTCTATCCGTCAGCGCTTCGTCGCTAGATATAGCGGATACCCTTTACCCTTTACTTTTTTAACATTCCGGCGCACTGCCGACAGCGGCTGTCATGTGTATGCCAACCGGCGACCCAGTCTTCCATCTCCGTTGTGGTCTAGTGGTTAGGATTTATGGCTCTCACCCATAAGGCCGGGGTTCGATTCCCCGCAACGGAAGAAGATTTTTCATTAATTAAGGTGAACTTTTACATTTTCCTAGAAATATTGTGGTTTCCCTCCTGGAAAGCGCTTCTAAATATTGGATTTTTGAGTCGAGAAAAGAACAATATTCTGGAGACTGGATACATCCAAACCAAAGAAACAAATGTCACTCTACTTCAAAAATGAGCTCGTTGCCTAGAAATTAACAAAAAGAGACAGTTGACAGAAGACAAAAGACTTCTTCCGTTGCGGGGAATCGAACCCCGGCCTTATGGGTGAGAGCCATAAATCCTAACCACTAGACCACAACGGAGATGGTAGACTGGGTCACCGGTTGGCATACACATGACAGCCGCTGTCGCTACCACTTGTCTTGCGGCAGAGATGACAATCTTTTCATTCCGACGAAAGGAGGCAGAAGAGAGAGATAGAGAGCTGTTAGACATCCAAAGAAACATAATTGGGGCGGTTATGAGCATGACCAAACGAATTGGAGAGCAAATTGATCTTGAAGTTCTCAAAAAATGTAGAAACTGTTTTAACATTTTCAACTGTTTCAACTTGATTATGAATTGTGAGAAAAACCGTTGCAAATCAATTCAAAAACCACTCTCATTCTGGAAAAAAAAGTCAAAAAACGCAAGCAAACCTTCCCGTTTGCATTTGCCGTGCGTGTCCCTCGAACCGGCGTCTCTCGACTCTCGGTCGCCCGCCCGCCCCACTCGGCCGCGAAACACGCGTTTCTCGCTGTCTGCGTCTCCGCAGTCGGCCGAAAAGCGAGAATATCGCCGACCTCGTTTATGTCGGGACACTGGCAAGGGTAAGAGGCGACCGCTCGCTGCTGTCGTCGGTTTTAACCCAGTTACTCAAGGTACGCTGGAGTTCCGACCTTTCGAAAGAGAGTGTCGAACAAACTTCAACTTTTGGAACCGCCCTACCGGGGTCATCCGGTGGGGCAAAAATTTCGCTTTTTTCCATTTTGGATGTTTCCATTTCTCCCTTTTCTCGTCCTGCATGATCATCCCGCAAAAGTCCCTCTCTGTGTCTAATCTTCTTTACATATTCTCCCAGAGGAGCGGGGTTTCCATTCATTCCGTCCGCACTTTTCCCAGAAGCAAAATGACGTAGGGAGACCCCATCTGTCACCTTCCCAGAGGCACACCCAGCGAGAACGCCGGCCTTAATTAGCCGGTGCAAACTCTCATGTCTCCCCTTCCCTCTGATTTCCATTTCGACGACCCTCTTTTTTATCTTCTCAATTGTGGGAGAGCCACTTGTGTTCATAGTGTGCAAAACTATTGGCTAGGCTAAAATAAGAACTATCTAATGATTTTCTGAATATTCGAAAGAAAAAAAAGTCTTCTTCCGTTGCGGGGAATCGAACCCCGGCCTTATGGGTGAGAGCCATAAATCCTAACCACTAGACCACAACGGAGATGGGAGACTGGGTCACCGGTTGGCATACACATGACAGCCGCTGTCGGCAGTGCGCCGGAATGTTACACCGTGTCAATTACCCCCGTCTCATTACACTCATCCGTGCACTTTGCCCACGTGAAGATTCATTTTATTTCAGTTTTCTGCTGAAAGAAACTACACAATGCGAGCGCCATTCAACACCACAAAGTCTCCAATCCGAGGGGTTCTGCAGCTTGTTATTCAACAGAAACGTGTCTTGAAAATCAGAAAATCAACGAAAAATGAAAATAAAGTGATCCAATTGAAAACGAAGACTTCTGAATCGCAAATCGCACTGGAATTCCTCCAAAGCGTCCAGGAACTGGAATATGATGAAAATGACTTTCCGGGAATTAAAAAAACGGTGGATTCTGTGGAAATGGCTGATTCGAAGGTTCCAGAAGACGAAGATCTCTCAGAGTTTGACACTGAATTAGCCGAATACATTTCGCCGGAACCAATGGTTCGTCCGATTTCTCCGAGGAGCTTAGACGATTTCCAACGGGATTCTGATGTAGATGACGGTGACGATGTTCTGCTTTTCTTTAATCCACTGGAATATTTCACTCGTGAAGACGCAAAATGGAGGGGGAACTCGGAAAATGTTGAGAAAAAACAGGATAGAGAAATCGAAATCGCAGAAGCGAAGGCTCAAGAGATTCATTTCAAGTATTTCAATCGATTTTATTAACGGAAATCCACAGCAAAAAGGCAATTTCTATCAGAAATCGTCTATTTGCCGTGCGTGTCCCACGAACCGGCGTCTCTCGACTCTCGGTCGCCCGCCCGCCCCACTCGGCCGCGAAACACGCGTTTCTCGCTGTCTGCGTCTCCGCAGTCGGCCGAAAAGCGAGAATATCGCCGACCTCGTTTATGTCGGGACACTGGCGAGGGTAAGAGGCGACCGCTCGCTGCTGTCGTCGGTTTTAACCCAGTTACTCAAGGTACGCTGGAGTTCCGACCTTTCGAAAGAGAGTGTCGAACAAACTTCAACTTTTGGAACCGCTCTACCGGGGTCATCCGGTGGGGCAAAAGTTATCAAATGTCTTGCGAGTGGTGAATGCAGCTTATGTTTGTTTTCGAATGAACTGAAAACATTTCAGTTAACCTCGTTTCTGTTCGCAAGCCATCCGAGTAATATTCAAAATGTTTTCTTCATCTGTGCAATCACCTATTCACTTACAGAAAGTCTATGTTGTTGTTTTTCGCACATCTTCATTGAGAACTGATCTCCCATATTGAGCTTCTTCGCAACGACTAACTCCGACACTTTGCTCCTGGGAAACCAATGGACGGACGGAATGAATTCCGACTCCTCAAGGAGAATCAATCGCCAATTTCAAGAAAGGCATCTATCTTTTTTGGGAAATACAACAGTTTGTTCCCGTTATTGAATAAATGAGCAACTTAATTGTAAGTATTTTCCTTGTATTTATTCTCCCACTTCCTTCGATTGTGCTGATCGGAAGAAAGAATACGGTGTAACATTCCGGCGCACTGCCGACAGCGGCTGTCATGTGTATGCCAACCGGTGACCCAGTCTCCCATCTCCGTTGTGGTCTAGTGGTTAGGATTTATGGCTCTCACCCATAAGGCCGGGGTTCGATTCCCCGCAACGGAAGAAGATTTTTTTCTTTTGTTCTGTTTTCTTTTTACAGGTATCACAGAAACAAGAACCGGGAATTGGTGAACCAGGAAAACGGAGACAGATTTCATATGGTTCTTTTGGCCTTGCACTTGAAAAAGTTTGAATAGGGCCGTTGGGAACGCCGGTATTCTTTTCCCTGTTCGTGACAGCTCCCCACGGAAACCGCTCGGTCGTGTGTAAAACAATTGAAGGAGTAAAATTTGCGTCAACCACAAACTTCTCCTCTGATGTAACATTTCATGACTTTTGCCCCACCGGATGACCCCGGTAGAGCGGTTCCAAAAGTTGAAGTTTGTTCGACACTCTCTTTCGAAAGGTCGGAACTCCAGCGTACCTTGAGTAACTGGGTTAAAACCGACGACAGCGGCGAGCGGTCGCCTCTTACCCTCGCCAGTGTCCCGACATAAACGAGGTCGGCGATATTCTCGCTTTTCGGCCGACTGCGGAGACGCAGACAGCGAGAAACGCGTGTTTCGCGGCCGAGTGGGGCGGGCGGGCGACCGAGAGTCGAGAGACGCCGGTTCGAGGGACACGCACGGCAAATGCAAACGGGAAGGTTTGCTTGCGTTTTTCGACTTTTTTTTTCCAGAATGAGAGTGGTTTTTGAATTGATTTGCAACGGTTTTTCTCACAATTCATAATCAAGTTGAAACAGTTGAAAATGTTAAAACAGTTTCTACATTTTTTGAGAACTTCAAGATCAATTTGCTTTCCAATTCGTTTGGTCATGCTCATAACCACCCCTATTATGTTTATTTGGATGTCTATGAGAAAAGTTCAGTGCAATTCATAAATTGGAAAACTAACAAGGCGTAAGGCCTAGACGGTTGTGCCGAGAAGAGTGGCATATTTGAAAGCATTATATTAAGAAAAAATATAAATAATTCTGAAAAATGGAAGAAGGCAGTCGATAGGCTTATGATTCGAAGATTCCTTAATATCGATATCCGCACTTGTATTCACAGCGGCCGAAATCGTCGAAAAGGCTTCTACTTTTGAATGGCATGCACCTTCTGATCAGCCGTTTCTCCATCCGCTCACTCTCCACGAACACCACATCGTGCTCCATCTTGAACTTCCAAAAGGATATCCACTCCTCCTTGTCCGCTGCCACATCTCGAATCCTTATCTGATAGTAATCAGTTACTGATTGTCGTATTCCAGTGATAGTGTATGCTCCACCGTAATCCAAGTTGTTGTTATTGTAGTGTTTGTGCTTGCAACAGAGAATTTGCTCTTTCTTCATCAACTCCGAGAATCGAGAGTAGAGAACACTGGGCAGAACGTGAGAGGTGAGGAAAGGAAGTGTTCGCTGGCCGGTCAAATGAGTGAGAGCAGTGGATATGTCCCCAAGATTCAGTTGGTTGTAACCGCCACGGAACCTGGAGAACGGGTTATTTACATTCGAGTACTAGACCCAAGCCTTCCTCTTCGAAGAATTGGAATCTGAACTTTCCTGAAACAATTGAAACAAATGCACTCTTATTCAATCTCACCATCATATCCTCCTCCGAATCCTTGTCCAGGGATCACAACTGCATCGAACTTGTCCTTATATCCTGTCAATCCAGCCACTGCAGCCAAGAAGAATCCTCCGTTGAGGCCTTTGATGACCTCGTGTCTTCGTTTGAATGACTCTCCGAGGGTATCATCAGAGAACAACTTGGGGTACTTAACTATTTGGAATGGATGGATCCATCGAACATCACTGTTTTGAAGACCATCGGGAAGGGTGTCAGAGAGCAGGAATGTTCCCGAATCAAACTTTGTGCAACTTTCCAGAACCTATATATCAGTGTTGGACGGATTCCCATATTCGTTTTCTCATCCGTTGTCGTCAAACAGACCGCCGCGGACAGTTCTCGTGTTCTCGAGAACGTTCCTTGCCAGCCGTCTCTCTGTTGCCCTTTCCCCGTCCGTTGCGAACACAATGTCGTACGTGTTCCGGAAGTCCCCAAAGGAGATCCACTCCTCCTCGTCTTCTGCTGCACTTCGGATCATTATCTCATATCCATTCGTATCGCGTAGATCAGTGATTGTGTACGATCCCCCGTGCGCACCGTCATTGCCATCGGAGTGTCTGTGTTTGCAGCAGAGAATCTGTTTCTCGGTCACGAATCCCATTAACTGAGTGAAGAGTTCTTCAGGCCGAATGTTGGCAGTGAGAAGAGTGCACGTCTTCTGTCCGGTCAGGTGGACCAGGGTCTCGTACATCTGACCGAGATTCAGCTGTTCGTAGCCCCCACGGAACCTGAAAATGTTCTGTTCTTCTGCAGTATTCGCATCGACTCTTGGGTGTTCTTTGATCATTAATTGTATCATTTATCAACTGTACACTCTTTTTAAAGATTTCGAAATGTTCAGAAGGACTGACTAAAACAACAACGCTGTGTTTACTTCACTTTCTCATGATAATTGTTTGCTGTCCATTTGTTAACAGCTGATGACTTCAAATAGAAAATTAAGGATGAGCAACAATTATACTGCTCGAGGGTGCATTTTGACAAACTGGCTCTATGCATACAGCCTTCCGAACATCCTCCCCCTTCAAAGATCTCTAACTCACTTTGCATAGGCCTTCTCGAGCAACGGACACCAGAAGACGTCTCCGGGTGCCTGTGCGAACACCAACTTCCCATCGATAGTGGGCAATCTGTCATCGATGACCACTTCACGAGGTTCTGACCCTTCCTCCCCGAAGAAACGGAAACGGAACTTTCCTGAAATTGATGATAATCAAATGCACTCTTATTCAATCTCACCATTATAACTGTCTCCGAAGTCTTGTCCACGCAACACTACCCTAACGAATCGTTCAGGGTACCGTGTCAATCCAGCCACTGCAGCCAAGAAGAATCCTCCGTTGAGGCCTTTGATGACCTCGTGTCTTTGTTTGAATGGCTCTTGGAGAGTATAATCAGAGAAGAACTTTGGATTCTTCACCAATTGAAACGGGCGGATCCATTGAACGTCTTTTGAGCGGAGCGAATCGGGGAGGGTGTCGGAGAGCTCAATCGCCATTGTTTCGTCAAACCAAAAAAGCGACAACTGAAGAAGAAATTATAACTTTCAGGGAGAAAACGCGTGATTGGAAACGATTTGGAAACTGAGAATCAGTGAAAAGTGATTGAGGATGGATTTTTGAGAAAAGTAGGAGAAGGTTCGGGGGTAGAGAAGGAAGTACGAATGCAATGAAGAGGAGCTGATTTTGAGAAAACTTCTGCTCTTTGTATAGAATGTATGAAATTGGGCGGAGCACGGTTATCAATGGACCAGAAGAACACTGATAGGGAGTGCATGCTGATTTTACGAAGAGTTGCAGTTTAACAGTTAGCAATGGATGTGACGAATTGGAATAAGATAACAATGTAATTGTCATTTAACACATGGAAAAGCTCAAATTGAACAAATTGCAGTAGTCTTTGCCACAGTATCCATACTATCGGATGTTATGGTCCTGCAACCGAAGAGAGCTCTGCCGGAGAATCAATATATCTGGAGATTGATAAGAGATGTCAAAAAGTTGTCAACAGCAAACTTGTAGATCAGAACTAGGACTAAAGGTTTCTAGTTGTCAACTTTTTGATATCTCTTATCAATCTCAAGATATAATGGTTCTCCGGCAGAGCTCTCTTCGGTTGCGGCGCCATGGCATCCGATAGTATCATCCCTTGATAGATCCGGTGGAATAGAAAACGCGCTCCTCCGAACTTCTTGTTGACTAGGAAGAGTACCATTGCTCATTGTTATTTCTCTGCCATGACATCATACACATCGAACACTCAACTATGTCTGATGACCTGCGTCTCTTCATTGTTTCCCGTAAACATTCGATCAACATTTCATTTGTACTTCCTCTTTTTCCTTTTCTACCCCCGAACCTTCTCATACTTTTCTCAAAATGGGAACTCATTCTCATCCACTTTTCACTGATTCTCAGTTTCCAATCGAAAGATTCGATGAGACGTTGCCGGATAGTCTTCAAAACGATGGTATCCGATGGATCCGTCCATTTCAAATCGTGAAGAATCCAAAGTTCTTCTCTGATGATACTCTCCAAGAGCCATTCAAACGAAGACACGAGGTCATCAAAGGCCTCAACGGAGGGTTCTTCTTGGCTGCAGTGGCTGGATTGACAGGATATAAGGACAAGTTCGGTGCAGTTGTGATCCCTGTGTACAAGACTTCGAAGACAGTTATAATGGTGAGATTGAATAAGAGTGCATTTGAAAGGTCTTCATCAATTTCAGGAAAGTTCAGATTTCAATTCTTCGAAGAGGAAGGCTCAGAACCTCGTGAAGTGGTCATTGATGACAGATTGCCCACTATCAATGGGAAGTTGGTGTTTGCCCAGGCACCCGGAGACGTTTTCTGGTGCCCGTTGCTCGAGAAGGCCTACGCAAAGTGAGTTGGGTCTAGTACTCGAATGTAAATAACCCGTTCTCCAGGTTCCGTGGCGGTTACAACCAACTGAATCTCGGGGACATATCCACTGCTCTCACTCATTTGACCGGCCAGCAAACACTTCCTTTCCTCACCTCTCACGTTCTGCCCAGTGTTCTCTACTCTCGATTCTCGGAGCTGATGAAGAAAGAGCAAATTCTCTGTTGCAAGCACAAACACTACAATAACAACAACTTGGATTACGGTGGAGCATACACTATCACTGGAATACGACAATCAGTAACTGATTACTATCAGATAAGGATTCGAGATGTGGCAGCGGACAAGGAGGAGTGGATATCCTTTCGGAAGTTCAAGATGGAATACGATGTGGTGTTCGTGACAATCGGAGCAATCGATGGGGAAGACGAGCGAGGAACGAGCAGACGGTTGAAGAAGTTCCTCACGGGAGGCGTTGTGCTGCTTCTTGCCGCACCTCTCTTATTGGGAAGTACCCCTGCTCCGAGGCAATTCGCAGGTGCTCTGTCCACTGCCGGAAGGCTTTTTGACGAGTACGGAAGGTACATGCTCTGCCCGAGAAGATATCCCAATGGGACTGCTAGAACGATTGGTTCTGCGAAGTTAATCTCTTCGTTAGATAGTGGAACTGATAAAATATGTATTTCGATTCGTATAAGTGGACTTTGAATGAACGTTGTTGAGAACTTTCCAAAGTCCATAGCAACTGTTTCTAGAATCAGTTCAACCAGCGAGTCTCCGTAATGACAGAACACCGGCTGACAAGATAAATCTATTTTGAATTCTTTATTTTTTCGCGGGGACAAGTTCGAAATATGCGTGTCTAACTGGATTTTCTCCGAGATTGCATGGGGTAGAATTCGCATAGTAAGAGAGGTAAACAGTCGAAATTCAAAAAAAAAAGAAACTGTTTCGGTATTGGGATAAAAGGAAAGGTGAGATGTGTCCTGGGATTTGAACCCGGAACGCTCACCACTGGGATCGACCATTGGGGGAGTAAAGAATTTATCGATAAAATGAAGAGAAAGGAATATTAAATGTATGGATGGCTACAGGGAAGAGTGAGAGAGAGGGAAAAGAAGGATAAGTTGTGCTCCTAAAAAGAAAGATTCGCTGATGACACTTTCTGAAAAAAACACTGTTTCTGATATTAATAAATAGTTTTTCTGTTTCAAATACAGCTAATCCAATGCAGGTTTGAGGAGTTTTCACGAAACTTTTGTGTCATTCGGAGCGAAATTTTCGGAAAAAAAATGAAAAAGTGTTGTTTTGTATAGAACTAATAATTCAGTACCAGCCTGTACGTGGCGGCTTACGCCGCCCCTACAGACTGGGCTCCGCGGTTTTCTTATTCGTTACTTTTTGGAAGGTGTTTCAAAATTTATGATTTTAAGTTATGTCAAAAACATCGGCATTTTTAATACTGCCGCGCCCAAAATGGGAGCTTGAAAAGGGCAACGGAATGCCGTTGTAAGTGATGAGGTCTCTCGGAACGGAGAACCATTCTCTGGTGAACTCTGGATCCTGGTCCATTCACAGATTCAAGAACGGTTCCGACACCTGTGGAGGCATGTCCGAAACTCGATTGGACGGCCACTCGCACGGTGATTTGGCGAGGGGGACTGGCACTTTCTGTTGAAGAGAACATGTTGAGACAGGGGTCCGGTATGGTGAAAAAGTTGAAACTTCTGCGCCGACCGCGACGGGGCTTTTTTACTGCTTTTTCGCCGAAAAATCCGTTTTCGTGGCGAGAGAACGCATATTCGGCCGCGTTGCGGCTGCGTCGCGGTCGGCGCAGAAGTTTCAACTTTTGCAGGACGGATAATAGTTTATAAGCGATCTGTGGAATCTAAGGCCTTCTGGGGCGCATCGTCTTTTTTTAGGCTCGTTTTTTCTTGTCCTTTTGAATAGAAACATGGCGGCACGGCGAATTAAAACGTGCGAACGGAAACAGTTGCGGTGGCGACTGTCCGCGTTATTGGAGATGAGGCTTTTATTTGAACACCCTGTGGAGTTGTTTGTTACGTCGTTTTTCTCGAAAGGGCTCTTTTTACGAAATGGATGCTTTCGGAGAGAGAATGTTTCGGAACTGAGGACTACTCGTACACATCTGCGGTTCCAGGTGTATGGTGAAGCCTTTCGAAACGGAGAACCATCGTCTCCATTTATTGTCATTCTCCTGATAAACTCTGAATTCTGGTTCATTTGGAGATTCGAGGAAAGCTTGGAAGGTGAAAAGAAAAGTGAGAAAACGGCTCCACAGTGGATTCAGCGGCTCCGACACTCGTGGAGGCACGTTCGAGAGCTGGTTGGGCGATCACTCGTACGGTGGATTGGCGAGGGGACTGGCAGAACGATTGGATCTTTCCGGTCACTTTCCGTAGAAGACAGCATGCTTCCAGTAGCATTTCGGAAAAATATGGCCATTTCAATGGGTTTGGTCACTAAAGTTTGCCTTTTCGCGCCAGTTTGTGGCCGAATCACCATTTTTCGAGTGAGATTCATCGATCGATTAGGTTTGGCACATAAAAGACAAATGAAAACTTTTAGTTCCATTCACTTGTTTGAAATCTTTGAAGTTTCTTCCAAAAAGTCAACAGTTCTTGCCGCAAGTCTCCTAAATTCCTAATTTTTAACTGATTTCCATCGAAAAAAAGAGCTCCCATGAACTTTGGCGAAGCACATTGGCTTCTTTTGTCAAACAAAGCACCGCAAAAAAGGTTTGGTGTGTGGTGGTTTCGAACCCGCACTGCTCGGATCGAGAGACGCGTGCGTTACCACAACACCACCGAGAGCCACAATTGCGGCCACTGACTGCGGCGGCGGCGGCATCAGTGAAAACTGTAACTTTAACCCTTCATAAAACGGTCGTCCGTGGATCAAAATTAGTAAGTAAAAAGCCATTTTGTATCGTCTCGTCGAGCTCTATCCGAATATGTAATCAGATCCTTACTTTTCTCAAAACCCGGCGGGGGCGAGCCTGGTACAGCAGCAGTTTGTCACCCTTGCGGGTGGACTGCCAGCTGCGACGTAGGGATTATTGTAAGGACGCCTTGCGGCGTGGGGTCATCATCACTTCTGGTTAGTGCTGATGGGTCGCGATCGGGGAACACCAGAAAAGGGTTTGATCCACCCGCATCACCATTGTGTTTTTGAATGGCTGCCGCAGTGGACCCAATGCCGGCTATGGCCCTCACGCGCCCCTTGTTCCTTGACCTTATCAGGATTCCTCCATATGTCAGCACCGTCGGGCTAGGCAGCCACTAGTACTGACGGAGTTACCCGCCCAATGCCTCACGGCCTTCGCCCCTCGACCGCAGTCTTTTGACTTTAGCCTCAGGGCGGCATTCAACCCGCGTCACGAGTGACTTTTCTGGAGCACCAGGCTCTAGCTGGTTGCTCCTTCCCGGCCACTTTGCCTGGGTGTTAATCTGCGGGTTGTGCATCCGTACTTGTGGGACGTGTGCCCGACACCTCCCAACCACCCTCCCAAACGAGGTGTCTAGCCGAACTTCACGGCATGCGTGGCCGTTTTCTTGAAGTTGCGACTAGTGGGCCAATCTTGTTGTGCCCGTGTCTTGCTTTTGGAGTTGCTTCGTTCGCGTTTTGCCGACTCCCGCTCCTCTTTTATGGAGTTCCACGCGCTTCTTCTCGCGAGCTCCTTTTCCTTCCTGGTTCTTTCCGGACGCCAGCATTCGTCCTTCTCGGGTCTGTTCGCCCTTCCAGGTCTCCACGACTCCCCGTACTCGTGCTTGAATCTCTTGGAGACTGTTCTGAATTGGGTGTCATCGGATTGGATCCTGTCGTCGCTTTCTGCGTCTTTCCTGCAGTACAGGCTTGGTGCGAATTTATAATTCTCACCGAAGATGTGGGTCCAGTAGATGTTTTTCGAGATTTCGAGTGTGATTCTCGAGAGCTCGGGAATCAGATTCCTGATCTGCCCATCACCGAGACCCATTTCCTTGAGCGACTTTGATGTTTCTGGCCAGTACGTTCCAAGGCTTCCGACCACCAGTGGGAGGATCTTCGCCTTTTTCCCCTGTTTTCTGTAGTGCTCGATAAAATGGTCGTACTTATCCAGCTTTCTTTTCCATGCATTTTCCATCGCCTCGACGCCGTACTCCATTGGTACAGTGACATCGGCGAGAAGCACTTCTGGACCGTCGCGCTGTTCCATCACGATGTCCGGTCGTTCTCTGGACGGGCCGATCTCCATGTCAACCCTGAGCAAGTAGTCTTTCTTCTTTCCTTTTATGGTCTCTTCGAGTATTCGGTTCAGAACCATATCATGTCTTTCGGTAATTCCTCGATTCAGATGATATCTGCAGTTCTGAAGTATGTGAATCTGTGATTCAAAGTCGTTGTCACAGCGTCTGCATCCTTTTGGTGCATCCTTCATGTAGCTGTTGGCGTTGCAGACGAGGAGGTTGAGACGGGCTCGATGAACGAACCTCTGCGAGGCGATGCTCGTGTCCTTACCGTCGCGGACGAAGCGGTTGGACGGGGGGTGAAGCTGCAGGACTTGTACCACTTTGCTCTTGACGTTCTTCACTGAGAGGAACGTCTTGAGCATCGTGTCACGTACAAGATCTGTCAACTTCGGGAGCATTCGCTTTGCGTCGTCTCTCGAGAAGATTCTCGGCGTTGAGTCTTTCGTCGCTTGCACTTCGAGTGCGATTTGTCCGTCCATTGGGATGAACTCCATTGCATGGAGTGGTGCTCCTTTGTGTCGCGCCAGCGTCTTTATCGATTCATTCATGCGGACAAATGCGTTGTATCCGTTCTTGGAGAGGGTCTTGGTTGAATTCAACCATTCGCATTGTTCTGCAATTGTGGCTGCCTGTTTGAGGCCTAGGGCCTTCGCGGCTATCCGGCTGAGCGCGTTCTTGTAGAGGGCTGATATGTAGCTGTCATCCGTCCACAGTTTTCCAAGTATGGTGCATAGGAAGCTCATGACGCACGTGTAGCGTGGCGACATGAGTCCTAGCCCTCCTTTCTTCACCGGAATCATCACGTATTCTCTTGGTGAGCCTTTGATTGGAATGTGATGGTAGAGTTTCACTGCTTTCATCACTACATTTTCGAACTCCCTCATCTCCGAAAGCTTTGGGGTTGCATTTCGGTACATGTGCGTGAGTTTGGGCAGGACGAAGGCCTTGAGGCAGTCGAGCTTCTGGTGCGGTGCCAGATCCGCTTCGTGTATGAGCTGCAGCTCCTTCGACACTTCCTTGAGCCTCTCGATTTCTGTCACTCTTCCGTTTGAGCCAGTCTTCACTCCAAGGTATCTGTATGTATCCTTTGTGTCGAGCGTTCTGATTTTGTTCGTCTGGATTGTGATCGAGCTGAACTTGTCTACGGTGCCCTTTTCAATTATCAGCGACGCGCATTTTCTTGGCTTGAACACGAGGCCGACGCTTCTGCAGTCACTGTCCAGCTTGGAGATCAATGACTGCAGGTCTTCCTTGTTGTTCGCGAGGATGGCGAGGTCGTCTGCGAATGCCAGACATCTGACATTCGTTCCGACACACGCGTGTCCGACTTTCCGCGCCAAGTGTCTCCTGATGATGCCTTCTAGACATATATTGAACAGGGTTGGGGATATTGGATCTCCTTGTTTCACCCCGGCTTCGATGCGTATCGCATTTGTTTTCTCTTTTCCAGTTTTCACTCTCATTGTAGCTCCACTGTATAGATCTTTGATCGTCTCTATGACTGACTCCGGATATCCGAATGCTTCCAGCGACTTCTCTATCAGCCGGTGCGGGACACTTCCAAAGGCATTGGTGAGGTCCAGCCAGCTGACAGCCAGATTCCGATTGAGTGTCGTTGCTGTGTCGATGCACGTTCGGAGGATTCCGATGCTGTCGTTGCAGCCGTCCATCGTTTGGAATCCACGTTGACATGGACTGATCACATTAGGAACTGCACTGATTCGGTTATTCCAGATTCCAGTGTACAGTTTGTAGATGGTCGCCATCAAACTGATTGGTCTCCAGTTTTCCGGCTTCTTCCTTTCCTCTTCTGTGCAGTCCTTTGGGAGCAGCACTGTCTCTGCTTCCTTCCAGTGGTTTGGCACTTTCCGGTGCTTGCGGCATTCATCGAACAGTCTGGCAAGTCTTGATCCGTCGGGGTCGAACCACCGTAACCCACTGTAGGCTAAGCCATCAGTTCCGGGCGCCGTGTCCTTGATTCTGGCTAGAATCTTCTGGACTTCGCTGGCGGTGATTTCGTCCTCGATGCACGGATTGACGTGGACTTTCGGAATTCCAGTGCAGATCTCTGCTATCGATTCTTCAGCTATCTTCTGTGGCTTCATCGTAGCTCTGAAGTGCGCCTCTACTTCTCCGATTTTGATGTTACATCTTGGTTCTTCCTTGGCGACAATCATGTTGTATGTCTTGGACCGATTTTTGGCGTACGCGATCCTTAGAGGCTCGTTGACCACCTGTTTCGGTCTCTCATGACACTTGATTGGCTCTTGGATTCGTGAAGTTTGGGTAGAGCGTTCTCCTTGTTCTGGAAGTGGCGGCGGAAAACGGGCGGTTATCAGATCGACGATCTTGACGTTACCGTCCTTTCCTTTCAGTAGAGCTGCTGTGAGGCAGTCTGCTACCCACTCCAGTCGCTGGAAGACCCTCCCTTCGTCTTCGTAGTGATCCATTCGCTGATCGAACCACTTGCGGATCTTCTCAAGTAGTTGCCGTGGGACCCCACCGTTTGGCTCTGCCGGACTCGGTGTCTTTTTTGTTGGTCCTTTTGCTGGTCTCTCCGTTTTCTTTAGTTTATCCACAGCCTTTTTGGAAGGCGGTGCTGGTTTTGTAGCCTGTGGCTTCTGGATTTCGAGTGTTAGGAGACTCGGGAGTCTTGGCGGCTCCTTTCTTGACACCTGGCTCGTTGTTGGTGTCTCTGGCTCGATATCCGGCCTTTTCGTGACTGGCGACACCTTTGGATCATATCCTCGCTTTCGCTTCGCTCTCGCCACCTTCCAGCCCGTATCGTTGCGTGTCTCCACGTCTTCACCGGCCGTGCTCGATGGCTCCATTGTGTCAGTGCGGTCGCTGGGCACACATTGACCACACGTTTTACACTTTGGCGTCGTCGTCGTTGGCCGGAGGCTGCTCCTTGGCTTCGGGATGGGTGGCACTTCTGGAGTGCTTCTTGGAGTTTGGAACTCGGCGACTTCCATCTTCTCGTCCGTCTGCTCCCGTGGCGGTTCTCTCTTGGGAGTGTGCTGAGTCGTGCTCGAAGTCGCGTAGACCTCGTACTCGTGCTCGAGCTCGGTCCGTAGCCGATTTCTGAACACAGCCACGTCCTTGGCCGCCGTCTCCGGGTCCCATGTTTTCTTCTGAATGAAGGCCTCCGCCATCTTCATCACAAACACTCCACAATTGTTGTTGTCCTCTTGTTTCGGGACCTTCTCTTTCAGTTGCTTCACTGGTAGGGCCAGCGCGTCCGTTAGCGATTTCACGCTTCGCGTCATGTCCTTGAGCATCGGATCGTAGAAGACGATGCCCTCTCTCTTGATGACTAGCAGGGTCCAGTGCTCGTTGGAGCATATTGGGAAGATGAGCGCTTTCAGCGCTTTTTCCTCGAACCTCTTCTTTATCATCTCCGCCAATTTCTTCTTGTTCGGATTGCCGAAGTTGAGTGCGTCTACTTCTCCGTAACTTCGATTCCAGCTTATTCTCTTCTTGAGGAATGCTGTCATGACATCGCTGTCTATCCACGAATCTCTTCCAGAGTCGTTGACGAGACACCAGATATTCAATCTGGGTCTCCCTTTTCGAACGTCCTCTTCGTCGTCTATGGTGACGCATTCTGGCGATTTCGCTGCCTCGGCGTAGGACTTCTTCGCGGGTGGGGAGCTGGACGGAGTCTTGTTCTCCTTGTCCTTCACCTCCCCTACCGGCGCCGATCGTTTCTTCTTCTGATGCGCCGCTTCGCCCTTCACCAGGAACTTGTCCATTGGCTTTTCGGTCTTCGGTTTTGCAGCTGCGACGGTTCCGGACTTGCGAAGCGTCACGAACGGCGCGGCTTCGGTCAGTGCTTTCGCACATTCCTCGCGCACTGTTCCTTTCGCTCCACTCTTCCGTTTTTTCGGCGGCTGTGCGATTCCGTGTTCTGTTTTCAGGTGGGACGCGATCCATTTGCACCCGCACTTGTTGTCCGGCTCTTCCTCTTTGCAGACGGCGCATCTGTATCGATACGTCGCGTGGATTCCGTGGACTTTCTGGATGTGCTTCTTCATGTACTTGAGTGCATGAGCACCCTTTGTACGTTCGCATACACAGTCGGAGCAGAACGGGCAAGCGATGAGAGTAGTTTTTGGGAAATCGAGAATGAGCGACGCCGTGAGAGGCGTCTTGTCGCGCACTTCCGGCTTTTCTGCGATCGCAACGTGGCTCAGTCGTGCCCCACCGCAGACTGGCCCGTGCGCCTCACTATCGCTGTACTCTTCTTTCTTATTTTTGCTCTCTTGACGATCTTTTTTGATTAACTGTTCGTTTTGGATGGCGCTTCTTGGCTCATCTTTCACTCTTCGTGGTGCCTTGACGACGGCAGTCTTCTGCACGGCGGCGGCGACGACGGCCTTCTGGAGGGCACTCTTTGGCACCTCCTTCAGGTATGCTTTGACAGCGGTGTGCTCGACAGCAGTTTTGATGGCGCTTTTTGGCTCATCTTTCACTCTTCGTGGTGCCTTGACGACGGCAGTCTTCTGCACGGCGGCCTTCTGGAGGGCACTCTTTGGCACCTCCTTCAGGTTTGCTTTGGCAGCGGTGTGCTCGACAGCAGTTTTGATGGCACTCTTTGGCTCATCTCTGGTCATCCATCTGACAGTCTCGACTTCGAGTTTACAGGTGGCTCTTTTTGGCCGTGCTGCATTTATCCATAGGACAGTGAGCTTCATTTTACTCATTTCACAGTGAGTTTTACTCCATTTGACAGTGTGTCCATTACTTATTTCTCTATTTACATGGGTGACCTTTTGGTCAATAGTTACTTTATATTTGACAGTCATTCGACAGCTTTGGTCGGTTCCTGGGGTCGTAGCCTCCATTTTTTTTTTGTCAGTTTGTTTAGTGGGGTGAGTGAGTGAGTGTAAAAAAGGTGGTACCTTTATTACACTCAATCGAGTGTATACCGTAGGTTAATACGATAAGGCCTCTAACTTGGGTAATTGAACCGGCTGCGGCGGCGGCGGCGGCGGGGCGCCTTATTAAGAGAAAACTAAGCAGCCGACACCCATCAGGGTCCGCGATGAGCGCCCGCCACCCTGCCTTATAGCGTGTGCGGACGGAATGAACGAATGAAAAACCGACTCCTCTGGGAGAATATATATAAGAAAGATTCATGTGTCTGAAAATTGGCTTAATATGCTTATCTTCCGACGTTCTCTTATCTCTAATTGTTTCCAGATGTTTAAGGTTTCCCAGTGTTCATCAAACCCTCATTCAACGAACGAGACACAGTTTGTTACCGTAACCTTTGGTCTGCAAAACGGTATTCGGCCGGTTTTCATTCGGATTTCTCGATAAAACAAATTAAGCATAATAAAATAACGAATTTACACGGACAACACCCGGAAAACAGCTGACATTGAATTTTCCTTGCCAATTGAAAATTTCAAAACTTTTCCACGGCAAAACTTTTTTTTGCAAAATCTCGTCAAAATCTTCATTTCAGATGCATCCGATAGTAAGCATTATCGTTGTATTGTCTCAAAATCGGGGTTCAAAATAACAATTTCAAACGCGCGCCACGACATCTCGCAACGAAAAAAATGGGCTGCGCCTTTAAAGTCTCCAATTTTTCTAATTATATTGCTGATGTTTCCCATAGGGCGGCCTTTAAGAGCTCGCGTAAGCCTCCCAGTTTACCTTCATTGCCTCCCACAGCCTCTTCCTGCAATACTTCTACTCTTAATTGCGTCTTAGCCAATGCCCGCTCAGTTGCTACAATCGAAAAAATATCCTTAGTTCATAACCTCATGACTGTTAACGCCTTAGACATTTTATTCATCACTGAAAGCTTTCTCTCCTCTAAAGTCCCGGATTCTCTCTGCTCTAACTTCGATTTCTCTATATTGCGCTCCGATCGTCTTTGCTCGCATCCTAAAAATAGTGGTGGAGGCACTGCTGTCTTCTTTCGAAGCAGTATTCCTCTCACCCTCATCAGCTCCCCTTCTCACTTCTACGCTCTACACAATTGTGAAATTCTTGCCTTTGATCACAAACCATCCGGCACTAGATTCGTTCTCGTTTATAGAGCTCCTGATACTTCCGCTAGCCAGACTTCATCTCTTTGTGATAACCTTATTTTCCTTCTTGACTCTGACTGTGATAATCTAGTGCTCCTGGGAGATTTTAATCTTCCGCGCTGCAACTGGTCTCCCGGCGCTCAGTCTTACTCTTGTCCCTCTCCTCTGGCTAATTTGATCAGTCTATTTAAATTGAATCAACTGGTACCTTTCCTACCCGTACTTCCTTCACTGGGGTCGAGAATTTCCTCGATCTCATATTTTCGAATAATTCTCAACTTGTAAATAACCTTTTTAAAAACCCTCCACTTCTTCTCTCGGATCACGACTCAGTATATTTTTCAGTTTCCTTACATAACCTTAACTCCCAAATTGCGCCCGCTCCTGTGAATAGATTAAACTACGCTAAATGCGATTTCATTCGGCTCAATGCTCATCTTCTGTCTTATAATTGGCCTAAGCAATTGTCTTTTTTCTCCAATGCGAACTCCAAACTTACCCACTTCCTAAAGATCTTCAACGAACTTATTGAACTGTATACTCCGCGCTCTGCCTTCATTCCTAAACGATCTCCTATTTCTGGGCGTAAACTTTTAAAGACACTCTGTAAGCGCTTCCCTTCAATCAGTCACCAATCTCTTAAAAAACGCGTTAGATCCCGCCTTAAGCACATTCGCGCCAAAATCAGCTCTCAAGAAAACTTCCTGGCAACTAGCGCCTCTTCCCGCCAGTTGTTCAAATTTATTAGGTCCCGAATCTCTACTCGTACCACACTCTCTCACATTTCTGTCGGTGGTTCGGTTATTACCGACAATACTGCTATTGCAAATGAGTTTATCAAGGTGTTTTCCCAGAACTTTGTTCCAGCTTTGCCAGCTTTTCCACTTCGCCCTCCCCCTAAGCCACTTGCAATTCCTTTCGACTTTTCCCCCTTTAACATCTCCAGGATTATTAGCAAAATTTCCCCTAAAACTGGATTTTCGCTTGATTCCACCAATTTTCTCGTCATCAAAAAATGTGTGGACTCTCTTTCTATCCCTCTCTCCCTTATTTTTTCTGAATGTCTTTCTAGTTGCACCTTTCCCGAAGTCCTTAAAAGCTCTATAGTATCACCTGTACATAAGAAAGGCAGCACCGCTGATCCTTATAATTACCGTCCAGTTGCTCTCACTCCGCCTCTCGCTCGCGTTTTTGAAAAAGTAATCCTCTCACCTTTAAAACAAGTTCTCCTTCCTAAACTTTCTTCTTGTCAATATGGTTTCCTTAATTCACGCTCTTGCACGCTCGCTCTCCTCCATTCCATCTCGCGTTGCCACAATATTCTCTCTGACAGTTCTAAGTTTGTAGACATAATTCTGATTGACTTTAAACGCGCCTTTGATTCAGTCCAGCATTCTCTGCTCCTAGAAAAACTACTAAGCTTCGGTCTTGATCCTAATCTTGTCAAGTTCTTCAATTCTTTTCTTTCCAGTAGAAGCTCTAAAGTCAAAATAGGTAATTTTATCTCTTCTAATTCTTTCTCTAATACTTCTGGAGTCCTTCAAGGTACAGTTACTGGCCCATTCTTGTTCCTTCTGTTCATAAATGATCTTTTGAACTCTTTCCCCTCTGATGTCTTTCCTGTTGCCTACGCAGACGATTTGAAACTTATCAGCTCGAATCCGGAATCTCTGTCAGCTAGTCTTAAAATCATTGAAAATTGGTGTAGCGTTTGGAAGCTTAGCCTTGCCGAAGGCAAAACCGTAGCTATGCATTTAGGGAAAAACAACCCCAACACAGAATATCGTATCAATAACAGCATTATATCTACCGTAGATCACGCGCGTGACTTGGGGATTCTTGTGGACAACAAACTGCGCTACGATAAACACATTCATAAGATTGCCGCCGCTGCGATGCTCAAATCTCATCAGATTCTGCGTTCTTTCCGCTCTACCAATGCCGCCTTCTATTTTAAAATGTTTAACACCTATATCCGCCCCATTCTCGAGTTTGGCTGCGAAATCTTCCATCCGTCTTCTCCTGCTCTCAGTAATAAGTTAGAGTCCGTGCTTAGAACCTTCTCGCGCAGAGTCTACCAGAGATGCAACCTGCCTTTCCTTGACTATAATGATAGAATAAACCAGTCCAATCTTACTTCTCTCAAGCGCAGGCGCCTTATCTTGATTTTAAGTACGTTTCATAACATTATAACCAAACGCTACCACTTTCCTGATCTTGACTCTTATGTTAAACCCGCGCGTTCCCCGCGTTACCCGTATCTTTTGACTCGCGTGGGTCCCAATAATAGTAGTTTCCTCCACGCAAATCTTCCCTTGTGGAACGCCGTATGCAAGCATTTCCCAAAACTAGTCTCTCCCGCTACGTTCTCTGCTCGCATTTCTGTTCTCGCTCTTGATTTAGTCTACCATCTATAATCCCCCCCCCCCCCCACTTGGCCCATAGCTTTTGCAGGCTTATTAGGTCATTTTAAATTGTTTTATTCATCCCCTATTTCGTTCTTCCTTTTTATGTGTTATATACTCTTCTCGGTGTTAATGAATAAATAAATTAAAAAAAAAAAAAAAAAAAAAAAAAAAAGCGGCGATACGGTAGTTGCGCAATAATTAATTTCGTCTTTTTCCACTCGATTTACTCAATTTCAACGTATTTTCCGGTAAAAAAGCACAAAAAGCATAAAAAGCGCGAAAAACGGTTTGTGGTACAACGATAATACTGACACTTCATTTTCACTTTGTTCGATTCTCTTGAACATCACTCACTGGTGAACCGCTGCGGGAGCTAATGTGCCCGATAAATGCCCACTGCGGGTCCGCCAGTGACCAAATTCCACGATTTCTAGCGCTTACTGCCGGGATTGCTCAAAAACTCAGTGGATTACTAAAAAAGGCCGAAAAAAGCAAGCTGAAACACCAACCAACATCCTGATTTTTCACCAACTTGCAGCGTACAACTGAGGACCACTGGCGGACCCACACCGTGTCCGCTCAGTACAAGCAGAACCGATTTTAGCCGCTGAGTACTCTCGAGCGGTTCACCAGTGCTGTTTTTCTGATTTCACAAAGAGAAAAACAGGAACTTATCGTTCTATAATTAGACTGTGACCTTTGTCCCTCTACATACTCCCCGACTACACTCACTTCTCTCTCTCTCTCTCTCTCTCTCTCTCTCTCTCTCTCTCTCTCTCTCTCTCTCTCTCTCTCTCTCTCTCTCTCTCTCTCTCTCTCTCTCTCTCTCTCTCTCTCTCTTTCCGGCCCGTATCACTGCGAATTCGTAACTTTCTTGCTTCTCCTCCTTCTGTGCGATAAAACCACTCGCTCGCTCCATCGCCAACTTTCAAAGATAACGAAAAATGATGCATGGAGGTCGTAAATTTGCACAATTTACCGTTTTCCGAAGCGGACACTACCGGAGAGAGAGAGGGGGGAGTTACGAAATGGAATGCGGGAGGAAACAGGAAGTGCGAGAGAGAATTCACGTGAAACTGTGTATTTTGTGATGGTGGAGGAGACAGAGAGTTCAATGGACATCGTTCAGGAACAGAAGCGAGAGAGAGACCAAAATGTTAACGAGAAGGTCTTTCTCTGAGAACGAATGTTCTCTTACAAGGGAACCTTTCAAGTCAAAGTTACAGCTTTGGAAGACGGACTTCATAGGTTGAAAGAGGATCTTCAGAAGCTCATAAATCCGTTTTCAAAAGCTGCTAAATATTATCTTGAAGTACTGAAATTCCGGTCTGAAGTGCCATTTTCATGCCTTACGGGTCACTGGACTCTCTCTAGTTCGGGTCCGATTTTCAAAATTTCCCAAAACTTTTTTTTTCACACTTTTACTTGAAAAAACTTGAAAAAACTAAAGAAAGAACCTCAAAACAAAACACTTTGTACAAAAGAAAGAAACCGTCTATTCAGAATGAGGTTTACGGTAACAGTCGCTTCGAGACCACCGCAACCGGGCATTCACCCTCACTGCCACTTTGGGTGGAAGCTATGACGATCTACCCAGTTCCTTCTGTTCGAAGTGTAAATGCGCTCAAAAGAACTGGAAATGAGAGTTCTCGAAGACCCCAAAACAAGTTCCAGTATCCGCTGGTAACTGCCATTCCTCTTGTCAATGTCACTTCAGCTCCCAGAATCGACAGACCGGTGTCCCATGTAACTTTTCAGCGGACGGTCCGCAGGGTGGCCATTGGCACAGTGCCAAGACAGTTTTGATAGGGGAAGCAATGGTTGTGAACACAAATAGACAATACTCATCCGATATGTGAAATCTTGAAAGATTTTTCTCATTTCGACGCATTAATGGTTCAAGGGATCCAAGGGTTACTTTATGGATACTGCGAAACTGAAAGTGTTCGTTACTCGGGTAATTTTGCCCATGAAATCGGCAAAATTACCCGAATTTCTTGTTGAACATCCCTAGCATTCCTATTGGAATGGCTGCACGGGACCTTCGGAGATGTGCGGTTTGAACTCTCGCGCTGCCGGACTGTAAATTCCTCCAGTTTGGCTGCGACCGCGTCGTCTGTGAGTATTCAACGTTAATTCAACTTGTGTCAATTCACGGAAGCGATGTATATGGTTGAGCGTTGAATACTCAGGCGACGCCGCGCGCAGCCAAATTCGGAAAGTTCGCAGTTCGACGACGCGGGAATTCAAAACGCACATCAGAGTTGGGCGGAATGAAAACTTTTGATTCCGGAATACGGAATACGGTCAATCTACTGTTCCAAAAAGACAACTTATTTCCGGGGAGATGCTACCAATGTTTGACCAAACGAACTCCATACCTTATCAAAAAGTCCGTTCGAAAATGGCTACCCCAATTTCCGAAATAAATGAACGTTTACTGTAACAGTCGTTTAGAGCTGTGTCTCATTCGTTTCGAGACCGCCATCGAGATGGCCCCGGAGAGCTCTGCCGAAGATATATCAAAAAGTTGGTCAACAGCAAACTTGTAGATCATAACTAGGACTACTAGTTTGCTGTTGACAACTTTTTGATATCTTTTATCAATCTCGAGATATAATGATTCTCCAGCAGATTTCTTCTCGGTTGCGGGGCCATTTCGATGGCACCCCTGCGGTGGGTCTCGCAACGAAAATACGACACTTTGTGTAGATTTGAAGACGCAGACAGTTAGAGGATTTTCTTAATGTCATAATGGGTGAGTGACTTTCCTGTTTCAATGGAGTCTGATTATAGGACTCGCACGTGTTGGAAAGGGGTACAATTGTACCCTCCACCGGGCACATTCCAAAGAACAAAACCTTTCGATCTGCTGATTTCCAACAGAGAGAGACAGAGAGAGAGAGAGAGTCAGGTGCGTCGTCGGACGGCGAGCGAGAGAAAGAGGATCGTAAAAATTATCAAAGTTTTTCCTCCGGGCGCATTTTTAATGACCAACGGCTCTCGTCGCGCTCGGTGACTTCTGTTTTCGGGCACACAATGCCTTATAACTACCATTATGATTTGGCCACTTCGCAGAGGAAGGTGAGTTGTGGCAAGAGAGATTTGGGTCTAGGATACTGTAGGTTACTGTAGGTTACTGTAGGTTACTGTATCAAGATGACAATTTAGTGGTCAAAGGAACATTTCTAATCGTTGTTCTCCTTTACTCATGTGCTACTGTAGGTGGTGGTTATTGTACCAATCGAGGCGATGAGCATCTTTTTTTTCTTTTCTCACTCAAACTTTTTGTGGATTACTGTATCAACTGACATGTAGCATGGTAGCAAATCCGGAATTTAGTGATCCTCGCATCTCTCCAATAGGCAGAATGTACCGTATTTCGTCGAATAGAGTTGCGCCCCAAACGCTGTTCCGGAGTATCACTTTATCTCGAGATTGATAGGAGATATCGAAAACTTGTCAACTGCAACCTTGTAGATCATAATTGGGACTACAAGTTTGCAGTTGACAACTTTTTGATATCTCTTATCAATCTCGAGATGTAATGAGTCTCCGGCAGCATTGCCGCTCTATTCTATGAAATACGGTATTTCCCGTCCGGGCAAATTGCCCCAACCGTGCTTTTTCTAGAGGAAATACTCGGGATTACTGTACACGGAAACCATAAAAATCTTGTTTCACTGTCAAAACTGAGTTTTCATTCAATGTTCGTATGCACACTAGGCACGTAAACGGCACGCGCGCCATTTGTGCTCGTCTTTCTCCGGTTTTTTACCGTTTTTTTTCTGTTCTGTGTATAATCGAACCATGGTTTTGAATTGAGTTTTCTCCCTAAAACGACACCTTTTCGTTGACAAAGGCACTCTCTCGAGACGCAAAGGGCCGACGCGCCCTTCATCTGTTGGGCGCGCGTGCCCCAAGGTCGCCGACTCTTGTCAGCGCGCATCCCATTTTCGTGTCGAAACAGGACGTTTTCTGTTTCATCATTGACAGAAAGGTTCTCTTTGCATTCAAATGTTTAGTTAGAAAGCTCCAATCTTTGTTAAAAATTCGCAGAATCAGCCGTGTTTTTGTTTTTAAATTTTTGAAAAAAAAATCATGTTCCTCGTTTTCCGGGTTTCTTGGATTTTCCCGTGTTTTCAGGTGATTCTGAAGCTAATTTTCAAGTGGAAAGGTTCGATATGGAAGGCAATTTATCAGTGAGTTGTCTCGTCGCCTCCGGTTTAACGAGCCGTTTTTATTGTTTTCTCCCACGAAAATGTCCCCTTCTTGTGCTATTTTCGTCATCTCCCCCTCTATCACCTTATCACCTACCCTCCTTCGAACCAATTTCCCCGTTTTTATCGCCAATTTTTTGCAGAGATTTGTTGCTCTGGTGCTTCTGTTACGCCATCATTTCGGTCATCTACCGCTATGCACTCGACCGCGGTCAACAAGAGTGAGTGAGCGGCGCGGCGATGTGTACGCGCTGGGCACCAGCGTCGATCGGCGATCTCGTGGTGTAGTGGTTATCACATCTGTCTAACACACAGAAGGCCGGCGGTTCGAGCCCGCCCGAGATCAAACAGTTTTTGCATCCCCTGGAGCATGAGTTTTCAGCACTTTCGAGAGGTTCATGCAGTTCTGCAACCGAAGACTCGACTACATTCCCATCAACTTCATGCTCGGATTCTTCGTGACCACAGTTATCAATCGGTGGATGACACAATTTGCCAACCTGGGAATGATTGACAAGTTGATAATGGTTCAAGAGGAAAGGTGATGTAATCTGTTTCAGCATCGCCCTGTTCACGTCAATGTACATTTCTGGAAACGACGAGAGGGGCAGACTTCTGAGAAGGAGCATTGTCAGGTATCAAACATTTTTTGGCGCGAAATTCGGAAAACGTCTTCAGATTCTGCGTAATGTCGCAGACGATGGTGTTCCGTGACATTCACATCGGAGTCAGAAAACGATTTCCGACGTTGGAGACGATGGTCGCCGCCGGAATTATGACGTCGGCCGATTTGAAGAAGTACAATGAGGTGGAGAGTCGGTGGGTTACGGTAGGAGTACGGTAGATCATAAGATACTGTAGTTGCCTTCTTTGAGTTTCATTTTCAGAAAATTGGTGAACAGAAAACCAACATTATTTTTCTGTTTCATTGTAGTTTTAAATCAAAAATCTATTTCTCCCCCTCAATTTATCATTCAATCTTCCAGATACGCAAAATACTGGCTTGGCTTCAACTGGTCGTTCAATTTGCTCAACGAGGCACGAAAAGAAGGTCGCATCGAGAGCGCCTACACTCAAAACGCCATCGCCGAGGTGAATATCATCGCCCTTCTCGGCAAAAGTTTGGCGGATTTGCCGCAGCAAATCGGCGGATCCGCGGCAAAAGTGGGCGGGGTTTAGCAGAAAGATGCGCAATTCGATGAGACGCAGAGAAAAGTACAAATCGGCGGAATCGCCGCGGAAAATCGGCGGATCCGCGGCAAGAGCTTGTAGAAAGTACGGCGACGGGCGGAACCCGCGAGATGTCGGGCCATGCGAAAGGTGACCTCTGGCAGTTGGCTCTACCTCCATCTCGAAACACACTCAAGTACAGGCCTCTCGAAAGAGAAAGCCGAAGAACTGTATATTTTGGTTCCGCTCGCCAACTGACGTTGTTACGCCAGGTGAAGCATTATATTCTTGCACTCTCTTTTCCCATGTCTCAAACGAAGACACCATTCCTCTTTTTTGGTTGCTGTTAACCTCGCTCGGCGGATCCGCCGCAACGAATCGGCGGTTCCGCCGCAACAAATCGGCGGATCCGCCGCATTCCGCGGCGATTTTGCCGATTTGCTGCGGCGGATCCGCCAAACTTTTGCCGAGTTGGCCCTCGCACCGCACAGCGATCTCGTGGTGTAGTGGTTATCACATCTGTCTAACACACAGAAGGCCGGCGGTTCGAGCCCGCCCGAGATCAAACACTTTTGCATGTACCGCCCTCCAAGTTTCTCGTGTTTTTCAGGAGATCCGAACATTCCGAAGCGGTCTGTCACTCATTTGGACGTACGACTGGGTGCCAATCCCTCTGATGTATCCCCAGTTGGTGTTCATGGCCATCCACTGCTACTACCTGGTTTGTCTGGTGTCGCGGCAGTTTGTGATCAACAGCGACGCTCCGATGACGACTGAAATCGATTTGGCGGTGCCGTTCATGACGATTATCGAGTTCACGTTCTACATGGGATGGTTGAAGGTGGGCAGGAGGGTTTGGGAGTGAATGGGAGAGCATTTACTGTTCCAGTTCTTGCTGACTAGATACTAGTGATCGTTGTCCTCTCAAAACATTCAAAAAGCACTGGAAAATGAAGTAAATACGTTCTGTTGATCTAACTGGTAAGAGCGGGACTGTCGTACAGAAGAGCACAGTTGACTGCTCTCAACGACGAATGTCCCTTGGGCTCGTGCACTAGGCCAGTCACTCAGTCGCGGAGAACCAGCACCTTCTGTACGACAGTCGCCCCTATTACCAGTTAGATCAACAGAACGATTGCGGCGCAAAGACAAGCAGCGAGGGATGGGGAGTGCTATCAGTGGAAATGAAGGATTGATGGAGTGGCTGAGAAATGATCACTTGGAATAACAGTCCGAAAGAGGGAATCTTCTGTTTCAAAGGAATCTGTTAACTTTCTGATCGGTCCATTAACTGTTTTTTTGTAACATAGGATTACTCAATTTCCTCGAATAGAGCGGCATTCCTATGGGAGAATCATTATCATTATATCTCGAGATTGATAGGAGATATCAAAACGTTATCAACAGCAAACTTGTAGATCACAACTAGAACTATAAGTTCACTGTTGGCAACTTTTTGATATCTCTTATCAATCTCGAGATATAATGGTTCTCCGGAAGAGCTCTACTCGGTTGCGGGGCCATGGCATCCGATAGTACCAGAATTGGACAGAATGAGAATGGCTTAAATCCAGATGCGGACAATCGGGAGACCAAAACATAACTGTAATACGGATTCTAGTTCAAAAGTTCACTGTCAGAAGATAAGGCTCTCCCCCGCCAATTGTTCTCGTCTTTCCAGGTGGCCATGGACCTGCTGAATCCATTCGGAGAAGACGAAGACGACTTCGACTGCAACTTCCTCATCGACAGAAACCTCACAGTGGCGATGGGAATCGTCGACGACACACACGACGATTCGCCGATTCTGGAGAAGGACATGTTCTGGAACGACACCGTCTCGCCGTTGTACTCGAAGGCGGCGGCGCAGAAGAACGTGAACTTCTACTTTGGAAGTGCCACGAATGCGGATGCACAGTCAGTTCTTGTTCTTCAATCATCCCATCCACCAATTTCCCAGAATCCCCGACGACGTGCGGCAGATCACAATGATTCCGCATCCGTTCAACGAGAAACTCGACCAGAGGTACGGAAAACGAACGAATCGGCCGCCGGTGCAAAGTGTCGTCGAGTTGAAGAGAGACCAACGCTTCTCGACGGGCAACAATCGGAAGCAGACTGTCGAGTCGAAACTTTCCAATCGGATCGGAGCCATTTTCCAGAAGAGACACTCAAAGTGAGTGGAAGTCAGAGAGAATGATTAGAGCGCCACCCCAAACGCTGTTCCGGATAATCGAGATTGATAAGCGATATCAAAAAGTTGTCAACCGCAAACTTGTAGTCCTAGTTATGATCTACAAATTTGCTGTGGACAACCAACTGATATCTCGTATCAATCTCGAGATACAATGATTCTCCGGCAGAGCTCTTCTCGGTTGCGAGGCCATTTCCGAAATCCTGTTGAAAATGCAATACCGCAGCTCAAAACCGTTTCTTTTTTCATCTTGATCACGTAATTTCAAAACTTCGAAAGAGGAATGAGACATCCTTTGATTTATATCACTGTCAAATACAGGTGATTCTCTAAATCTTGTTCTAGAAACGGGAAGAATACGACTTTTGGACAAACTTTCCGTGTCAACAAACATGATGTTTCGAAGTCTATTATGAGACTTCACTGAAACGGGAATCCAACTGTAAGCCTGTTTTTTCGCAAGGAAAGCCGGCATACAGAATAGAAGTTCACATGAAAAACTCCTGAAAGACGAGTTCAGCGCCACTGACAAAAAATGCACTGCGTCATTCCAGAAATCAGATTCTACATCGAATAACATAAGCTACGGCCTATAGGTAACTTTCGACTCTGAATACGATTCTCAAACACGAATAACTGTTTTTCAACTGTACTGGATTCTGGAAATGGAAACGCTGAAACAGATAGTATTTCTAGAAAGCAGGCGATTTAGGCACTTGCCAGCGTTGGAAGCCAATTCACAATCGTTTTTCAAAAATGTTTCGGTTTCAAAAAACTCTGAAGTGTGTTGAGCCGCAAAAACTTTTGATTTTGGCGGCCTGTATACTATCGAAAGCTATCGAAATGGCCCCGTAACCGAGGATAGCTCTGCCGAAGAATCATTATATCTCGAGATTGATAAGCGATATCAAAAAGTTGTCAACTGCAAACTTGTAGTCCTAGTTGTGATCTACAAGTTTGCCGTAGACAACCAACTGATATCTCGTATCAATCTCGAGATATAAGGATTCTCCGGCAGAGCTCTTCTCGGTTGCGAGGCCATTTCGATGAAATTCGTTAGTACGGTATTTCATATCTTCCGAAATCCTGTTGAAAATGCAATACCGCGGCTCAAAACCGTTTCTCTTTTCATCCTGATCGTTCACCCAACCTTCAAAAGAGCATGATCCAAACCTTTCTTCGATATATATCACTGTCAAATACAGGTGATTCTCCAAATCTTGTTCTAGAAATAGGAAGAATAAGGTTTTGGGACAAGTTAAAATTTTCGTGAAAACAAACATGATGGTTTGAAGTCTATTATGAGATTCCACTGAAACGGGAATCCAACTGTAAACCTGTTCTCTCGCATGGAAAACCGGCATACAGAATAGAAGTTCACGTGAACATGTTCAGTGCCACTGACAAAAAATGCACTGCTGCGTCGTTCCAGAAATCAGATTCCACATCGAATAACATAAACTACGGCCTATAGGTAACTTTCGATTCTGAATCCGATTCTCAAAAAACTTAAAACTGTTTTTCAACTGTACTGGATTCTGGAAATGGAAACGCTGAAACAGATAGTATTTCTAGAAAACAAGCGATTCAGGCATTCGAAAAATAAGATGCTCAAAAAAATACTTTTCTTGCTCCAACGTCTAACTTTTTTTCGGTTTCAAAAGAACTCTGAAGTGTGTTGAGCCGCAAAAACGTTTAATTCCACCTCATCCGATTGAGTAAATTCCATTCAGATCCTTAACTTTCACTCCTGACGGCTTCAACACGAAAGCGCGTGCTTCAACTGACGTGGAGACAGTTCCCGCATTCACGAACACTCAGAAGCCGTGCTACAGTAACCCTGATTGCATTGTGGAAGTTGGTGAGTGAGAGATTACTGTGGATTGATCTACAAAAAGGATTCAGATGAAGAGAACCACGAGACGTCGACGCCGACAGTTGTCAATCAACAGGCAGAGGAACCGAGGAAAAGAGTGAAGATCTCGAATAAGAGAGGTTTCTGAATAACCGCCCATCTCTTCTCAAAGACAATTTCCGTTTTCAGAGAGTGTCATTTCGATGGGAAGATCCAGATCGTTCAATCATTTCGGAGAACACGTGGATTACCATGATTATTATGATTTTGATAAGGAATGATTATCTTATATTGTCATATTGTGTAGAGTCAGATCAAAAACAAAACTGTAAATATTTCAATGTACAAAAAGAGATTTTAATAGATAAATCTGGTATGTTTTCCAATTGAAGCCTCTGTCGAGGGAACCCTGGAGATCCGTCTCCAGGGTCCTATGACGCCAACTCTCTGTCGAGGGAACCCTGGAGATCCGTCTCCAGGGTCCTATGACGCCAACTCTCTGTCGAGGGAACCCTGGAGATCCGTCTCCAGGGTCCTATGACGCCAACTCTCTGTCGAGGGGACCCTGGAGATCCGTCTCCAGCATCCTTTGACGCCAACTCTCTGTCGAGGGAACCCTGGAGATCCGTCTCCAGGGTCCTATGACGCCAACTCTCTGTCGAGGGAACCCTGGAGATCCGTCTCCAGGGTCCTATGACGCCAACTCTCTGTCGAGGGAACCCTGGAGATCCGTCTCCAGGGTCCTTTGACGCCAACTCTCTGTCGAGGGAACCCTGGAGATCCGTCTCCAGGGTCCTATGACGCCAACTCTCTGTCGAGGGGACCCTGGAGATCCGTCTCCAGCATCCTTTGACGCCAACTCTCTGTCGAGGGAACCCTGGAGATCCGTCTCCAGGGTCCATTGACGCCAACTCTCTGTCGAGGGAACCCTGGAGATCCGTCTCCAGCATCCTTTGACGCCAACTCTCTGTCGAGGGAACCCTGGAGATCCGTCTCCAGGGTCCTATGACGCCAACTCTCTGTCGAGGGAACCCTGGAGATCCGTCTCCAGGGTCCTATGACGCCAACTCTCTGTCGAGGGAACCCTGGAGATCCGTCTCCAGGGTCCATTGACGCCAACTCTCTGTCGAGGGAACCCTGGAGATCCGTCTCCAGGGTCCTATGACGCCAACTCTCTGTCGAGGGGACCCTGGAGATCCGTCTCCAGGGTCCTATGGCGCCAACTCTCTGTCGAGGGAACCCTGGAGATCCGTCTCCAGCATCCTTTGACGCCAACTCTCTGTCGAGGGAACCCTGGAGATCCGTCTCCAGGGTCCTATGACGCCAACTCTCTGTCGAGGGAACCCTGGAGATCCGTCTCCAGGGTCCTATGGCGCCAACTCTCTGTCGAGGGAACCCTGGAGATCCGTCTCCAGGGTCCATTGACGCCAACTCTCTGTCGAGGGAACCCTGGAGATCCGTCTCCAGGGTCCTATGACGCCAACTCTCTGTCGAGGGAACCCTGGAGATCCGTCTCCAGGGTCCTATGACGCCAACTCTCTGTCGAGGGAACCCTGGAGATCCGTCTCCAGGGTCCATTGACGCCAACTCTCTGTCGAGGGAACCCTGGAGATCCGTCTCCAGGGTCCTATGACGCCAACTCTCTGTCGAGGGGACCCTGGAGATCCGTCTCCAGGGTCCTATGGCGCCAACTCTCTGTCGAGGGAACCCTGGAGATCCGTCTCCAGGGTCCTATGACGCCAACTCTCTGTCGAGGGAACCCTGGAGATCCGTCTCCAGGGTCCTATGGCGCCAACTCTCTGTCGAGGGAACCCTGGAGATCCGTCTCCAGGGTCCTATGACGCCAACTCTCTGTCGAGGGAACCCTGGAGATCCGTCTCCAGGGTCCTATGACGCCAACTCTCTGTCGAGGGAACCCTGGAGATCCGTCTCCAGGGTCCTATGACGCCAACTCTCTGTCGAGGGGACCCTGGAGATCCGTCTCCAGGGTCCTATGGCGCCAACTCTCTGTCGAGGGAACCCTGGAGATCCGTCTCCAGGGTCCTATGACGCCAACTCTCTGTCGAGGGAACCCTGGAGATCCGTCTCCAGGGTCCTATGGCGCCAACTCTCTGTCGAGGGAACCCTGGAGATCCGTCTCCAGCATCCTTTGACGCCAACTCTCTGTCGAGGGAACCCTGGAGATCCGTCTCCAGGGTCCTATGACGCCAACTCTCTGTCGAGGGAACCCTGGAGATCCGTCTCCAGGGTCCTATGGCGCCAACTCTCTGTCGAGGGAACCCTGGAGATCCGTCTCCAGGGTCCTATGACGCCAACTCTCTGTCGAGGGAACCCTGGAGATCCGTCTCCAGGGTCCTATGGCGCCAACTCTCTGTCGAGGGAACCCTGGAGATCCGTCTCCAGCATCCTTTGACGCCAACTCTCTGTCGAGGGAACCCTGGAGATCCGTCTCCAGGGTCCTATGACGCCAACTCTCTGTCGAGGGAACCCTGGAGATCCGTCTCCAGGGTCCTATGGCGCCAACTCTCTGTCGAGGGAACCCTGGAGATCCGTCTCCAGGGTCCTATGACGCCAACTCTCTGTCGAGGGAACCCTGGAGATCCGTCTCCAGGGTCCTATGACGCCAACTCTCTGTCGAGGGAACCCTGGAGATCCGTCTCCAGGGTCCTATGACGCCAACTCTCTGTCGAGGGAACCCTGGAGATCCGTCTCCAGGGTCCTATGGCGCCAACTCTCTGTCGAGGGAACCCTGGAGATCCGTCTCCAGGGTCCTATGACGCCAACTCTCTGTCGAGGGAACCCTGGAGATCCGTCTCCAGGGTCCTATGACGCCAACTCTCTGTCGAGGGAACCCTGGAGATCCGTCTCCAGGGTCCTATGACGCCAACTCTCTGTCGAGGGAACCCTGGAGATCCGTCTCCAGGGTCCTATGACGCCAACTCTCTGTCGAGGGAACCCTGGAGATCCGTCTCCAGGGTCCTATGACGCCAACTCTCTGTCGAGGGGACCCTGGAGATCCGTCTCCAGGGTCCTATGACGCCAACTCTCTGTCGAGGGAACCCTGGAGATCCGTCTCCAGGGTCCTATGACGCCAACTCTCTGTCGAGGGGACCCTGGAGATCCGTCTCCAGGGTCCTATGGCGCCAACTCTCTGTCGAGGGAACCCTGGAGATCCGTCTCCAGGGTCCTATGACGCCAACTCTCTGTCGAGGGAACCCTGGAGATCCGTCTCCAGGGTCCTATGACGCCAACTCTCTGTCGAGGGAACCCTGGAGATCCGTCTCCAGGGTCCTATGACGCCAACTCTCTGTCGAGGGAACCCTGGAGATCCGTCT
The DNA here is from genome assembly GCA_963932285.1 of Caenorhabditis macrosperma. Taxonomy (NCBI): domain Eukaryota; kingdom Metazoa; phylum Nematoda; class Chromadorea; order Rhabditida; family Rhabditidae; genus Caenorhabditis; species Caenorhabditis macrosperma. Next base: position 11,174,275 of record OZ010620.1, read on the forward strand.
CCAGGGTCCTATGGCGCCAACTCTCTGTCGAGGGAACCCTGGAGATCCGTCTCCAGGGTCCTATGACGCCAACTCTCTGTCGAGGGAACCCTGGAGATCCGTCTCCAGGGTCCTATGGCGCCAACTCTCTGTCGAGGGAACCCTGGAGATCCGTCTCCAGGGTCCTATGGCGCCAACTCTCTGTCGAGGGAACCCTGGAGATCCGTCTCCAGGGTCCATTGACGCCAACTCTCTGTCGAGGGAACCCTGGAGATCCGTCTCCAGGGTCCTATGACGCCAACTCTCTGTCGAGGGAACCCTGGAGATCCGTCTCCAGGGTCCTATGACGCCAACTCTCTGTCGAGGGAACCCTGGAGATCCGTCTCCAGGGTCCTATGACGCCAACTCTCTGTCGAGGGAACCCTGGAGATCCGTCTCCAGGGTCCTATGGCGCCAACTCTCTGTCGAGGGAACCCTGGAGATCCGTCTCCAGGGTCCATTGACGCCAACTCTCTGTCGAGGGAACCCTGGAGATCCGTCTCCAGGGTCCTATGACGCCAACTCTCTGTCGAGGGAACCCTGGAGATCCGTCTCCAGGGTCCTATGACGCCAACTCTCTGTCGAGGGAACCCTGGAGATCCGTCTCCAGGGTCCATTGACGCCAACTCTCTGTCGAGGGAACCCTGGAGATCCGTCTCCAGGGTCCTATGGCGCCAACTCTCTGTCGAGGGAACCCTGGAGATCCGTCTCCAGGGTCCATTGACGCCAACTCTCTGTCGAGGGAACCCTGGAGATCCGTCTCCAGGGTCCTATGACGCCAACTCTCTGTCGAGGGAACCCTGGAGATCCGTCTCCAGGGTCCTATGGCGCCAACTCTCTGTCGAGGGAACCCTGGAGATCCGTCTCCAGGGTCCTATGACGCCAACTCTCTGTCGAGGGAACCCTGGAGATCCGTCTCCAGGGTCCATTGACGCCAACTCTCTGTCGAGGGAACCCTGGAGATCCGTCTCCAGGGTCCTATGGCGCCAACTCTCTGTCGAGGGAACCCTGGAGATCCGTCTCCAGGGTCCTATGGCGCCAACTCTCTGTCGAGGGAACCCTGGAGATCCGTCTCCAGGGTCCATTGACGCCAACTCTCTGTCGAGGGAACCCTGGAGATCCGTCTCCAGGGTCCATTGACGCCAACTCTCTGTCGAGGGAACCCTGGAGATCCGTCTCCAGGGTCCTATGACGCCAACTCTCTGTCGAGGGAACCCTGGAGATCCGTCTCCAGGGTCCATTGACGCCAACTCTCTGTCGAGGGAACCCTGGAGATCCGTCTCCAGGGTCCTATGACGCCAACTCTCTGTCGAGGGAACCCTGGAGATCCGTCTCCAGGGTCCTATGACGCCAACTCTCTGTCGAGGGAACCCTGGAGATCCGTCTCCAGGGTCCTATGACGCCAACTCTCTGTCGAGGGAACCCTGGAGATCCGTCTCCAGGGTCCTATGGCGCCAACTCTCTGTCGAGGGAACCCTGGAGATCCGTCTCCAGGGTCCATTGACGCCAACTCTCTGTCGAGGGAACCCTGGAGATCCGTCTCCAGGGTCCTATGACGCCAACTCTCTGTCGAGGGAACCCTGGAGATCCGTCTCCAGGGTCCTATGACGCCAACTCTCTGTCGAGGGAACCCTGGAGATCCGTCTCCAGGGTCCTATGACGCCAACTCTCTGTCGAGGGAACCCTGGAGATCCGTCTCCAGGGTCCTATGGCGCCAACTCTCTGTCGAGGGAACCCTGGAGATCCGTCTCCAGGGTCCATTGACGCCAACTCTCTGTCGAGGGAACCCTGGAGATCCGTCTCCAGGGTCCTATGACGCCAACTCTCTGTCGAGGGAACCCTGGAGATCCGTCTCCAGGGTCCTATGACGCCAACTCTCTGTCGAGGGAACCCTGGAGATCCGTCTCCAGGGTCCATTGACGCCAACTCTCTGTCGAGGGAACCCTGGAGATCCGTCTCCAGGGTCCTATGACGCCAACTCTCTGTCGAGGGAACCCTGGAGATCCGTCTCCAGGGTCCTATGACGCCAACTCTCTGTCGAGGGAACCCTGGAGATCCGTCTCCAGGGTCCTATGACGCCAACTCTCTGTCGAGGGAACCCTGGAGATCCGTCTCCAGGGTCCTATGACGCCAACTCTCTGTCGAGGGAACCCTGGAGATCCGTCTCCAGGGTCCTATGGCGCCAACTCTCTGTCGAGGGAACCCTGGAGATCCGTCTCCAGGGTCCTTTGACGCCAACTCTCTGTCGAGGGAACCCTGGAGATCCGTCTCCAGGGTCCTATGACGCCAACTCTCTGTCGAGGGGACCCTGGAGATCCGTCTCCAGGGTCCTATGGCGCCAACTCTCTGTCGAGGGAACCCTGGAGATCCGTCTCCAGGGTCCTATGACGCCAACTCTCTGTCGAGGGAACCCTGGAGATCCGTCTCCAGGGTCCTATGACGCCAACTCTCTGTCGAGGGAACCCTGGAGATCCGTCTCCAGGGTCCTATGGCGCCAACTCTCTGTCGAGGGAACCCTGGAGATCCGTCTCCAGGGTCCTATGACGCCAACTCTCTGTCGAGGGAACCCTGGAGATCCGTCTCCAGGGTCCTATGACGCCAACTCTCTGTCGAGGGAACCCTGGAGATCCGTCTCCAGGGTTCTATGGCGCCAACTCTCTGTCGAGGGAACCCTGGAGATCCGTCTCCAGGGTTCTATGGCGCCAACTCTCTGTCGAGGGAACCCTGGAGATCCGTCTCCAGGGTCCTATGACGCCAACTCTCTGTCGAGGGGACCCTGGAGATCCGTCTCCAGGGTCCTATGGCGCCAACTCTCTGTCGAGGGAACCCTGGAGATCCGTCTCCAGGGTTCTATGGCGCCAACTCTCGAGTGTTCTACCTGTTCCATCAAGGAATCGACAGCCTCTTGCCTGAAATAAAAGAAAAAAGACTCACCTGTGTGCAGCAGACCATTGTCGAATTGAACCATTCAGAGAGATGTTGACGATTCCATTGGAAAGGCATTCGAAGAAAGAGAAGGAAAAACAGTCACCGTTCTCGAGGAAGACCGAGTGCAAGAATGACCGTCTCCCTCTCTCAGAGCCATCGTTGGCAACTTCTACACCTCTGGAGGCCAATGGGCGGGACATGTGCGGTTTCTCACGTACCCTTTCAGGTGTATGAGGAGGGTGACATGATGGCAGTTGTAAACCATGTGGAGAAGGGTCTATTGATCGGAGAGGCCACTTAATGACGTGGTACGGAGCAGATGTTTCGATAGATAAAGATCTCACTATGTTGATCAGTCTGTGTATAAGTTTTTCCAGAACACCAACAAATCTGAAGAAATTCAGGAAAAAACTCAACAGTAACCAGGAACACAGAGATGACGCATTAAGGAGTTTGGATGACGTTGCAACTGTGAATTTGGGGAAAAGACTTACAGTGCTTGTGGCTCCAATGCCGTACTGCTGCACTCCACGAAGATTCGCTTGTTGTAGACGGAGATGGGTTCTATGGCGCCATTTGTCGAATTGATCGTCCGGTTGAAGACGTGATGAATAGGTGAAGTTGTGTCGTCTCCAAGGTCTTATGGCGTCAACTCTCTGTCGAGAGGTTCTGAAAGATAAAGAGAGAAAAGCTCACCTGACGTACAGCCGACTGATGTGGACGCAAACCAGTTGACGAGATGTCGAAACAACACGTGATAAAGATGCAAAGAAGAAGGAGAAGGAAGAGAGTCACCGTTCTCGAGGAAGACCGAGTGCATGAATGGCGGTGTTCCTCCCTCTCAGCTATCGTTGGCAACTTCTACACCTCTGGTTTACGGGACCAATAAGAGTGACACCTGCGCGCTCTCACGGACCAAAGGGGGGGGGGTGACATAATGGCAGTTGTAGAAGATGTGGAGAAGTGGGGCGATGATGCACATCGAGGCGATAGGGTGATAGAATGAACGATGATATAATTATGTTTCTGGAGTTAAGAAGTATTCTTATGTGATATGCTCGCAAGGTAGAGTTTATTGTGGGTGTCACAGCGGTTTTAAGGTAGAAGAATGTCCCTTTAAGAAACGTGTGTTCTGCGTCTCCTCTCTCGCTGTTTCCGTGTGCGATCCTCTTCGAACCGGCTAGAAATTCACAAAAAAGGATGAATAAGTTCGCTCTTCTCGAGAAAATATAATATGTTGGCCCTGTTTCACCGTTCCAAAGATTGCGATGCGATGCAATTCGATGATACTTCGACTGATCACAACTCGGTCATGGAGTGGTTTCTTGAGTCCATTATTGCTTTTCTGCTATCAGTTCTTCGGTTTTTAAAGGACGGATGACACCTAAAATGGTTTTCGCCTGCCTTTTCTCCAGTTATTGAATCCCGATTCCCAATTCTGTCTTCAAACAAAGCGGCGACCGTTCAAAGTTTTGGAAGAGCTGGACTAGAAAACCGCTTTCTCGAAAAAATTCTTCCATTCGCTGAGAATTCCCTACAATGCTTTGTTTCTGGGCGTTTCGTCAGGTATTTGCACTTTTATCAAACGACAAAGTCTTTGTTTTTCTCTAAAAGAGTACAATTTTCATTTCAACATTCATTCAGTGAATAACCAGAAGGTTGTGGACAAAAAAACGGACAGACAGACAAACACACATCCTTTGCCTTTTAGTATAAGAAATATCAACCTAGATACATAACTCTGATCTACCGAAGCAGTCGATCGACTGAATCCACATAGTCCTTCCCTATTGGTTTCTTCGTCTCGAGTATCATCTTTTTCTGCAATCAATCACCTTTTCATCCAATTTCTCAAGAGTTCCCAAACCATTCGAGTCCTCTGCTCTTCGAGAAACTCAGCGCAAATGTCCTCTTTCCTCATTTCCAACTTCAATTGACCAATTTTATACTTCAATTCAGCATCCTTGAACTTTGCATTGGCCCTCAACTTCTGGCTCTTTTCGCTCTTTTCGAGGTTCGCTTTCGCATGCTCCAAACTCTGAAACAGTCGAAAATGGAACAGACCAGAGTCACAACTCACAATGAGCAGATCTTCAGCTTCTTCGAGTTCCAAATGCTCTGCGAACAACTCGTCCACTAGTGTTTCGTAGCTGTTCTGAACATCTGAAAGTGGCTGAATATCTGGGGACAGTGCGAGCAGTTGTACCTTCGGGTGTGCCCAACGGCAAGTTGTTGCGTCCAAAGTGCGGAATTATCACGTGCTCGTAGGCGATGAGCAGGTCTTCTTTCTGGAAAATTGGACAAAGTTTGAAGATTTTTTCGTAGATTCCTGTTTCAAGTGTCGCATATCTAAAATCTAAATTTAAATGTTTTGGTATGGTTTTGTATGCACATAGATTATTCATTCAACAGTTCCAGCTGCCCCGGAGAATCATTATATATCGAAATTGATAAAAGATATAAAAAAGTTGTCAACAGCAAACTTGTAGTCCCAGTTATGATCTACAAGTTTGCTGCTGACAACTTTTTGATATCTCTTATCAATCTCGAGATATATTGATTCTCCGGCAGCATTGCCGCTCTGTTCGAGGAAATGCGGTAATAAAGAGATATTCCTGTGGAATACAGAGACGTTTAAAAAAAAGATCTTATGAAGGAAAAAGAGGCAAAACATAGTTTGAAAACTGCTGGGAACAGCTGGATAGCTGGTTGCTTCAAAGACGTTTCTATTCCAAATGGCTTTGGAAAGAACTCACGAGCGTCCGGTTCCCCTCGCTCTTCGCCCTCACCCGCTCCCCCATCTCCTTGAATTCCTCCTCCAAATCATTCCTTTTGTTCACTTTCTGTCTCAGCCGATCACGAATCTAGAATCACTCTAATCACTTTTCATCATGAGAAGAACTCACATTTTGCTCTCGATTCATGGTCCGTGTGCTATCTGATAAAACAACGGGTGGGTATGAGAAAACGTCGCTGCTCTGTTTTATATGTACCGTTTTCCCTCAATCCCGCAGATGGGCGGAGCTTGCTCAGTTTTGCTTTTGTTCGATGTAAACAAGTGTTATCGCTTTGCGAATGATGAAAGTGAAAGTGAGGGTGTGTCATCGTTAGTGTCTTGAGAGACGGAGACAGACCGTCAGTCATCGTCTCTAGATGCCACGGGCCTTAATAACTGCAAGTGATAAGAAAAAGGGCACAAGAACACAGTGCGCAAATTTAATATCGTATTTCCTCAAATAGAGAGCGGCACTCAAAAAGAATCATTTTATCTCGAGAATGATAAGAGATATCAAAAAGTTGTCAACAGCAATCTTGTAGATCATAACTAGGACTACAAATTTGCAGTCGACAACTTTTTGATATCTCTTATCACTCTCGAGATATAATGATTCTCCGGCAGCGATTTGCTCTCGATGACAATGTCAAAATGATTGCGGTTTATTCGGCTGAGGACGGTAAATAAGTGTTTTCCACTTTGTTAGATCTGCTAGAACCCCTATTTGAAACGGTGAAGTGATTTTAAGAAAATACAGACACAAAGAGATGCTTCATTCAACTACTGTTTCACGACATTATCAAGTGCATCCGGAAATACAATACTCTCGATTGGGCCTTACAAGTTAGTGTTGCCTTCTTTTAAGCGTTCAGACACGACTATTCCAACAGAAATTGAGATTCTGTTCATTTTCAGAACATCCCCTTTCTATTATTTTCCAGAGCATTCTCTCCTCGAATCGGCTCGTTTTCCAATTAGACACACACGTGTTTGTTGTTGGCAACGAGAGCAGGTGAAACCGCCGAAATTCAGATGTCTTGACGACGAGAAACCGATGTATTCCAGATAATATTCAGATGTCTTCAGTCTCCGTCATTCTACGCGTTTGATCTTGCTCCTTTTCTCTTTAATTCGGATACTTTCCCCTAGCTGATTATCTGATTGATTCAGGGTATCTGAGAATGATCTGATTGTGAGGATGGTTCAACAATTGGTGACAACGGAAGCGTCGACGTTCGACTGGAACAAGATATGGTTCTCCGACGAGACCATCATCGAGGCCAGGGAGACTCTTTCCGAGGCACTTTACATTGCTCTCAGTCCAGGTGCGGTTACTGTAGATTACTGTAGCAAGAAGGATACGAATGGTAGATAACGAAAGGCCAGTACTCTATGTAGGGCTTTCGGATTCCAGAGAAAAACGGATCGGTTTGGGAACTGGAACTTCAAGACACTGTATCAAGAATGACATGAAAGGGAACAGGAGACCGAGTAGACATTCTTGTCATGTTCTAGAGCTATTTCATTCATTACGGAAGCTTAGGTGTCTGTGGATTACTGTAGAAGGGAGATGGTTAGAAGAGAGAAGACGTGGATTTCTGTAGCAAGATGAAGTACATACATCCTCGAATACAGCTGAAATACTGCCGGAGAATTATTATATCTCTTATCAATCTCGAGATATAATGATTCTCCGGCGGCGTTTGGCCTGCCGCTCTATTCGAAGAAATACGGTTTCTAAACTCCAGAGATTACCGTGCACCGGATTCCGGACCTGAAAGACTAGGTGAATGGGAGCTCACCGCTTTCGATTTCCTGAAAGGTTACTGTAACATTATTTGAAAGAGGGTGTGAGTAGATGCTGAGAGCTAAAACTTACCATTGCCATGAGAACACCTGGATTACTGTGGATTACTGTATCGGAAGGCCGAAAACAGAAAAAGCCTTGAAATTCGCGGATTCTGGAGTTTCGGTACAGGATGATCACTCTGTTTTTTCGGAAATGAAAACTAGATGACGTCACGTTCCGACAAACCGTCCGGCGGCTGTCCACGATGATACGTCGGATTCCAAGAGGTTTCGAGAAACTTGTTGGATACGAAACTTTTCGATTAACACCCCCCCCCCCCCCCCTTCCATAAAGATAACTGTAGATTACTGTTTCAAGGAACATACAAATGTTTCAAAATCCCTTGTGGTACAATATTTAACGTATCAAGTTTTTTGAAGGATCCCTCCCATCGGCGTGCGTGTTCGCATTCGACTGCGTGCTGACCGTGTTCCACTTCGTCGTCTCCAGCTACATCCTCGACGACTTCACAACCACGTTCCTCGGAACCGTCTACTTCCCGTGCACTTTCCTCAAACTCATCTACGTCATCGAGGTGTTCAGCGACGCGCAATGGTGAGCTAGACGGAGGTTCTCCGGTGAAAATGGGGAAGATAATCCTCATTTTGAACAAAATACGGAATAAAACTGGTCAAATGTTCGCAACGGTATTTATCACGGAAACATAGCTCGAATGCATTAAATTCAAATTTCGCTGCGTACTTCGTGTCTGTGTCTCCAAACTTCTCAAACTATTTTAAGCTGCGTATCCGAAATAGTGGGAAAATAGGCGAGACGCAGACATTGTGGAGCGAAGGAGCACAATTGCATTGGGTGCACCCTCTATGATTCCGTGACCTCCTATCGGGCTGTGAATTGACAAAGACGGTTGCAACCTTCATGAAATCACTGATTGCAGGGTGCGTGAAGTGTCGGATACGATCAACCAGATCTTCAACATGACCATCATTCTCTCGTGTGTCGCCTACAACTTCATGTGTCTCTTCGTCGCCAGATACCGAAAGAACGTCCCCCTGCCTGTCTGCCGTGTCGTCTTCGCCCCCATTCTCCTCTTCTGCTCTTTTTTGGTCATTGTCCCGAAACTGGTGAGACATCCTGAAATCGCTCCGATACTCTTCTTCTTCTTCTAGATCCTGTACAAATCCGTCGACAATTTGTTCCAATTCACCACCCAACTCTTTGGATCTCTGTGCCTTCTGGCTCAAATCGCTTGGAATCTGTTCACTTTTGTGTGCAAAAAAGTCGATGAAAAAGCGGAGAACTCAAAGTTGAAAGCAGACGATGACGTCACGGCGGCGAACGACGTCATCCGGAATGCGAACGGACGTCTCGTCTGGGCCAGCTGGTTCTCGTTGATTCTCGTGATTCTCGCAATTCCGCAGATTGGTGAGTTGGCCACTATTCGGGGGAAACACTCACTTTGTAGCGGATCTTACCATTTGAGCGTTATAAGTGAAATGTATTTAAATATCAATGGTTTACTGATTTTTGTTTTTAAAAAGACAATAACATCGCACCCTTATTCGACAGTGGACAATTCATAGTTTCGCAATTTGAAGTGAATTGTAGATTGAATTCTCTGACTGCGCGTCAAATTTATAATGTGTCAGGAACCGGAAATTTATTTGAAATGATTTTTTTTTAATAATTCAAATCTTTCTATTTGTAATGTCATGTGACCCCACTTGTGTCCAAAGCTCGGCGACGGTCGCCCCGACATCGACGCATCCAAAATTCTCTGCGAATACTACGACGCAAACATTGCACTGAATACTTTTTGGCTCAAAATGGCCATATTATATCACTTTTCACGCGTTTGCAAACTAAGTAAACGAAGTCGATTGATTTTTCACAAGGCGCGCCAAACTTGTAACGTGCCAGCAACCGAAAATTTTTTATGAAATAATCTTCTCTTTTTCTTCATTCTTCGAAACTGTTTCTTTGTAATGACTGCTTGCAATTTTTACACCGCAAAGTTCCCGAAACTCAGCAAATTTCTGCCTTTTTCGCACTCGAAGTTGGCGATAAATTGGTGAATTCGCAATTTTTACTCACGCGGTGGCCGATTCTTGGTCAAGTTTTCTCCATTTATTACAATAAATACAGCGAGCTCGCTGATTGTTCGTCGAAATTTCAATTTAGAAACTAAGTTCGTATTCATTTTTCTGAACGAGAAAAACTTACGAACGCGAGGTGATACCGAAAAAACTGTTATTTCAGTGGACTACTACGTGCCATTGACCACTTCTTGGATCCCGTACCACTTCCTCTTCCAATCGATTTCGCAACTCAACGCTCTGCTTCTCTCCTTCACTGTTTTCCTCGTTTTGCCGACGTACAGGTAGCCATCGAGAATCCGCTCTGAAAAAAAATCGAAAAAACTCACGAATTACTTTCAGATCGGTGATCTTCAGTCGTTGTGCCAACTACGACCGCATCATCAAAGTCGAGGAGATCAAAATCGAGAAAACCGTCGGTGACGTTGAGATTCCAAAGAAGGCGCTGGAAAAAGAGGCCGAAGCGCTTGCAAATCACCAGCCGATCGTCCCGCCCAACGCCCATTTCGCGATTCCCCACTTCCGCCACATAACAGTTCCCCACGTCCCCGTTCCATTGATTCAGCATCCGATGCTGCATCAAAATGGACAAAACTGCGGTCAAATTCGGATTTTTGTCGCGCCTCCCAACTCGCAGCGAAAATTCTGAAAAAGCACGCGAAAAATGAATAAACTTGTTAACCAATAACTTGTTTTGCTATTTTTCAGAAAAATCTATTGGCGGAAACCCGATTAAAACCAAATTTTCAACCAGTAATTATTTTTTTTCGCGAACATTCAATGAAAAGTGAACTGCGTACCTGGCGTCAGACCTGACGACAGTTGCTAGTCATTGTTCAGGTTTCACGTCTACACTGAGAAAACCATTTAATAGTGTGAAAAAATGCTAATTCATAAATAGAGAGAGTGCTTCTCAACGATTAACCACTTTCCCAGTTTAGGATTTAAGATTACAGACGATTCCTCTTCCGTTTCCCTTATTTTCGAAAAGTTTCGTCGTCACTCACTTGGTTTGCTCACTTTTAGACAACTAAAACAAATAAACAGCGGTCACACCCATTTTTGACTCATTTTCTGATAAAAATTCGTCTAGAACAGTCGGACACATTTACTTCTCGTTCGTGATTGATAACTTCCAACCTACCGTATCTTAAAGGCGCATGACGACTTTTGTCTTCGGGTCTCGCAGCAATATTTTTGTTTTTTTTTTCTTTTTTCTTTTTGATTCTTTTCCTGATTTTCTCCTCTCGAAGATGATGCTTTGCAGCTATGAAGGTTTCTAAGAAGAAGGCCACCACCGACACCACCAAACCTCTCCAGCACTATCCATACGAGGTGAGTCAACATCTGCAAAAAAAAAATGTTATCGACCCGAAGAATTCGTGATCTCGAAACAAAAACAAAGACGATGGGCGTGGCTGAGAAAGCCTGCGAGAGAGTGTGGAAGTTGTGAGCCGCAGACCGACCATTCCTCACGCCTCCCCGGCAGATAGTCTGAAATCAGTCTTGATGCACACCCCGTCCCGCTCGCTGCCTTTTTCACTTATTTTTCTCGCAGCTTTCAAGAAAAAAACGTTAACTTTTATCAGTTCCATTGCTCTTTTTCACATTTTCTTGATAAAAAAGTCACAATTCAACTGAGTTTTCTTTCGAGAAACATTTTTTTTGAGATCTGGCAAGGAAGATCGTGAATTTTTGTGTTTTCCTCAACGCAACCCTCTTCTTCGAAAATCCAGTTCATCGTGTTTTTTCGAGAAAAAAACCGTTTCCCCTTCCTCGTCAAACACAGTTCCTTATCACTCGGCCGCCATTCATCTTCCTGACGCTTCTTGTCTGCGTCTCTCTCGGCACACACGCTCTCTCGTCGGATGAGTCAGTTGAGAGATACGCTGCAAAACACCTACCGTGCCGACTGATATCGTGCGTGTTTCTTGTGCTTTTTGCCTATTGTTTCCGGTTTTTCAAGTTGGCATTTGTATTTTGCACGATTTATCGATTGAAACTTTTCAAACAACCCCCCCCCTCCCCCCGATGAGTCAGCAAAAGTGAATCATACGAATCACAAGACTCACCTCGTGGCAGTGCCCTTTTTCTTTGAGCTTTTCGGAAAATATCCTCATTGGCTGGAATTCCGAACAGTTCGGAGCATGGTTTTTGAATTTAAATATAAAAAATCAGGTTTTCGCTCAAAAATAATCCAGCAGTTTACCGTAGAAGAGATTTTTCTCAAAAACCATCAATTTCGCTTAAAATTTTAAACACTCCAAGACGAAATATCTCAAAAACTAAACAGTATCAAAAAGTGTACCTGGGTAAAAAGCATCCCCTTGTAAAAAAGAGAAAATCTTTTTTTTTACTTTAATTTTTTTTCTTTGAAATTTTCTGTTAAAATGACGCAAAAATATTTACATACCGCGGTGCAAACTTTCGAAACCATGCAATCGTAATTGAAAACAAACACTTCCGCAAGCTAATCTATCTTATTTTCAGAACACCCGCCATCATCTGCGGTCCTCACCAACGGAGCCAAAGGCCGAAGATCTGATCGGCGAAATCAAGATGGAAAACATCGACAACGGATTCGCCGTCTCCGGCGCACTCCACTACAACCAGCAGAATCCTCAACAGCACGCCTACGAGCACTACAACTATGGCGGCAACTACGGACCATCGACCCCATCGCCACCGTATTCGCAGCAGCCGCTTCCATACACGGATCCGTCGATTCCGTACGCTCATCGTTCCGTTTACCCGAACGTCGACATGCCGCTCGCAGGCACTTCGGAATTCTACAGAGGCAACGGCTCCAACAGATCCACCATCAGCAGATCGATGGAGGAGGAGGAGGACGAGGACGAAGAGGAGGACGAGGAGTACGTTCCGGCGCCGAAGCCGAAGAGAACTCGCAAACGTCGTCAGACAACGCGCGAATCGTCGTCTTCGACTGGAAGTACCGGAATAAAACCGGCCAGAAGATATCAGGCTAAGCCACAGGGCGAGAAAGATGTGAGTTTTTTTTTTAGAAAAATCGTCAACTTTCTTCAAAACTCCTGTCAAAGTCCTACAGTATTCCAAATAAACGGCAAATTCTCAAAAATGTCTGTACATTCGACAAATTTTGGAGAAACTGAAACAATTCTCCACTGACTAGAAAAGTAAACCGACTATCAGTAATTACAGACAATCGAATACAAAGCCGCGCGCGCTCGCAACAACGACGCCGTCCGCCGTTCGCGTGCCAAAGCCGCCTGCGTCCAGGCGCAGAAGAACGAGAAGATGAAGCTCATGACCGAACAGCTCGAGAGAGCCATCGATGCTGCTGATGAAGCGGGCGGAATCCTGATCCGTCTTCAGGCCGAGCTGTGAGATTTTTCCTTTAAAAAAACTGAACAAAAATTCTGTTTTCAGTCGCTCCAACCCGCCAGGAGGTAATATCCTCACCAACTACCCGGCGCTCGCCGAAGTCATCTCCTTCATGCGCCCAAACCTCTCGCAGTAATATAATATATTTCATAAATGTTTAAACCTGCGCAAACTCGCTCCGCTGGATAGTCCTGGCGAGACCAAGAAAATTCAGCTCAGCGGAGCGCGTTTGCGCAGGTTTCAAGATTCACGAAGTATATAATCACTGCTATCATCGCTCACCCATCTATTTGCTCCCCCCCGTCATCACAATCGATTTCTCCATATTCCGCCCGGCTTTATGTTCTTGAATTCCGGTCTCTCTCCTCGAAATTTCTCATTCCGTCAACGTTCACCAATCATGTGCTTACTTTATATCGCCTAAACTCTTTGAAAGTGCTTCCGATGCCTCTTTCTTTCTCTTGTCACAAAAAATCGGGAAACAAATTCCCCAATGCCTTCTTCATGTTGTCCTATGTCTGTCTGTTCCCAACTTACGCAATGTTATACAAAAATATGGATCGGAAAGTTAATAAATAAATAAAGAATTCCTAGTCCAGCGTTGTCCAGTGCAAACGATCGAGTTTTCCAAAAACTGGCCTGAATTTTTTTTGGATTTCTGTGTAATGGGAGAGCCGTATCCTGAAAATTGCTTTAATAAAAAAGATTGCATCAATGTTTTGAACGAGTTGAACTTTCTGCAGAAAATATGAGCGGAAAATTGCGAAATCGGTTTAAAATTTGAGAAAAAAAAGGAAAATACTGATACCGTACCTAAAAAGCTTAAAGGCGCATACCACTTTTCTTGCAATTGGTCTCGAAACGACGCGTCTTTCGTTTTCTTTCAACGAAAATCTCAACATTTTACTGAATTTTCACGACGAATTTCCACTTCAACCTGACCTTTTCTCTCATTTTCTGTTCAATATCACTATTTCTGACGCGCCGAGATCATTTTCTGCACGATTATCATCCTAAATGTGTCTTTTTCTCTCCGCCATCAGGCCATTTTCCGCCGTCGAGAAGTGCAACTGCTAGACGACGAATTCTCTCTCTCTCTCTCACTCTTTCTTGTTGCCCACCGATCACTGAACAATTACTCGTTTTGCCACAACAACTGTCGTTTCTCTAGACCTTCTTCTTCTCTCTTTTTTTTTTTCAATTTTCACTGCAAAAAATTCCGCATCGAATTTTCAATTTTTGTTTGGCGCCGCATGGTCTTCTATTTGTTCAGACTCGGTTTCAATTCTGTTTGCAATTTATTTAGTGCAAAATCGCCCTGAACTCTGTCGATTTTTGAAAGAAGCGAATTGCATTCCCCTCCGATTCTTTCTCCGTTCAAACGATCATTGTCAAACTGGCCCGCGGCTTGACGGCGAATCATGCTTCAGATTTTTATCAGTAACCCCTTCCTTTACGGCCAAAAAAGACGGCGATAACGAAATAGTGTGGACCGTGAAGAGATGCGTAGTAAGCGGCCGAGAAACGGCGATAAAATCGAAGATATCGATGGCCAGTTGGCAGGCGCGCACTTCACGAGACGGGCAATGTTGTACTTTGTGCGTATGAAGTGTCTTTTTGCTTCTTTTTTTCTTTCTAAAAACCGCTGTTCCTTGGGTTCAACTAAATGGATAGTTTTAACAGTGAACCTCATCTCTGATGCCGCTTTGTGAAATTATGTAATACTTTTCCACTTTTTCATAAGAATCGCTAGTATTTTTACCATTTTATATCATTTTTCACTAGTTCATACTACTTAAGCACTCACTTCTGATCGATAAGCTCTTTTCCCCTCCTCAAAATCGCCAAAAATCAAAAATGAGCTGGAAAAAATTTAGGATTTCCTCGATTCTCTCCAACGACGCTCCGAAATTCCGCTAACGCGCGGTGTTTATCGTAAATCGCCTTGGGCCGGAATTTGAATTTTCCACGTGGTTTTCGCTTTTTTCTTTATTCTCTGGTTTCTAGAATAGTTTTTTCCGGCACAAAACACGATTTGTGGCTGTGAATTTGTCAATTGGCCACTTTACCTCGAAAATACTTGTCTTAAACGGCACGAAAACGGTTTTTTCGCACTCGCCTCGCCAGCATTGTTTGTTTTCGCGTTCATTATTTACCCTCCCCCGTCTCGAAGATGAACTTTGTCACATTTCTGTCGGCTTGCAGGTAATCCCATCCCCTCACGTCGAAGAAATGTCGCCACTGCCAGAGAACACCCTCATCGGAATGTGCAACCCATTGTTGGACATTCAGACCACTGTGGAGAAGGTTAGTAGGCGGAAAAGGAAGAAACAGCCGGAAACGCGCTGAAAAACGAAGAAGTTTCATAGAAATCGTATTTTTCCAGGCTTTCCTCGACAAATGGGGACTCAAGGAGAACGACGCGATTCTTTGCGATGACAAGCTGGTCGACATGTTCACCGAGCTCACCAAGGACTTCAAGGTCGAGTACATCCCAGGAGGAGCCGCCCAGAACTCCCTCCGTGTCGCTCAGGTAAGAACTCCTGAAAAATTCACAAAATACACAATTTTGTGATTTCAGTGGATCCTGAACGCCCCGAACCGCACCGTGTTCTTCGGAGCCGTCGGAAAGGACCAGTACGGAGAGATGCTCGCCTCGAAGGCCAAGGAGGCCGGAGTCAACGTCCAGTACCAAATCAACGAGACCGTCAAGACCGGAACCTGCGCCGCTCTCATCAACGGAACTCACCGGTAAGCGAACGACTCTTGAACATGACATCATCGCTGTGTGTTGGAATGATTGCAGATCGCTCTGCGCTCATTTGGCCGCTGCCAACACCTTCACCCAGGAGCATCTCAAGACTGAGGAGAACCAGAAGATCATCGAGCAGGCCAAGTACTTCTACGTCACTGTTAGTTATTCACACTGCCCTTATTATCTAAACAATAATATTTCCAGGGATTCTTCATCACTGTCTGCCCGCCAGCCATCCTCCAGCTCGCCACCCACGCCGCCGAGTTCAACAAGACCTTCACTCTGAACCTCTCCGCCCCATTCATCTCGCAGTTCTTCTTCGACAAGCTCTCCGAGATTATTCCATTCGTTGACGTGCTCTTCGGAAACGAAGACGAGGCCGCCGCTTTCGCCACGGCCAACAAATGGGAGACGAAGTGCGTCAAGGAGATCGCCCTCAAGGCGGCCGCTCTCCCCAAGAAGACCTCCCGGCCACGCCTGGTCGTCTTCACTCAGGGACCTGAGCCAGTCATCGTCGTCGAGGGAGACAAGGTCACCGAGTTCCCGGTCACCCGCCTTCCAAAGGAGGAGATCGTCGACACCAACGGCGCCGGAGACGCGTTCGTCGGGGGATTCCTCTCGCAGTTCATCCAAGGAAAGGGAGTCGAGGCCTCCGTCAAGTGCGGATCCTACGCCGCCCAGGAGATCATCAAGAAGCACGGATGCACCGTCCCAGCTGTCTGCAAGTACCACTAAATGTCTCCGTTTATCTGTGATATGCGCCCTCAAAACATCTCAGCGCACCCACCACTCTGTCAATTTTTCCATCTGAAACTTCGTTTAGTTTTTCAAATTGTTACTCGTTGCTGCTCTCCCCCTCTTTTCCATTCCCTCGACCGCATTCTTCTGTTCACCCCCCTATCTTTTTGTATCAATTTTATCGTTAAAGTGCCTTCATTAAGCTCTCTCAGCAGAGACAAAGAGTCGATACAATAAAATAGGCAATTGTTTTTGCAGGTGAACGTAGAAATCATTGCATCTCTTCAGAATCGAGATCCAATTGAATCGGAATATTCTTGCCCTTCGAGACGAAGCCGACAAGATCCAGAATCAAAATGACGCTGTCGCTGCTGAAAATTGAAAGATATGGCCAACTTGCAGTGAGTTTTGTGAGAAATTTTGGGAAACTCGTCGGAGAGCTTTTTTTCATTTATCAAAATCAAACAAAAATATTCCGGTTTCACTCAGAAATTATGAAAAAAACAAGCTGTTCGAGTTTTCGATGTTTTGGGAACTCTAGCTATGTAAAATGGTCATGTAATAATAACGATTTCAAAAGCTTACAAAAATTGAACAAAAAAACTCACATCTTCGCCAAATTGGCGAGCACCAGACAACCAACGTCGGCGGCGCGGATGCGGCGCAGTTTGGGTTTCGCGTCCTCGCGGAACGCGAAATACAGCGTTCCCGACTCGATGAGCTGCTGCGGCGTGAGCTCCTTCTCGTGCTGATAGTCGCGGACGAGCTCGCGGAGCACACGAGCGACACGCGTCGAGGTGGTCGTTTCGATGGAGGAGATGACTCTGGAAGCACGATTAGTGCTCCGCGCTGGATCTCGAAAGCTCACCGCAACTTTCCGCGGAACTTGGGCGAATCAATCACAATCAATTTGGCAGTCACTCTCTTCAGCTCGTCCTGCAACGATCAAATCATCATTGGTAAGGACGCTTATCATCTAATCACCATAACGAATCCCTTCGGAGGTCTCGTTGCGGTCTTCGTAAAGGCAGTCGGGGGACAATAAGAGGCGGAGGATGCAGAAGAGTAGGTCGAGTTGGAGTCAGTGGTCGTCGACGGCGGACGGCTCTTCAGCGAGACCGAGTGAGTGGAACGGGCCGTGAGACGGGCGGCCTTTGAGAATTTCGAGAATCGACGACGAATCGAAGAAGAAGTCGAGGAGAGCGGCGACACCGACAACGAGTTGTTTCTGCAATTGGGCACGTGCGATTGATCGTTCAAAAGACCCTCTACTCTTTCGCTCGGGAACGTTGCTTCTGTTTGCGAACGCTCTTCTTCGGCGCAGGCGCCGACGTGGACACCGCAGAGCGCATGGTGGCAGGCGGCGCCGCCTCCGCTTCGGAAGAGGCTCCCGAGGTGGCCATCTGACTGCTGTTCCACGTGGAACTGTCCGATGCGGCCGAAGATGCGCCGCCAGAGACCACCGACGAGTCAGAGAAGGAGGTGGACGACTGGAAAAGGGGATTTGACGGAATCGTATGGGGGCAAGGATCGGGCGGAAACAAACGGATGCCCATGGGAATGTTGGTTGCACTTGGGCACACTGTGGTTCCGTGTCGGAAAACTCATTTGGTTTATAAAATGTTACTAGACGTTTCCAAAGTTTGGCCAGTTGATAGAAACAGAACCATCTGATGAGTCTGATCTTTTCAAACTCATAGCCTCCAAGCGGCTCTCACTGGTCTCGCCACGAAGCCTTATTTTCCAAAAATTTGAATTCCAAAAGAAAATTTCCGACAAGCAATCGGTGAAAAATGTGCAAGAAAACGGTTAATTGCTTGAACATGAATGAAACCGATACTACAGCTCGTCGCTCAGTGGCCATCTCGCCAAATCCAATCATTTTGATAATGAGATTTACGGGAAACTATACTGCTTCGAATGGGCCATTAATGTCAGGCGGAATAGAATAAACTCAGTAACTCTGAGATGATATCTTGCCACGAGCCGCCGACGAGTCTAGGAAAACTCTCCCTTAACTGCTTTGGATAACTTGAAGAAGAGTTATCCGGCAGTTCGTGGTAAGCTTTTCCCTGGTTTACCGAGAAGAATGGACAAGAATTAAGGGGAACAAATCCTTGTCGAGATGTAATTCTTTTCCAAGCGAACCAATGGATATCCTACACCCAGTTTCCCACAAATAGACACTTTGAAACAGGAGGGAACATGTTCTAGAACACACAATTCAACTCCGCCACTCACCTTCGACACACTCTCCGTTGCCGCCGTTCCGTCTCTGAAAATGGTCAGATTTACAGATGAAGGGGGGGGGGGGGGGGGGGGGCTCAGAAAATAATTGGGGTTTCTAGTTAAGGCTGGATCCGCCCCATCGATACGAGACCCACAGGGGACTAGATTTGGATTTCTCTTCCGACTAAGCGAAAAATGTAGGTAATACAAGCTCGATAATACTAGCAGTGGTGCCAGAGGCATATTTCATAAACGCTTGAAACCGTAAAATTCAAATTGCTTTCCGGAATAAGAGAACTCCTAAAGAGTCGGGTTAAAGCATAGTTTCAGCCATATCGGAGTTTCAGCCATATAGAACGGAAAAGACACGGACTCACGCGGTGCTCATGCCGTGCAAAAGTGCGTCTTTGCTCATTTGTTGCAGTGGAGGACACTGTGTGCCTGGTTTGGAGTATTAAACGCTTTTTTGTTGTTGTTTTCGACTATTATTCATCGAATTTGTATTTAGGACAACAAACAACAACAGCAATTGGGCACGTTTGCATTACACGTGAGTCCGTCACATCCAATGCGCGGAAAAGCTCTCAAGGGACTGCTCAAGGTACTTACTACATTTTGCACGAGTGTATATTAACTGCTTGGACCCAAAAAAAGGCTTGTATGAAACGGCGAATTGATGGGAAACGAATTATGGTGCTTGAACTGAACTTCGCCCGCCAAAACTAGAGCAGTTATGATGGTCTCGTAGCGATTTCCTTGTTGTGATCAAACGGAAAACCACGAGTTACTGCGAGATCATCTAGTATTTCAATGGAGCGCGTTCAAGCGGAAGTGCGGGTGTGCGGCAACATTGCGTTTTTTAAAAGGGGCGGGGCGAACGCCGACCGTTGCCTGAGTATTCAAAGTTCACACACAAACGCCAGTGTTAATTCAAATGGAATGCGCAGCCGCCGGTCGACGCCCCGCCCCTTTTAAAAAACGCAATGTTGCCGCACAACCGCACTTCCACACTCCGTGCGAGATTCCAAGTTTTCCGGACTATGACCAGGTTTTTCAGTTTCAACATTTCCTCAAAACACTGCCAAGCAGCTTATCGACAGTGAACTTTCTGGTGCTTTTGACTCACGTCTTCGCGTCCTTCTCGCCACTTCCGCCCTCCTTCTTCTCGACGACAATCTCCCCGCTTTTCTTGATATCCGAGAGACCGAAGTGGTGCAAAACTACAAAATAGGCTACGTGGAAAGAGCAGAATGAACTCACTCTTGCTCGCCTCGTTGATGGCACTCTTGTACTTCTCCTCCGATTTCAGCACATCGTCCCATGTCACAGTGTACGTGTAGGTCGTTCTGAAAGTTAGATTCGTTTCATACATATCGAAATTGCATTTCAAGTGCCAATAAATGAGCATTGTTTGAAACTGCGAATTTTTTTTCATGCTGGCAGTTAACTAATTTTCTAACTCAGTAGATGAGTCGATGACTTTGTCGTTTTCAAGGTCATCAACAATCAAAGACATTTTTGGAATCATTCGAGACAATGCCAGAATGCGTTCGGATAGAGGTACAAGAGATCACTGCGAGAGATCACTCCGTTGTCGAAAAATGGCTTTCTTTGGCTTTTGAATTTGAATCAAATTAAATTATCATCGGTATATCTCAAAATCAGAGTTCACAATAAAAATTTCAAACGCGCGCCACGGATATCTCGCAACGAAGATATTTGTCAGCGCCGAAACATGATGCGCCTTTAAAGCGGCGATACGGTAGTTGCGCAATAATAATTTCGTTTTTTTTCCACTCGATTTACGTAATTTCGGCGGTTTTTCACCGTTTTTGTCACTTTTTACGGTAAAAATACGGGTTTTTTTGGAAAAGGGTAAAGGGTGCACAAACAATGGCTTGAATCCGTAACAAATGTGAAACGATGAGCATGGAACGGTATTATTTATGAGTTCGCCGCAAGCGTGGACCTCATTTTTGGCGTGAACTGTTTTAAAATTGTCTGTGTCTCTGAAATTTACGTGCTGCCTCGCTACTTCGTAGCGGTACCTTCGCTGACACCGCGACTGCGGAGTCCACGCTCGCGGCGAACTCATAATACATTCTTTGTGTTGTTTGCGAATGCGAAAACACAGGGAGACGCCGATTTGGAAAAAGAAACAATGGGGAGGCTGTTGGGTGGACAATTCAATGCCAACTGCCGAATTTTTGCTGTTTTCTCAAACCACAAAGACTGATTGGAATCGAAGTTCAGAAGCAAAAATGATGGCGACGCGTGAAATTTTGCTTGAGGTGAGTAGAAAATCGAAGAAATGTAGTAAAACCAGTCGGTTCTGGTCGGCTAACGCTGCCCTCCCGATGAGGAAAACGTGCGGATGGAAGGAATGAACGAGTGGAAAACGCACTCCTTCAGGAGAATGATGAGCACGTGTTAGAAATCAGAGGAAAGCCCAAACAAGACACGGTATCAAGACTAATCGAGAGAGATCTCTTGTTAGAAAGTGATAGAACAGGCGCCGAGTTTCTCTGTCCCCGTTCACTTTCTACAATCTTTGACACAGACACCGTGATCGAATAATTGCAAAAAGTGACAGGGACGTTCACTTCAAAATATATGGAGCCTCACTGAAACAGCAGATGATTTTCCTGCTTGAAACACGCTTTTCGAAGTGCTCAGCGATTCATTCGGGTATTTAGATGGTGAGAATGTAGATCAAAAGAGCGTAATCGAATAAGCAACGCAAAAGTATCAGTGACCATTCTATGAGGACACTTAAACGACACCGCCATTTTTCACTCGTTTGTCAATGCCAAAGTGCTGTCGATTGCAGTCTAACATGGCTCTCTGAAACACAAACTCACTGGTTAGTCGGAGCATCGTACGAGACGCGCAACTCGGTCGTCTTCATCCCGATTTCGAACTTGTTCAGGCACTTTGGGATGAGCTGAAACGAAGAATGGATACTCGGCTACCGACAGGGATACTGTACCCCTTGGTAGTCGTTCGTTGAGGTGGACGGAATCGCTTTCATCTGAGAGAAATGGCCACTTTCGAGAGAGAGAGAGACTTCCCCCATCCACTCACCTCCTTCTTATCGGGATTCATTCTCTCGTTTCAAAATACCCGATCCAACTTTTTGTACGCAGATTTGACAAGCGAAATGATGACTACTGATTTCGATATTTTGATAGGCAATCCACGTGAGACAAAGGGTCGTCACGGTAGGAAACGAGGAAATGAATGAGGAAGATTTGGAGATTGATAAGAGATGATAAGTAGTGAAACATATTGTTAGCGATGGGAGGAACCCATTAGAGAACTGTGAAACCGCAAAGTTTCCTCGATCAACTGGAGACGTTCAACGTTTCAACATTTCAAAAGGGAACCGAATTTCGATGAGACGGATCATCGGAGCTTGAGCAGATGTGTTCTGAGTACCTCGTTAGAGAAATAGCGCTATTCGGACACCTCAGGAGGGATCAAAAGAGAAAAGAGCGTCAACCTCGTTTTTCGGCTCCGCAACACTTCGCCACTGAGGTATTTTGGGCCTAGGACAGTTCGTCAACGTGAGCCTTTTTCGTTTAATTTGCGGATTTTCCATAGTACAAAACACGCGGCCAGACCCGATTCCTACCATAAAAACTATTAATTTTTTGAATAAAGCAGTGGAAACACTTATCTTTGTTGAAACAGTGGCCTTTACGCGCATCGGGTGTCAATTTGATCTACTCGTTCCCCGCGAAAATCTCATTCGATGCGTCTCTGGGAGTCATCGATTGCCACCATTCTCTCTTCCCCTCCTTCCCCCTCCTTCCCCCATTCACTCCCTCTCATCATGGCTGCTCCGCGAGCACCCAGCCTCATCGATCTTCCGCCGAACGCACTGAGGTTTCTCTTCAGGATGATGGACCCATTGGATGTGTGAGTCCCCTTCTCCCCCCTTCTCCCCCCTCTCAACCCTTTTCCAGTGTCGCCGTCTCGCTGATTTCCCGTCGTGCGGCCTCTATCGTCCAACGGATACACCCCTCCCTCGATCAGATATCCATCAGATTCCAACAAAGATTCACCACCATCACTCTGAAAGGCAGCATACCTTGTCTCACCGAAAGCGAGATTCGCATCCTCAACAGGCACTACTCGGTGTGTGATGCCGACGACGTTCTCCACGGCTCCAAATACAAACGTGCCGCCAATATATGCACGGGCATCAAGGCCCTCAAAACCGCCCCAATTCTGAAGAAACGAAATAGAACGGCGAGGGCGCTGTTGGCGCACGTGTGCCGGATATTCGGTCTGCCGGTGAGCGCGGTGACTGTCTGGTTGAGCGACTTTCCCAGATTCTCCCAATTGTACATATGGACACTGCTCGGGGCGTGCGAAACAGTGAATCTGGCGATGGGCAACATGAACGACGATCATCTCGCCCAGCTGTTGAGCACGTTCAGAATAGAGAGGAGGCTGCACACGTTCGCCGTCGAGGAATACAGCATGGCGAGACACTTTCGCAACATCAAAGACCTCGACGAGCTCAAAATCGAGGGTCGAGGGTTCAACAACACGCATCTCCTGCTCAGCAACAATCGAATCATCGAGGTGGACTACACGAACGTCACCGCATTGGGAGTCTACGAGTGGGTCAAACAGTGGCTCGCAGGGACGCAGCGACGGGCGCAGCAGCTGATTGTGAGAAGTAGATTCGTGTTGCACACGACTAGAGGGCTCCAAGACATCAATTGCGAGTGGGTCAGAGAACCACCTCCCCAGTCCAGAATGTGAGTTTCGGAGGGTTACTGGAGACGGAGACGAGTGTTTGCAGGGTCTATCGGGTCACTCGATCCGACGGCTCCACTGCGCAATTGTACTTTGAGAGGGAGCAAGGTGACGAAAGCGTCGAAATCTCGTTGTACTACAGGGAAGAGAGGTGATGATAGAGCGAGTGATAACTGATAATGAGACTATCGTTGAGTATTTTGGATTTTATGGTTGAACCGTTATTATCGAACTGATCATATTCGTTGGTTATTTACTCAATTTATAATAAATTCTTCACCTTTTCTCAAAATTCGAAAAATGGTTGTCATTGGATTCTGAAGGCTTAGACGATCTACACAACCAGAAAGATCCGTCGTTCAGGAGCTCTCCGGAAAACCGGACTTGGTTTGGAAAGAAACGCCACCCCCCATCATGGCTCTGTGTGAAACGGAGAGACATACGATTTCTGGTCAAAAACCTGTTTGTTCGTCGCATGACCGTCACCTTTTTAGCCGGTTTGAACTAGAAACTGGGCAGGAAACAGGAGAGTACCCGACAATTCGCCACCGCGACAATTGCTCCAGTTTCCCCCTGTTTCTTTCGGAATATCAATATTTAAAAAAAAACCGGCCAAATCGGCTTATCAGTAGGCGTGGAGACCCGCGAGAATAAGAATCAAATGAATTCTTCGATCATGGACGAATTGAGAAGTTCATTGCTACCTAGTAAGCGGTCGATTGATGTTTGTGAGGATGACGGCAGTTATCGACGCATTGGAACAGGAATTCATATTTTGAGAGAAGAAATTTTTGATACACAATTAATTTGGAAATCAACAACTAACAAGAAACTTTCCACTTGAAACAGAGAGTTACGCGAATTTCAGATAGTTGGGAACCAAAGGGGTCTTCGGGAGCTTGAATTCTCAAGAAATAGTGAGTCTAGGAGCACATTATCCGCTTCAAGCGGCTCCTCTCTCAATTTGATCTACCGCTAATCTTGTTTTCCTCCTCTGTTTCTCATCGATTGACAGTCCTCTCTCTCTCTCTGTTCCTCATCCTTCCCATTATATTCCACCATGAACCCCTCCCAACCATCGTTCAACTTCCTCCATCTACCGAATCGTCCACTGCAGATTGTTCTCAAATCACTGACCCCCCTTGACATGTGAGTTGATTCATTTTAGACTGGAATTGAAATAGGGGCTTTGTATCAATTCCTTTTACTTTCTACATTTGAGGTTTATCAATGTTATGAGTGGGTTGATCACTTTGTAGGTACCCTAATTCCTCGACTGCCGGCCAATCATTTTATCTCGAGATTGATAAGAGATATCAAACAGTTGTCAACTGCTAACTTATAGATCAATAGGACTACAAGTTTGCAGTTTACAACTTTTTGATATCTCTTATCAATCTGGGGGATTGATAAGAGATATCGAAGCCTCCGATAGCACGTCCATCCGATAGCACCCCGACAAGCCCCCGATAGCACTTTCGCTCCCAATCCTCTCGGTTTCTTTCAGTGTCGCCGTCTCGCTGCTATCTCCCCATTACACCCAAACCGTCCGCATTCTCCGTCCCAAAATCGAGCACATCGACGTGAAAATCCACTGGAGCCACGTCGAGATCCGCGTGGAAAACAGGAGCTTCTACTGCCGGTGTCCGGAAGGGTCGACTGTTCCGGAGGCGTTGGAGAAAGCGTGCGATGTGCCGAGAGAGCAACTGATCTACGACTTCAAATACAGCGGTCGCTTCGAAAAAGACTGGAGAGACGATGGACCCGTCGAGATGCTCGAGACCACCCCGAGCCTCGAAGCCTTCAAGAAGACAGTGGAGGTGCTCGTGGAGCACTTGTGCTTCATCTTCGACAAGCCCATCAGACGATTGTCTGTTGAGCACTTGAGTTTGAGCGTTGAAGACCTCGAGAAGAGCTGGAACTTTGTGAAGAACCACGAAACGGTCCGCCTCTGCGACGGACCACTCACCAATTTGGACATTGACGACTACTTCAGTAGCCCGGCGGCCACGAAGAAGAAGACGTTGGACCTTGTGTTCTACGACGGCTACAGCAATCTCTTCTACCACTTCGACAAGTTCAAGCACTACGACACGTTGTGGGCAGAGGGTCGTGGCTTTCGAAACGCCCACCTCATGCGGATGAACATGCGAAAATTCATAGTCACACACACGAAAATCACCGGATTCGGAGTCAACGGATGGCTCAAAAAGTGGCTCGCTGGGCGGGAGAGACGGACGGAGGAAGTGGAAGTGCTCAGTTGCAAGAGGTTCAATGTGGGAAACGTCCTGGAAGGCGTCGAGTACGTCAACACCCCCCACCCGGAGAGCCGCTATTACAAGTGAGTCGCTCCTCCTCTGGTTGGAAATGCATCGGAGACGTTTTCCAGACTTCGAACGGTTACGCGTGCCGATGGTGCGAAGGCGAATGTGACGATATCGATCGGACAAGTTCGTGTTGATATTGACTACAGTGGATGCCAGTGATAAGTGATAACACTGATGATTATTGTTGTTTGATTGCTTTTTTGTGGATAAGTTTTAGATTTCTTAGTTTTCGATAAAGTCAATGATTCTTCTTTGAATGGTTTCATTCAGAAAAACATCATTCCGGTTTCACTCTCCGGTTACATTTTCCGGAACCGAATATGCGATACTAGATTTCAAATTTGTCTGGAACTAGAGTCTAACGGAAAAGATAACAAGTATTAGACTTCAAGAGACCCAGTGTGAAATTCTGCAGAAGACACTTGGAATATCAATGCCAAATATCAAGAATACTGTTTCCCGAGATCTACGAAGAATTTAAGATTTCCCCCCAACCCTCTTGAGATTTATGAAAAATTCCAAGAATGGCTGTCTGGCTTGGATGGTCTAGTTGACGTCATTCCCAACTGAATTCACTCCTTTTCCGGTTTCCGGATTGTTGATTTTTCCGGTGTTCTCTCAATAAGTTCTTCTGATTCATAGTGTCCCGATCCGTCATGCGAATTCCCAATGTTTCTACTATCAGATGCCGTCGATGCTGTAGAACTATTATATCTCGAGATTGATAAGAGATATCAAAAAGTTATCAACAGCAAACTTGTAGATCATAACTAGAACTACAAGTTTGCTGTTGACTACTTTTTGATATCCCTTATCAATCTAGGGGTTGATAAGAGATATCAAAGCCTCCGATAGCACGTCCCTCCGATAGCACCCCGACAAGCCCCCGATAGCACTCTCGCTCCCAATCCCATTGGTATCTTTTTAGTTTTCAATCCTTTCCAAACACGTACGGAATTGCATTTGCGAGTTCAAAAATTGCTTCCGAAACTTCCAGAAACCGTATCTGTTCCGTCTTCTCCCGTTCCCCAGATTGCGCCTCTTTCCGCCAAATCGAGCTGTTCCTCTCAGTCTCCCTGCCTTCTAACCTTCCAATACAATCCATTTTCCCGTTCCAACGTTCTCTTAACTTTCACAGATTCCGTTGCTTACTGCTCCGCTCTCTGTTTTCACAACGTGTACTTTGTACTTACTTTCGAGATCCTTCCGTCACCCATCTCCCCCACATCTTCCCCTTCTCACCCTCCCGATTCCTCCACATTCACCCTCCTCCTGTCATTCAAAAAGGGGGGAGACACCGCAAAACAACAACAACAACAAAAAGGATTAACAACAGGGTAATGAGACGATGGTGATACTCTCTTCGAGGAAATACGGTATCAAATTCGGCCACTTTGAGGTATACTTGGCATCAGAATAATCGTGGGACTCCAAAATAAGCACAGCACATCGATCTGTTCGTGTTACTAACGTCCTCTCCTATCTTGAAAGGCTACAACTGAAACATGGGGATTTTACTACGAAACACCTGGTAAAAGGCATCAAAAGAACCAGAAAGTCATTTTCTTAAAATAAATTTCAAAAAAACGATAGAAATCTGTGATTATGTACTGTATCATGAAATTTCAAGAAACGCAGCCATTGTGTTCTTCAATCGATTATTCACCACATGCCGTAAACCAGACGGTCTCCTAACCCATAAACCCACTCGTTCAGTCTATTTCCGTTGTTATACAACCGTGAGAGGATACATAGTTTATGATTTGTTTATGGATGTTAGCCACAATGAGCACTTTTGAAAACAGTGGTTGATGGGATTTCTGTGAATCGGGGAATGTTTGAAATTCCGGCTCCGCGACAAATGGCAACAATGACATTTCGCAACCAGACGCTTCGCAACTTTTTCACGTTTTGCTACTGCGACGATTCGCAACCATAACACTTCGCAACCAGACATTTCGCAACCATGTTTCGCAAACGTGTTATGGTTGCGAATCGTCGCAGTAGCGAAACGTGAAAAAGTTGCGAAGCGTCTGGTTGCGAAATGTCATTGTTGCCATTTGTCGCGGAGCCGAAATTCCAACTGATATGGTTCTTGTAGTTATGGACACTTTTCTTATAATTGATTTTTAGACTTATTCATGATATGTACACAAAATTACCAAACTTTCTTGTTCGCTAAACCACTGAAACTCGACGAAACTGCTGAATTCGGCCATTTCACCAGACAATGAACTAACCAGATCTGCAATTGACTAGACTGAAAAATATGACTCAAAGTTCAATTGAAACTGTGAATGTTATGAATCTCACTAGTGACCAGTGTGGGGTCTCGAGACTGAAGTCTCGACTTTGAACTTTGACAAAAACTAAATACTCGAGAATTTCTCGAGATTTCTCGAGATATTTTTCCCGAGAAAGTCTCGGTTCCTTCTCGAGACTTCTTTAGAAATCTCGGAAACCAGATTTCTCGAGACTCGTCTCGTTTTTGTCTCGAGACCCCACACTGCTAGTGACCGTCAGATCTCGAGAGATCTCGAGATGAAGAATCGCTGTCTATTGGGACCAGGCTTGGTCGGAAATAACCTGTCGGAAATTACCGACTTTTTTTCCGGAAAAAAATTTCCGAAAAAAAAGTCGGTAATTTCAGAAATTCCGAAAATGAGCCGAAACTGGGCGAAACTGTTGAAAATATTACAAATTATTCGGTTTTTCAGTCCTTCAAGTCGAAAAAACCACAGAATCAACACATTTTTGTTGAAATAATCATTCGGAAATCGTTTTTTTCACTTCTCGGAGCTAACTTTTTTCTGTTGAGAAAATGAGGTTTTCCGTAATTTTCGGAACAATTTCCGAAAATGGTCGGAAATTTCGGTAGTTCCGTTTCCGGTTCCGACCAAGCCTGCTTGGGACAATTGGGTACACAGAGGCTGTTGGGTAGGTGAATAAAGTTTACGCTTTATTGATAAGCCTTCCACGTTACTATCGGTTGCGGGTCCATTTGAATGACATCTTGCAATGCTGTTTCAGTTTTGGTTCAAATTTTTCGGAAAAAAATGGGTAAGTGCTAGTTATAAGGAAGTATAAGGAAAACGGTTGACGTTCTTCAATTTCCAGGTGTTTTCTGTATTTTGGCTCCTGAAGTGTGTCATTGCCCATTGCCCATTTCCACCCCTCCGGTAGTACGTGCTCAGGCCTCAATTCCATCGTTCTCGTTTCCGGTCCGTATTATGAGTTCGCCGCGAGCGTGGACTCCGCAATCGCAGTGTCAGCGAAGGTCCCGCAACGAAATAGCGAGGCAGCACGTAAATTTCAGAGACGCAGACAAGTTCAACACGTTTCACGTCAAAAATGAGGTCCACGCTCGCGGCGAACGCATAATATCGTTCTTCCGGATTCTCGGTTCGTAGACGTGATTGTGCAATTTCCGGTCTAGTTGATACCCGTTCTGAGTCTAGAATCCGTCAATAGGTATCCAGCTTGGAACTGACTTCATTGCCGACTAGTCCCAATGCTTTCCGTTTTCCGGATTGCTCATCTTCCCGGTGAAATAAATTCCGGTCATTTTGTGCTCTGCAAGCCAGGTTTCGTTTCCCGACTTCAAATCTATCTCACGAATTCCAATTTCTTAAGTTCTTAAGTTGGAGAAAACTTTCCCCACTTCTACCGAGTACTAGACGAATTGCAATTGCGAGTTCAACGATTCGAAACTTCCAGAAACCGTATTTGTTCCATCTTCTTCCCGTTTCCCTTCTCTTTCCGCCAAATCGAACTGTTCCTCTCAGTCTCACTGCCTTCTAATCTTCCAATCGAATCCATTTTCCTGTTCCAACGTCCTCATAACTTTCACAGATTCCGTTGCTCACCGCTATATTCAGTTGCGCTATGAGTACTTTGTACTTACTTTCGAGATCCTTCCGTCACCTCCACATCTTCCCCTTCTCACCCTCCCGATTCCTCCACATTCACCCTCCCCCTGTCATTCAAAAAGGGGGGAGACACCCCAAAACAACAACAAGAAGAAGAAGGATTAACAACAGGGTGATGAGACGATGGTAAAACACTTCGCCACCCCCTCCTCCTAGACGTCCAAATGTTATTGGTCTACCGTTCGGACCGCCCATTTGCCATCCTCCCGCCCTCTTCTCCAGACCGCCTCCTCTTCCCCTTCCATTCCTATTCATTCTCATCCATTCTCATCCATTCGTTCACCCATTCGTTCACCCATCCATCCATTCGTTCTCATTCTCCAATCTTTCAGAATGTCCTCAACAGCGCCCACAACAACATACACCTACCTCGACGGTCCCGCCGCACCCATTGCCACTAACAACGAGACGACGATGGCGGTGAAGCGAGCGAGGCCGGATTACCACGAGTACACGGACTACACGGACTACAATGGCGCCAGCAGCAGCAGCAACAGCTACTGGGGATCGTTCCCATCAGGATGGGCGCATCAGCCGCAGCAGGAGGTTGGTTTTTTTGGATGCGTGTTATCAGTGGTTCTGTATCAGAGGAAGAACTAGAGAAGGCTGAAATTACCTGATTTCCGCGTTTCAAAAAGCGCTGATTTATAGTGGATGTTTGAGATTTTCCATTAATCGCTCGAGAAAATGGTTCGAAATCCTTCATATTCCTGAATAAGGTTCCAGCAAACACTTTTTGAAATGTGTTCATCGTTTTTTCAAATCGGATTTCTTCCTGAACGGAATGTTGAAACCGGAGAAATTGACATGAACAAGTATTTATGGACGTAAATCATCGGCAAGAATGGTTTTTTTTTTCATTTTTTGCCGATCGCGCTTTGATAGAACATAAAGGAAAATATGAATCTAGACACCGGGAAGTGTTATTCGAAAAACATTTAGTCTCCGGAAGCTCTCCGGAAATTAGATAATGAACACCGAAAAGTGGCTACCGGAAAGTGTCATTAGGAATCCTGAAAATAGGAATCTAACCTCTTCAGACCATTCCTCTCTAATCCGCTCTCATTTCCAGATTCCTCCTCCTCCAGCAGCAGCACCACAGAACTATTCGTGGGCCTCCTCGAACCCCTATCAGCAGACTCCCGCTCAACCCCTTCCCGTCTCTGATGTTCCTGCCTACTCCCAAGCGCCCTTCGCTCATGCTCCACCCGTCCACGGGCCCGTCGTCCATGATCGCTTCGTCCACGGGCCCCTCGTCCATGCTCCTGTCGTCCATGCTCCTGTCGTCCATGCTCCTGTCGTCCATGCTCCTGTCGTCCATGCTCCCCCAGTCCATGCTCCCCCAGTCCATGCTCCACCTGTCCATGCTCCCGTCGTCCATGCTCCGCTCGTCCATGCTCCTCTCGTCCATGCTCCGCTCGTCCATGCTCCTCTCGTCCATGCCCCATCCTTCCATGCCCCATCCGTCCACGGCTCGTCCAGTCCTCCACTGAGCCTTCAACCTCCTGCTCCACCGCTCAAGACGCCTGCCGCTAATCAATGGAACCCGACGACCTCCTCATCTGTCATGTACACGCCCCCGGAGGACTCAGACCTTGGCTTCTCGACTTATAAGCCGATTCCGCGAAAGAAGACGGTGACGAAGAGAAGGACGTATGATCCGGAGGGCTTTTGCGTCGAGACGATCGACCCGCGATTCCCGATGATTGGTGTCAAGTGCAAGTACATTCTGAACATTGAGGAACTCAAGAGACGATGCTCGACGCCCGAGGAAATGAACATTTCGACGCTCGCGTTGCTCTTCAGAAAGTGAGTTATTACTGTTGCAGAAGTTGAGGGAGTAGGATGGGAGGGTCTGTTCGGTACTTCTGAGAACGATTAGATCATCTTCCAATAACTCTTCCTACTGGGGTTTTCGCCTGTTTTGAACTCAATCTTAGCCAACACTGAGCCATACTGACGCTTTAATTTTATCATAATTTAAGCCCCAATTTGAGATTTTTAGAACAGTACTTTCTCACACTGATAATCGATCCCAGACAGTGGCTAACTGCGCAAACTTCTACTTTTCCAGATATTTTCTCTCAATATGCCCAAAATCCTGGGTTTTCACGAAATTGGGCGTTTTTGAGCACTTCGAGACAAAATGTCTGGAAAAGTAGACGTTTTCGCAGTTGGGCACTATGCAGGATCGATTAACAGTATGATAAAGTGTACCCTTGAGAATTTATAGCAAAATTCCAAAATTTCTAACTCTGATTGTTCTGTTTTACCGTTTCATCTTATTATTAGGTTTTAATGATTCGAACCTTCTATTCAATAAGCTTTGGGCCTAAAACATTAATTTTTTCACTGGGAATTGAAGAATAATTAAAAGCGAAAGATCTCATAATCAGTGTCAGAGTCCTCGAGACCTCCTTATCAATAATTGAATTCAGATGCAAAACGAAGAATTACAACGAGCAACTGAAGAAACTGCTCGAGGACAACGGAATCCAAATTCCGCCAATGAAGCGACAGCTGAAGCTCACCAGCTTCTCGCCGCTCCTCGAGCAGGAGGCGAAGCAGATTTCGGAAGACGTCAAGACGCTCACCGACGAGCACTTTCCGACGGAGACTGTCGCCGTCAGCATGGTGCGAAAGATGCTCGAACAGGGAAAACACCCGCAACAGTGCTTGGAGAGTCTGAATAATTCGATGTGAGTTGTTGTTTCGGTGTTGTTTCGGATGGAAATGGATTGATTTGCAGATTGTCAATGAACGAACTGATAACGAGCCTTGAGAACCGTCAGCCGATGGTGACCGGAGAGGTGGGAAGAGTGAAGAACAACGCGTTGGACGCCAAATACGAGCACTTCTCGCGACGGACCCACGGCTACGGGCACGCCGACTCACTCGTCCACTACAAATCGTTCAAGAAGATCTTCGAGCACGCCGCTAGACTGGCTCACGGGCTGCTCTACGGGCAGCAGCAGTTGAAGCCGAAGATGTTCCAGCCGCGCGACGGGAAACCGTGGCGATTCGCCGCCGAGACCAGGGAGAGCAAAGATGGACGATAATTGGTTTTTCTCCTTCACTTATATATTTTTTTCTATTTAACAGAACCGGGAGTCTTTCTACTGTTCCCTCTTTAATATTAATAAAGAACTTATTTATAAAAGAACATCGCAAGCGTACACTTCCACTGCTTGAAACGATTTTTATTTTGATGATGCATGATAGGAAATAAGTAAATTTACATTCGATCCACGATGGAAATTCAATCAAACATGGATAGTCTTCCTTGTTCCGAACTGCCTTTGATTTGATTCGAAGCCAGTTCCAACGCTTGCTTCTCGATATCAGGATGTGCCGGTTTCCATCACTCCTGCTTTTGACCAACGATGAACGGACGTTCGGCGAGTCGATCGAAGGTTGAAGACGATGAGCTGAAACCAACAGTTTCTCAAGAAGATTTGCCTTCGAATGGACTTACCAGGGAGAGGGGATGGTTACCGGCTTACACTGGATGGCGAGTTGGAGTGAATCGCGTTGTGATTTGGAGCCACGACGAGCGAAACGGGTCAGTAGGGTAGTAGGGCACGAGGAAAAGGTCAGGTCAGGGTCAGTTCAAGTTTGACAGACTGTTCACGTGGTTTTTCAAATTTTACTTCACGCAGCCCTAATTCAAAATTATAATGTTTATGTGAATGGCAGTGAAACGATTTTAGTTGTAAAATATTCAAAAAGATATTGCTTTGCGACATTGACACATTTAGAAAATAAAAAAAAAATTTGGTGGCGGCATTTTTTGACCAAAATACGACATTCTGCAGACCTTTTTTGGGAAAATGTCAGCAGCACCCATAAATGCCGAATGTGCCGACGAAATTCGATGAGGATGTAACTCTTGACCGTTTGGAAATCATATATTTTTTAAGACTTCTAATTCGGCCGAGAATCAAACTTTTTCGAAAAGCTCCCGAAACTCCGAAACGAGCGATTTAATGAACTTGCAGTTTTGTAACGTTTTTATTTTTCGAAATCAGCGAATTCCGATAAGTTCTTTTCATGTTGATTCGAGTGTTCCTTCTGAGACCGGCGAGTTGAGTCACGCAGGAGTCTGCAATTGAAAATATTTTTTATGGATGCCAGGCAATGACTCGGCAAAAATGTTCTTCCGTCATGCGACTTTTCTTAAGTGAATCCGGAAATTAGAGCACAACGATGCTTTGGACGGTCACCGTTTTTTTATCGCAGATAGAGAAATTCCCGTGTTGTTGCAGCTCCGTGTAAAATTTGGGGACATTCCAGTATTCGTTGAAATTTTCACACGAACTTCATAGAGAATTGTAACATTTTACTGCAAAAATTTTAAACGGAAAAATCCCGAGTGGACTTTTCCTGACCTTCACAGAAATGGCGGCAACCGGCAGAAACGGAACTCACGAACTTCGAACTGGGGTTTGTTCATATTTTTAGAT
Organism: Caenorhabditis macrosperma; assembly: GCA_963932285.1. Classification (NCBI taxonomy): domain Eukaryota; kingdom Metazoa; phylum Nematoda; class Chromadorea; order Rhabditida; family Rhabditidae; genus Caenorhabditis; species Caenorhabditis macrosperma. The sequence continues at coordinate 11,208,477 of OZ010620.1, forward strand.
ACAACGAATTAGCCATATCTTAAAGCCACATACTGCTGCACACATTGCTCCTCGACGGACTGTAAAGCGCAATATATGCCACTCGGCTTCATTTCATTGCCTATTAACATCTTTTGTCAAACGAATTCTTTTTGAACAAAGAGAAAAGCAACGAAACTTTGGGCAGGTTACCGTCGTACTGCTTATTACCGATTGAGCGAGAAATTCCGGTTTTGGTGCCGTTGGTGCCTGTCTGACAATTCCTTTCTAGAATTTTACACGTTCTTCTTTAAAATTTCAATTCATTTCAAGCGAAAAAATTGGCAGAGGCTGAATTTTCGCGAAGTGGTTCAATCGAAAAACCATCGGAAAGGGGACTCACGGACTTCGAACTAGTCTTCACCATTTTACAAACAACAAGTTTGCTCTTTCGTAAAGCCGATATCCACTCCACAAATTGTTTTTTCTACAGGATTGTGAAACACAATTTAAACAACTCGTACGAGCGCTCGTCCCCATTTCGTTGACTGAACTCGATCTTTGCTGCGCTGAGTTTGCTGAAACTATTTTCGGAGAGTACCCGGAACTATAAAAACAACTAACCGCAACTGTTTTCGTCCGTTTCCGTTTATTTTTGAAGGAAATTGCATAGAAAAAAAAGAAAATGCTGAAAAATCGCTGACGCCTTCCGCGACGACGCAAGGCACGCGGAATACGTCAGCAATGAGAGCTGTCTCGTCGTCTATTCCTCTTCTGAAAATCGTACTCTCTCACTCACAAGATTGGAAAATTACGCAATCGTCGGAAGAAATTTGAAATATTTTTTAGGAAAAGTGAAACGAAGACCGCCGGAATTTTAAAAATTGAAGATTTTTCCATGTTTCGAATGAAAATCGCCATGCGAACAGTGCAAACAACTGAATGCAAACAACATAAATTATGCAATAGCAGGTTTCAGACTGATTTATATTTTTCGGAATTTAATTCGATCGAATTTGACAACATTTCTGGATAACTAACGTTTTCTAGAAAAACAATTTCTAAAGAATCGTTCGCATTGGATACCGAAAGCACTTTGACAAGGTCCCGAAACAGGAAACCGTGCATAGTAGTTGTGGGTGTTTAATTCGTTCTGTAGCATGTAACTCCCGTACTTTCAACCCTCCATCACCATAACCATCAACAAATAAGACAAATATAATCGGATTATCACTGAAAATCGTCAGAGAGGCAAGGCCGCCAATTTATCAATTACCCCAAACACTCGTAACGTTGTTGGTTGTTTCTCGATTCTCCGCCAACAAGTTTTCGGTTTTGTTGTTGTTTTTAGGAAAAAATAAGATCCCTTCCACGTTTTTCATAACTAAAACATGCACTAATTAGCGATTTTCGAAAATGATCCCCCTTGGGAAGAAATAGAATTCGAGAGGTGGTCCAAGAAAAAGTTTCGTCCACGAGGAATATTCGAAATTCAAAAAATCCCCATTAAGACCAAAAATTGAATTTCTCCCCTGACAACTTCAATGTCAGTTTTCATGGTTTGATCAGCCGCCTCGAGAGACGCATGATGCTCACCGTCTCTCTCTGCGTCTCTCCATTCGCCGCGCTCTCTCGCCCTGACTCTACAGTACTCGATAATCCGCTCTTATTACCCACTTTTATTGCCGTTTTTCGCGAATAAAAAGTGATAAGCCGTGACATGGCCATTCTCTCGCCACTTCTTTCCCCCCTTCCACCTTATCTGTGTGCTGCTCCCACCGAGAGCTGCTCCCGCGAGACCGAGACACAGCGAGCAGAGAGGAGAGACGCAGAGAGCGACAGATTAGCGTAATACCCGAGAAATGCGTCAGTGGAGACGGAGAAGAGAGAGCTTTCTCTGTTATTTACAAGTCTAATTGAACACAATCATGTGATTTTTTAAAGAGTTGTGCCGACGTTTTCCCCCGTTTTGACGTCTTCTTCCCAACCCCGTGTACTATTTTAGAGTGTCTCCCTTCCTTTGTGTGCTCGCCGACTACTGATATAACTGATAAGCGTGTGTGCTGTCCATTGTTCTATCGATTCTCCGTCATTTCGGCGAACCAGAGAACACTGAGCGGGGTGTGTTCACTTTGAACCGGAACTCTCGAACCGGAGATCTTCCGGAATGCTCACAGCCTATCCCGGAGTTCCCCTGTCTCCCGGAAATCAAATTCCTGAAACCTTTGATGATCCGGAAAGATGCCACTTTGCCTTGGACCCCCTAGATTCGGAGTCCGTAGTTCCGGAAGACTAGTATCTTTCCGGAAAGTCTACCGTACTCCGGACACCCTTCAGTCTTCCGGAAACCCATTTCCTGAATCTTTAGATCATCCGGAAAGGTTTCAGTAGTTCCGGAACTATTCTCCACATCACCATACAGAACAATGGAAACCCTAAGTTATTCCGCCTTTACAACATTTCCCCTCTCCTCTCTTATCAGTGATAAGCCTCTTCTCCTCGTCTCCCCCCAGCAAATCGTTCATTTCAGAAATGCCACCGAAGCCTCTGAACCTTCTCAACCTGCCCGGTCTCCCAATGGACACCATTCTGAGCCATCTGGGAATGGACACTTTGTAAGACACCCCCCAACACACCCTCCCTAAGACACCCCTTCCAGAGTCGACTTCTCGTTCGTCTCCCAACGCTCCGCCGACATCGTCTACAGCTTCCGGCCCCAAATCGAACCGATCCACATGATCTTCGTGAAGCACCGAGTCGAGTTGAGCTTCGAAGCGATGGACAGCGTGAACTGTGTGAACTTCGAGTGTGACGACGAAGCGACGGAAGCGGGAAAGGCGGCGTTCATAAGGGACGCCGAGTCTGGAGTCAAGCTCTTCGTCGGCACCTTCAGGGCGCAAGTGGAGGCGCTCAGTGTCGATTTGGACTACTACACGGACTTCGGGAACTTCTCCCTCTGGTCGTTCATCGGGAAATGCGATCATGTGCGTCTCGAAGGGCACGGAAACACTCCCCTCGACTTCAACGCCTTCTTCTCCCAATTCCACCCGGAAGAGTCGTTTTCGTTGCTCTCCGATGCTCCCAACAACCTCGGAGACCACTTCTCCGTCCTCAAAGACCTCAACGCCCTCTACATTCGCAACGCGTCATGGTTCGGGAATGAGCATCTGATGGAGACGAACTGCGAGATGATCGACGTGAAGAACACCGAGGTAACCCCTTCGGGAGTCAACGAATGGCTCAGAAAGTGGACGCAAGGGGCCGATGATCGGGTTGAAGTGGTCAATTTGCTCAGCCGACACGAGTTCTCCGAGGAGGAAGTGCTCGACGGAGTGCCGAGGACGGCCGAGATTTGCCGCATTGGACAGTTCTTCCGGTGGGTTATTCAGGATGTACGGCAGGAACTGGCTGAAAGAGCTGATTTTCAATGGAACCGTTTTTGCTACAGTAACTCAATAGTCTCATGCACACGTAATGGGTCAAAGTAAATTCCTGATAGATAAAACAATTCGTTGAAACAGTGAATAGTTAGGTTGAAGTCGGATTAAGAAAGTTTCTACTGAGAAACCGGGGAGAACTGGAAACGGGACAAAAACCACGAGAACGAACTTACCTTCCGGTTTACCGTGTTTCCTCGCATAGAGCGGCAATGCTGCCGGAGAATCATTGATATCTCGAGATTGATAAGAGATATCAAAAAGTTGTCATCAGAAAACTTGTAGTCCTAGTCATGATCTACAAATTTGCTATTGACAACTTTTCGATATCTTTTATCAATCTCGAGATATAATGCTTCTCACGCAGGTGCGACTTCGAGGAAACAGGGTATTTGAAGAGATGGATCTTTCCAAATGCAAATAATCCGTCTGAAACTTGCAGATTGGTCGGACCATTCCAAACTACGTTCCCTCTGATCCATGGAACGAGAGAAGTCGTTCGAGCGGATGGAGCAGTCGCCCGTGTTCTCGTCACTCAACACGGAGTCCATTTGACGATGAAGTACTCGGACAAGAGCGATTCGGAGGAATGAACGCTCTTTTCTTTCGCTTCTTTTCTTTTGGAAATTGATGGCAGATTGAATTGAATAAATATTATGTAAATACATAAATAGTTTCAGAGGAACCGATACTTTAAAACGGGTTCTCGAAGTGATAAATGATTAGTCAAGTATAAAATGTTGCGAAATCCATCGTTTTTCATTGCATTTTCACTCAAAAACCACCGCCACGTTTTGTATCGTCCGATTTCCGGAAAACAGCAGATTTCGCAAAATCGAGTCGGTTTTCGTAGTCGTAAACCATACTTTGGTCCACGTTCAATATTTTGGCTAGATATTGTTATCAGGGTTAATCAAAATGGTTCTGAATTTGGAAGATGTCGTATTTCCTCGACTACAGCGGCAATACTGTCGGGGAATCGATATATCTTGAGATTGATAAGAGATATCAAAAAATTGTCAACGGCAAATTTGTAGTTCTAGTTATGATCTACAAGTTTGTCGTTGACAATGTTTTGATATCTCTTATCAATCTCGAGATGTATTGCTTCTTCGGCAGCATTGCCGCTGTACTCGAGGAAATAAGGTGGTAACCCGGAAAGTAGACGATTAAAGACAACGGAAACCCGCCTGAAAACCTATGACAATCAGCACTTCTGGACCACCTCCCCCCTAGCAGACCCACCACTTCCCACTCCACTTCACATTGTCACCCCGCTGTAGATCAAACGATTCCCCACTCTTTCTCTCTCCCAATCCATCCAACATCAGTTACACTCTCATCCTCACCATGGACGGTCCACCCCCTTTCCCCATACTCCAACTGCCACGCTCTGTCATCGAGCACTGCCTTCGACTACAGGGTTTGAGCGATATGTGAGTTGAATTCCACTTGAAATAGACTTCGGAAATCGGCCTTTTCATCTTCCAGCCTGACATTCTCGTTGCTATCCAGTCGATGTGCAGCACACGTGCAAAACGCCTTAATCGATCCGGTCGTAGTGCACGTCAACCCCAGAGAAACTGTGTTTGTGATTCAGACGCCAGGTAGCCTTGCGGCGGTCCACTGGACCATCCCGACGCACGTCGCCCGCAGACGGTTCACTCCCATTCCGATCACCGTCGGCCACGTCGACTTCGACTGTTCGCACTTCGAGAACTGCGAAACAAGTGTCAAGACAGTCTTCAGGGGAGACGAGCGGCTGGCAGCAGTGGCGTCGGCTGTCGCTCACATCGACGCAGTGTTCCAACGACGGATCACCACCATCAACTTCGACGCCCGCTATTTCACCGACAACAACGTCTGGAACTCGCTGCCCGCGTGCGAGAACGTCCACATCGTCAACTTGACGAACAGGCATCAGCTCGACGGGTTCTTCAGAGGATGCACCGTGCAGAAGAAGTTCAAGATCACCGGAGTCTTTCCCCACATGGCGGCGCACTTCAATCGAGTGTCGCGGTTGGAGAACGTCGAGATCAGCTGGGGTGAATGGTTCCGCGGGCAACACTTGGGCAGAGTCGAATGCCGCAATATCACCGTCCACAACGCAGGTGTGACAAGTGCCGAGGTGCATGTATTCATCTCCGAATGGATGGAGGACAACTCTATCGCAACCGAAAATATTCGCATCGGATCCAGGGACCATGTCTTCGATCGCAACACCATCTGGCAGGGAGACTGGACGGTCCACAGTGAGAAGTGAGTTCTCCTCGAAACGCCCCCTCCCCCCTCCATCTCATCCCTTCCAGCGAAAAGTTCCATACCGTCGACGAGCTGTTCGCGCGAAAACGTCTCGAACTGCAACGAGCCACCGATAACGCCGTGATGGAGCTGATCGTGTCTGACGAGGAGGTCGCGATGAAATTCACCTATCCTAACAACCCTTTAGTTTGATCCCTCGCCCCCTTATTCATTGATTTCCGATAAATTTTGAACACTGTTTCTCGAGTAAGTAGATCAAAATGGTTTTCTGAACAGCCCATATTTCTTTCTCTGCATTCTCGGTTCCTTCCACACCCACTTTCCCTTCATCAGCCCTCCTCACCATGGCCGTTGATCCCAATGTGTTCCCGCTTCTCAAAGCACCGCATGTGGTCCTCAGGGAGATTGCCAAAGCGTCGCATTTGACTGGAATGTGAGTTCTTACTCTTCAACCTCCCCCCTCCAGCTATAATTTCTATTTCAGCCTGAAAATCTCAATGTTGTCGAACAAATGTGCAATCGCAATGAACGACGCTCGGGTCCGTCTCACCAGAATGACTGTTGACATTTACGAGAACAGCGTCCGAATCATAATGGAACGCGAGGGCCAGGATGAGCTGACCAGCTGGACCATTCCCAGAAGACGTCGATCCTTCATGAGCCCCGCCCGGATTGTCGGGGACGACTACACCTTTGATTGCGAGCACTTTGAGGTTTCGGAGAGGTCGTTGCAGACGATCTTCAAGGAGGACGAACGAGTCAAAGGGGTGGATTCGGCTGTGCGGCACGTGTGCTACGTGTTCATCCGCACTCGCTTCACTTTGAACATCAGATCTGAGGGCTCGGAGGTCTGGAGAAGATTCTGGGAAGAGTCTTGCACGGAAATCCACATTTACTACGCAATGTCTGGGGAAGATCTCGATGAGTTGCTCGGCCGGTTTGCGGATGCCCTGCAGAGTTTCTCAATCTACGACGATTCGAGTCCACTTGCGGAGCGATTCGATCGGGTCCGCAATGTGTTCTCAGTCTTTATCGCCTGCGGCTCATGGTTCACTGTTGAGCACTTGCGAAGAGTCAACTGCTCGCGGATTACCGTCCAAGATACGCAATTGACAAATGGGGAAATGAGGCGATGGATTGAGGAGTGGAAGGTGGACGGCTGTGGCCGGACAGGGACAAGTGTCTCGTTGGCACGACGCGAAGGATCAATCGATCGCCGTCTCATTGCAGAAGGAGATTGGATTCCTCTTTGGAATGACATACCTCTCGGGTGAGCATCCGAGTTGGGGCGGATTCCGTCTTCCGCGAAACATGAGTTTTCTCTTCAAAAAATTACGTTCTTCAAAGAATAAGGACGATTGTCAACTAAATTTCCAGTCAATTGGGGTGATTTCGAGCCGTTTCTGGATTCCGGAACTGGTTCACACTCTCCAACCATTTAATCTTTCAGCACTGAGCGGCAATATTTTATGGGAAAGTTCCAAATCCGACGACACAGCGACGGTGCTCGGCTGGATGTCATCGTACTCGACAAAACGATTCAATTTATTATGTGAAATTTGTTTCCTTTTTTGAGAATTTTTTACTTGTGTCGTAAATAAAGATCCAATTTTTCGAGTTGTCCACGCGTGGATCAGCTTCGGACTTGAACGGGTTTGAGGTCTGTGTTTCCACTTCAAGAGCCAGGAGAATCATTATATCTTGAGATTGATAAGAGATATCAAAAAGTTATCAACAGCCAACTTGTAGATCATAACTAGGACTACAAATATTCTGTTGACAACTTTTTGATATCTCTTATCAATCTCGAGATATAATGATTCGCCGGCAGCGTTTCGGGTGCTGATGTTATTTTCCTGCTATTTCCCCTTTTTAAGTAGAATATTTGTCAATCACCTTTTTCATGGCGCTCTCGTCCTGTCTCGGGCAAACAATTTTTTGATCTACTACCTTGAGGGGGTTTGACGAACTGTTCGTCTTGTAGATCAAATTGATTTGTATCCCTTCCCCTCACTCACACATCTTCATTCTCCCCCCTCTCACGATGGCCGCTGCTCCGCCCGACGCCGACATACTCCCATTCCTCTCCTGGGACTATCCGCCTCTCGATATGGTCGTCAGATTCTCGAAATGTGTTGATCTGTAAGTTATTACTCCCCCCGGGAGTCCCAATGAACCCCTTCTTCAGTCTGAAAATCTCCTTGTTGTCGAGGCTATGTGGACGGAAGATGTGCAAAGCGCTGAGCCGAATCAAGAGTGTGAACGTGGACGTGGATGCGAACGGCATCAGAATGTTCTTCGAAGACAAACGGGCCGGCGTGCCGGTGACCACGTGGGCCATCCCGCGCGAGATCCTTCCCGAAATGGGCCTCAACCCGAGAAGCGAACGGGCGGCCGTCGACGACGAGCCCTTCGACTGCGACAACTATCAGTTCGGTCCCAACCACCTGCAGACCATTTTCACGAGACGAGTCGAGGGGACGACGGCCGCTCTCCGGCACGTGGAATATGTATTCAGGTGAGGTGAAGGAACGGTTAGAGGTGAGAGAGTGCAGACGAGCACACGTTCTCCTGTTTTTTTTTTGTGTTATTCGGAGGCGGAATTTTTGGGAAAAAACATAGAAATGTATTGTTTTGTGGTACTTGTAACCTGGTAGAAGGGGGAATTCGTATGAAATTGCCTGAAAAATCAGCTCAAAACTCTCATTTTTCAACAGAATTGTGACTGATTGTCTGCACTCTCTTATTTCTAATCGTTTCCAGATTTTTGTGAAATTTTCCAGATTTTCCAAAAAAATGTCGAGAATATTTAAAAATTTCCCACATTTTTGCAGAAATTTCGCAGATTTTTGTGAAATTTTCCGGATTTTTCAAAACAATTTCGCAGATTTTTGAACAATTTTCTCAGAGTTTTGTAGAAATTTCGCAGATTTTTAAAAAATTTCAAAATTTTCCGAGAATTTTATAAAAATTTCCCAGATTAAAAAAAAATTTCGCAGATTTTTGTGAAATTTTCCCAAATTTTCGTAAAATTTTTGCAGATTTTTCAAAAACTTACCCATATTCTGTCATACCCCTCACTCATTCAGGTGCCCCTTCAACCATGTGAACGTGAACGCGGCCGACACTCCGGCCATCTGGTCCGCACTGCCGCAGTGCACGAACGCGAACTTCAACTACGACGTGACGGACGAGGTGCTCGACGAGTTCTTCAACCGGTGCACCGTCTCGGGAACGCTCACGTTCACCTCCAGAGACTCGTCCGCCCTGTCGAGACACTTCCAGCGGATGATGAAGACTCCGCACGTGGTGATCTCGAACAGCCAGTGGATCACCGTCGACGAAATGCGGCTGATCCCGTGCGTGACGTTCCGCATGGAGAACGCGTCGGTGACGAGCGCCGACCTGCGGTACTGGGTCTTCTCGTGGGTGGCTGGGCACTGCTGGTCACTGCGCAAGCTGGTCGTCGTCTCGAACAGGAACAGGCCGCCGTTCGATCGGAATGTCATCTCTTCGGACGCCGCGTGGAGCTGTCCGCACGGCGACGACGCGTGAGTCTTCTGTTTTCTTCTGGGCCCTCCATCGTCATCATCTTTCAGACAAGTGTTCCCAGGTGTCGTGCTTCCGTATAAAGCCACAGTTTACGGAGGAGAAAATAGAGAAATGACTATCGAAGTGGTCGGCAACATGGTACACTTCAACACCACCACTCGGGAAACATAATAACCTTTTAATTATGTATTTTTCTCTATCTTTCTCTATTTAGATTCAAATCCAATATTTTGAATATTAATTTATTATTTTGGATAATAAAAATCTAATGTCTTCAATTCCACTGTGTATTCTGTGCCATCGAAATTGCGCCCGCAACCCAGGAGAGCTCTGCCGGAGAATCACTATATCTCGATATCGATCAAAGATATAAAAATGTTGTGAAAAGCAAACTTGTAGTTCTAGTTTTGATCTACAAGTTTGCTGTTGACAACTTTTTGATATCTCTTATAAATTTCAGAATATAATGATTCTCCCGAAGGGGTGCCGCTACATTCGAGAAAACACGATAATTTCAGCCAAAGTTTTCACGGATTCTCTCAATTCTTCAAATTTCTCAGTTCATGACGTTAAAGACTTTTGTTCCGAGAGATCAACACTTGATCAACACATCCTTTGATCTACACTGCATTCCTCTCTCCGGTAGATCAAAACGGTGCCTCGTATCGATCTCTCGAGTGTTTCATTGAACTCTTCCATCTCCCCAGTCCTTCATTCATTCAATCCATTCACTCATCCTGCTGACCATGACCACCGATTCTGATGATGATGCCAACGAGGACTATTTCCCGTTTCTCGAGTTTCCGGATCTTGTGATCGTTGCGCTGGCCAAAGTCTCGAACCCGGCGGTTGTGTAAGTCTCTTCCAGTCTCCTCCACCCATCCACCATCTCCTTTTTCAGCGTCAAAATCTCTCTAGTGTCCCATGAATGTGCAGCCAAAATCAAAGGTGCTGGAGTCCGCATGCCACGACGGGTGAGCATTTCGGTGCACGCGGACCAGTTTCAAATCGGTCTCGAACGCCCCGGCAAGGAATTGGAGTCTTTCTGGAGCTTCCCGACGCAACGCCACCCGAACATGCGCCCGGTTCGCATCACCGCACACGGCAAAGTCTTCGATTGTGAGCACTTCGAGAGCTCGGCGAAGTACCTGTGGACCATCCTGCCGTCGGAGCAACGCATTCGCGGATTGGCGTCGGCTGTGAGTCACGTGTGCTCTCTGTTCCAGACAACTCTGGACACAATCGACGTCGAAGGATTGGTGGATCCGGAGATCTGGTCGGTGATGCCAGCGTGCGTGAACGCGCGCATCAACTTCAACATCACCCGCGAGGATCTCCGAGAGTTCTTCACTCGCGTCAGAATCAATCGCCGATTCGCGATCCTTGCCGACGATTCGACGTTCCTGTGGGATCAAATGGACCATCTGCGTCATTTGCGTGAAGTCCGGATCCTGTCCGCCCACTGGGTCACCTTGGACCATCTGCGCACCTTACAAGACTTCCGCGCGCTGAACCTCGGCAGAACGAAGCTGACGAACGAGGATCTAAACCAATGGGTCAGCGAGTGGGTGAATGGCAACAATCGGCGACTGAAGCACCTCTCGGTGACTGCGATCAACTGCGAGTTTTACGACGGACGTGTGATTGGACGAGGCGATTGGACCCACCCTCCCGACTTTGTCAGGTAACAACCCAAAGCTCATCCTCAACACCCCCATTCACCTTGTTTCAGAGGCCCCAATCAACAGCGGTCGTCTCCGTACCGGCTGACAATCGAACGACCCAGCGACGGAGTTCAACTCAAAATCAACGTACTCGGCTACATGGCCGAATTCGTCACCAACTTGCCCGATGAATGATCTCTCACTCTGTATGCCCCTCTATTTTGGTTTATTGTGCATTTCCCATCAACAATCTTGTAGATAAATGAGGAATCAATCCCAATGTGTTTGTTCGTTGAAGGAGGAGCTAAAGGGGATCAGAGGGGTTGGTGTCAGTTCGCCATGGATCCGCCTATGAGAGCCATATAGCATCTTCAGCCGGCTCGGCATGGGAAGACTGCGTGCGGCAAGTCTGGAGAACAAGATGCATGTTTCTGACTGTTGTTCTGTTAAAAAGGAGCATTTTTAGCAAAGTCGCAAGCCCAAAGGCGGATCGACCAGTTAACGCTGCCGGAAAATTATCATATCTTGAGCTTGATAAGAGATATCAAAAATTTGTCAACAGCAAACTTGCAGATCATAACTAGGACTACAAGTTTGCCGTTGACAACTTTTCCATATCTCTTATCAATCCGGAGATATGATGATTCTCTCGCAGGTGTGCCGCGCAATTCGAGGAAATACGGTAAGCGTCCAGATACAGAGGCTGGGGGGCTTTTTCAGACGCACAAGACCCTCTACTCGAGTAGATCAAAACTGTGTTTTTGTATTCCCCGTTGCGCGCGTTGTTTCCCTTTCCATCTCGCCATCTTGTTCATCCTCGTTCACTTTCTCTCCCTCCACTAACCATGGACACTCCTCCTCCCAATCGCATGCAGCGCTCTATGCTGCAACTTCTCGAGCAGGAGCGAGTTTCCACTGAGCACTTCCTCAATAATGCACGTCTCTCTGACATGTGAGTTCTTTCTCTACAACCCCTCGAAACGCCTCTTTTCAGCATCGAATACTCTCTTCTTTCTGAAGAAAATGCGAGGCGTGTGACGGCGCATTCGATTCGCGCGCAGTGTTTGGAAGTCAAAATCTCCTCCTGTCAAGTGGCCATCGTCCTCAAGGAATTCCAGCCGACAGACACCGAGTGGAGAATGCGTTCGCTGATGCTCCCTCAACAAGAACCGCGACCAGCACAGATCCTCCCATGCGGCACTGCCGTCGACTGTCTGCATTCCGAGGGAGGCGCGTTGTATTACACAACGGTCCACGAACGCGATGATCTGCCACGAGCTGTCGAGTTGGCCGTCAGGCACCTGCACAGTCTGTTCAGAGATCCGCGCGCGAACCCGGACTTGGAAGGCAATGTATTCGCCGTCATGTACAACACAGACGGCAGCATCGACCACCGAATCTGGGACTCGCTCGCCTCGTGCTACACGATCCAGTTCTATGGCACCGTGACGCGCGAGATACTCGACGAGTTCTTCAACCGATTCCGCGTGTTGAACGGCATTGCGATGAACGTTGACAGCCCGGGTCTCGACAATCACTTTCAGCACCTCAGACAATTGAGAATGCTCAAGATCTGGAATTCCCATTGGCTCACTCTGGATCATCTTCGACAGTTGAGGTGTAATACGCTCAACATTAACAACTCGCGGCTGGAAAGTGGCGACGTGGCAGTGTTCCTCAACGAGTGGATCGCCGGAAACCATCCCGCCGAGAGAATCCTCATCGCATCCGACACTCACGACTTCAACCATGACTTGATTGCGCCGAACGGACCATGGGAGACGACCGGATCCGGGTGAGATCCTCTTCTTTCTTCTTTTTCTCTAAAGCCTCGTTTCCAGAGACGAGCGCCAACACGTGTACCAGACAGATGTACGAGTTCTCGATAACACTTGTATGAGTGTCTGTGTGACTGGAAAGACTGTCAGATTGGAAAGACGACCAGGGGCAGTGGTTGCTTTTCTTGTTGGTTAATTTCTTGGATTTTATGTGATATTGATTGATTATCATGGATTATGTAACTATTTGACGGAATAAACGGCAGAAGGCGTCCACGGTTCGAAAGATTCAGATTCATGTGCCTTTTGAGAAGAATTCGAATGGTAGTGTCCTCCAATTGAGCAACCGGCACATTCTTCGACGACTTCCAGTTGACTCTGTTTCTTTGGAAACCTGTCATCGGAGGTATCTCTAGAGATCAGAAGATGTTCTACGGCAATCACACGTCGAGAACATACTTGTGTTCATGGCTCACACTCTCATAAAATCGAAATCGTGCAGAACAACATTCAAAGATTACGTTCTTGGAGGCTTTTTACTATCGGATGCCATCGAATGCCATCGAAATGCCCCCTCTCCCTCTACCGAGAAGAGCTCTGCCGGAGAATCAATTTATCTCGAGATTGATAAGAGATATCAAAAAATCGTCAACAGCAGATTTGTAGTCCTAGTTATGATCTACAAGTTTGCTGTTGACAATTTTTTGATATATCTTATCAATCTCGAGATATATCGATTCTCCGGCAGCTCTCCTCGGTCGCGGGGCCATTTCGATGGCATCCCACATTAGCAGCTCTCTTGGTAAGTAGATCAAAAAGATTCGAAACCATCGTTTTCTCTGCGTCTCTTTGTCATTATCTCTCTCATCGGAAATCCATCATTCTTCACTCTCTTCCCTTCCCCCAACCATGGCCGATGCTCCCGTTGAGAACCATCTTCCGCTGCTCGAACTACCGGAAATTGTTATCGCCAGTATAGTTGAATCAATCGATTTGGTGAATGTGTGAGTTGTTGCCTCTCTTTCTCTTGAAGGATTCCTTCCTATCTTTCAGCCTCAAAATCTCAATGTTGTCTAAAAAAGCAGCGAGATTGATGAAACACGCGCGAGTGCAAATCGCTGCGATAGACGTCCAAGTGGGCTTCAAAGAGTTTCTCATCGAGTTCAGCAGGAGCTCCCGCCCGTCTGAGTACATCCACTGGCAGATATCCAGGCAGCCGGCGACCGGAACGCAGCTGCTTCCCTACAGCATCGTCGTAGACGAGCACCCTTTCGATTGTGTCCACTTCAAGTGCACTGGCCGCAACCTCGAGACGCTCTTCGTGCCGGAGCGACGATTGCAGGGGTTCATGTCGGTTCTCAAGCACGTTCTCTGCGTGTTCCAGAGCACTGTGGGGACTATGCAGTTGATATCGAGCGGATTCGAAGAGCACACCGTTTGGAATGCGTTGTCGGCTTGCGAGCACGCGAGAGTTCACGGCAGTCTGACTCGAGTCGGCCTCACCGAGTTCATCACCCGTTGCACCTTCACTCAGAGCATCTTGCTCCACGGAGAGTTCCCCGACCTCGCGGACCACTTCGATCGGCTCACCACAGGCCTCGACAGCATTTCCCTCCACTCGGCGCCATGGTTCACGTACGACCATCTCCGAAGAGCCAACTGCCGATTCCTCATCGTTTTCACGGCAAGTGTGTTCAGTTCCGAGTTCCACGACTACATCGAAGAGTGGAAGAGTGGCTCTGATAGACGACTCGAAAGACTCCGAATCACTCCATTCAACCGCGCCTACAAAAAGGACGACATTTGGCCCGGACCGTGGATCTCGATCACTGGAGGCCCACCACCCGATCCGTGAGTGTTCCTTTCGGTCCTTCCAGAATCCTCTCCATTTCCAGAGAAGTTGTCGTCGACCGCGGCGCGTACCGATGCGACGTGCGACGAGAGAGCGATGGGGCACGGATGGAGGTGACGGTGAGGTACGACCACGTCGTGCTGCTGTGCACTTATTCTTGAGTTTCTTGCGAATGTATTATGGGTTTCATGTCAATGTTGGTGGTCTATCTTGTGAATATTTTCGATAAATGAGTCTTTTTAATCTTGCTGCTATGTTTAAAAAGGAAATCAACTGTACGAAGCTCTTTGGAATGATGGAATGAGAGCGTTCAATAGGTACCAATTATCTCTCGAACCACCGCCAGTTATTAATAGTTGATACTGATTGTGAGCTTATCCATTCAATGAAACGGTGTTTTGTCTTGAAATTACCCCGTTTTCCCACAAAATATCGAGATATCGAGAAAGCCAAAGCCAATGAAGCCAATCTTCCAAGTACTGAAAGCGTTCCCTGAAGAGCTCAGTTTTCCTCCGATTTTGATCTACAATTGTTCAGAAGATCCAGAATGAGCAAATTGTCACTTTCGAAAACCATCTTCAATTTGGATTTTGAGCGATTTTGTACAAAAGAAAAGTTATTTCGTTATTTCGCTTCACCTGGATTTTCAGCAGTTTCAGACAAAGCAACTCGAAATTGGGAAGTTTGCAGATTCTTCTAGATTACAGGATTGATAAGCAGTTTGAGAAATACGAACAAAATGAGATTATTTTTTTCAAAATGACCCCATTCCTTTCAGAAACCGTTAAATTTTCATTTTTCTTCGAATAGAGCGGCATCCCAAACCGGAGAATCATTATATCTCGGGATTGATAAGAGCTATCAAAAAGTTGTCAACTGCAAACGTGTAGTCCTAGTTATGATCTACAATTTTGCTGTTGACAACGTTTTGATATCTCATATCAATCTCGAGATATATCGATTCTCCGGTAGTGTTTGGGGTGCCGCTCTATGACCGGGCGCTTTGGTGCTGACGGGTCCTGTGAAGTGGCATTTCTTTTGGTAGATCAAAATCGTTTCGGGTCGATATTTCCCTCTCTCGCTCTCTCGCTCTCTCTCTCTCTCTGTGTCCCTTCGCACTCCTTCCCCCTTCATTCATCCCTTCCTCACCATGGCCCATCCTCCCACCTATTTCCCCTTCTTCCGTCTGCCTATTACTTGCATCTGTGAGATTGTGAGAGCAGCAAAACTAGTCGATATGTGAGTTCTTGGTGGATTTTCTTCCATCCCAATCTCCTTTTTCAGTTTGAAAATCTCACTGCTCTCCGAATCGGCTGCCGAATTCATAAGAGAGGCGCGAGTTCGCATCGAGCCGATCGACGTCCAAGTGGGCTTCAACGAAATTATAATCCATGTGAGAAGGGACGACAATCCGGCAAACGATGTCAGGTGGGATATCCCGCGGGGTCGTCACGCGGATCAGGTCTTCATCCCGGCTCGAATCGTCATCCACGGACACTCGTTCGATTGTTTGCACTACTTCCGCTGGGACAGACTGTTGTTGACCGTCCATCCCGTGCGGAGTCGAGTGAACGCCTGTCGGTACGCCATCTCGCACCTCTTCTACGTATTCAACGCCACTGTCGACACTCTTGTGTTCTACGCGCCCCAGTTCAATGATCACGCAATTTGGCAGAATCTGAGGTCTTGCCACACAGCCCGCATCCACGGCTCTCTCTCCCGTGTCCCCGTCACCGAGTTCCTCACCAACTGCACAATTCGGAACACCCTCGTGTTCAACGGCAGTTGCCCCCCTCTCGCGGATCTGTTCCACCACATCCAGAACATCAACGATGTGATCCTCTATCGTGCGTCCTGGTTCACCATCGAACACTTGCGAATGGTCAACAACCGCGAACTGAGAGTCGAACAAACGAGAGTGACGAACGTGGATGTGTTCGATTATATCAATGAGTGGCGGAGAGGCACGAATCGACGATTCGACTACATCTACCTCTCTCCGTCTATGCACCCATACGCTCGAGACGCCATTTGGCCAGGACCATGGGAGCCCGTAGATCCGCCCGGAGTGTGAGAAACCGTCTTCCGCCGAACCAACTGTCTCTCATTTTCAGAATGTTTCGTCCCCAACTTCAATATGTCTGCATGATTCCACGAGAGAGCGATGGGGCACGCATCGAGCTGAAGGTCAGATATGACCACGTGTGGATGCGCTTCCTCTATTAGTTTTGTTTGGAATCAATTGATTATTCTCATGGAGACACCGTATTTCCTCGAGTGGAGCGGCAATGCTGCGGGAGAATCACTATATCTGAAGATTGATAAGAGATATCAAGAAGTTGTCAACTGCAAACTTGTAGATCATAACTAGGACTACAAGTTTGCTGTTGACAGCGTTGTGATATCTCTTATCAATCTCGAGATATAATGATTCTCCGGCAGCAGTGACGCTCTATTCGAGGAAATACGGTGGGTATGTATTGTAACTTTTGATTATGGCCGTCTATTTTGTGATTATATGCTGTATTTAATAAATGATTAATTTTCAAGGGTTTATTCAAAGAATGGCTGAGAAAGAGGGCTCCGGATTCCGGATGTTCGGTTCCGGTCAACTCTGTTGAGGATCTAGACCCACCAGACCCTGTTCCCTGGTAGATCAAACGTTTCCCATTGATCTCTCCCTTCTCTCTCTCTCTCTAGACTCTCTCCTCCTATTTCTCTTTGTTCCCTTCCCGTTTCAATCCTCACTAACACCTCCCTCATGGCCAACGTTCACGTTCCTTTCCGTCTACTCCAACTGCCCCGACTCGTCATCCGACAGGTCCTCCGAGAAATTGCCTTGTCCGAAGTGTGAGTCCATTCTCCCTCTTCTTCCATCTCCCACCCCCCGCCTCTTCCAGTCTCCTAATCTCGATGTTGTCAACGAATGCGGCGAATCACGTCCGCGACGCCCGGATCCGCTTTGAGTCGATGGGAGTGCTCGTCGACAATCACGACATTGTGTTCGAGATGAAACTGCGCGACTCTCGAGATTCGCCGACGTTCTGGACAATGGCCAACTCTTTCCATGAACGTGTACCCCGTGATGCAGTTCCGTTCGATCTCGCCATCAACGGCGTGTATGTGCGGTGTGCGCATTACCAGACCTCCGAGGACAATCTGTTGACGGTCTTCGTGAATCCATACGTGATGAACCTGCCGGACATTCTCACGCACATGAGTCATATATTCCACGCTCCCATCGTCAACTCGATCCACCTCATCAGCAACGACTTCAGAAGACACGGCGTCTGGCAGTGGTTCCCCTCTTGCGAGCACGCCATCATCACAGGCAAGGCCTCCGCCGAGACGCTCGAGCGCTTCTTCGCCAATGTTCGCATTTCGAGGAGCTTCTCGCTGCACGGCCACTGTCCCGCCATGGAGGCGTTCTTCGGCGAAGTGGCCCACTTGAACGAGCTCGTCCTTCGACCCGCCAAATGGTTCTGTTCCCAGCACTTGTCGGCGGTCAAGTGTGAACTGCTCGACGTTCAAGACACGGCCTTGACAGACCAGTGCCTCAACCTAAAGATCTCTCATTGGCGGACCGGCCCGTATTCGCGACAGCCCTTCACGCTACGAGTCACCCACACCACTCCTTTCAATCGGAATGACATCAGTTCTGGCACTTGGAGACCGGCCAAAAAGTTGACCGTGCCGGCGTTTAAGTGAGTTCCACTCGATCTCTCCCACTCTCACTCCCTTCCAGATACCCCAATCTAGAGCTCGTCGGCGACCGCCCGTACTTCCTGACGGAGACGCGCTTGGACGGTGCTTCGTACGTTGCAGTCGTCTCGAAGTCCTACGCCTTCATTTCGCTCAACATCCAATGTGAATGAGTATTGTGCATGTTTCCCGTGTGAATAGTAACTCTGAATGAACCTTATTTTCTCTGTCTATCAATCGACTCCTCGCGCTTCTTTGCATCGCTCGGTAGATCAGCTATTCGTCTCGGACTCCCAAGATTGACAGTTGTGAGGTTGAACCCGAGGATCACACAGTTTGTGGATAAATCGCCAAACAGCCGCTCGAATCGGAGACTATCTCCGAGTGCTTCAGTAGTGTTAGTGCTCAATCAGAACGTCTGGAATTGCCAATTTTTGCTGGATTACATAGTTTGCAAGGTAAAAAACGGAGAAAAGCGGAAGATAACCGCTGTTACATCGAAATTCTGTTACCTCGAATAGAGCGGCACCCGAAACGCTGGCGGAGAATCATTATATCTCGAGATTGATAAGAGATATCAAAAAGTTGTCAACAGCAAACTGGTAGATTATGATTGGGACTACAATTTTTCAGTTGACAACGTTTTGATATCTCTTATCAATCTGGAGATATAACGATTCGCCGGCAGAGCTCTTCTCGGTTGTAACTGTTTTCGACAAACTTCCATCTCTTCGAGTACGCCCTTTCAATCTGCCGTCTAGAGAACGTCCATAAACCTTTCCGAGAAGTCATAATCGATATTCGCTCCCAGATCAGTAGATCGAATGCCCCCTCTCGCCTCCTCCGTCTCTCCCTCTCCCTCTCAATCCACTCATTTCGTCTCTACACTTTCCTCGCCATGCCATCCGAATCGTTCCCCTTGTTCTGTCTGCCGGATCTTCCCATAATCAATATTTTCAGCCAGACGGGTCTCGATGAGATGTGAGTGATCTACCCCTTCCCTCTCCCCCTAACTCCTCTTTCAGTCTTTCACTGTCCATGGTGTCCAAGGTCTCCGCCCAAGTCGTCTGCTTCTCCAGAATCAAAGTCTTGCCGATGACCATCGAGGTCGCTGTCACCTATGACAACGCATTCACGCTCGAACTGAAAAGGAGCCAGCGGATCGAGAAGAAAACGCTGCTCGGGGTGATGGCGGACACTCCGCCGGACGAGGAGCTCTCCCCACTGACGGTGCGCATGAACGCGCGACACTTCGACTGCAGGCACCACTCGCGACGGCCCTCTGCGATCATGGTCCATGTGAACGAGAGAGAACGATACGAAGCGGTGCATTCGGCGTGGCGCCACGCGATGTATCTGTTCCGGCAACACATCGGGACGCTCCTCTTCAACGCCGCCGGCTTCAGCGACCACACCATCTGGGAGTGGTTGCCCCGCGAGTTCCCCAAAATCGACATCCGCGGTCCCATAAAACGAGAGACTGTCCGTGAGTTCTTCGCCAAATGCAGGGCGACGCGTTGCTTCCGATTCCGGTCGGGATGTCCCGAGATAGCCAAATACTATAATAGAATCCGGAATTTGGACAAATTCTCGGTTTTATCGGCGCCCTGGTTCACGAAACATCACATGCAGAGTCTGAAATGTCGAGTGTTCCACGCGAATTACACGAAACTGAACAACCACGACATCCGGAAAATCATTCGCAAGTGGATGAGCGACGAGAGTAAGGACCTAGTGAAGATGAAGATCAGCAACAACGTCAATCAATTTCATCCGAACGTCGTCCTCGGAAGGTACTGGTTACGTCATCTGGCGACGCTCCGGAAGAGGAACAAGTGAGTGTTCTGGGGCTCGAGGGGAGCAAGTTCTCTCTCTTTCAGAAGAAGTGCAGATTTCTACATCAACAACTACCGAAGGTATTGCGAATTGACACGGGAGAGCGACGGAGCGAAGATGCGACTGACTGTGAGACGCAGCCAAATCAAAATTGTCTGCGAGTACCCGGAATAGTGGATTTATATTGTGTGCATTCTTCGATAAACCTAAATAGTTGCTCTCACCTGAATTAAGCTTGGAAGGGGTGTCTGGGAATTG
This sequence comes from Caenorhabditis macrosperma, assembly GCA_963932285.1. NCBI lineage: Eukaryota > Metazoa > Nematoda > Chromadorea > Rhabditida > Rhabditidae > Caenorhabditis > Caenorhabditis macrosperma. The sequence goes on from OZ010620.1 coordinate 11,228,776, forward strand.
ATAACAACCTGGTAATCACAGTTCCGAATGATGGGAAGGCTCCGATATTGTTAGGTTTCCCTTTTGGCCTTCATTTTACCGTGTTTCCTCAAATACAGCGGCGATGCTGCCGGAGAATCATCATATCTCGATGTTGATAAGAGATATCAAAAAGTTATCAATTGCAAACTTGTAGTCCTAGTTATGATCTACAAGTTTCCTGTTGACAACTTTTTGATATCTCTCATCAATCTCGAGATATAATGATTCGCCGGCAGAGCTCTTGTCGTTGTAACTGTTTTTGACAAACTTCTATTTCCTCGAGTATAACCTTTCAATCTGCCGTTTAGAGAACGTCCATAAACCACCACTGATATCTGATAAACTGTTATCACTGAAATCTGATAAACTGTTAAATATCATCGTTTCCAGCGTTTCCTGGCAAGAAGCCCGATAGAAAAAATCAGTTCACGTGTGACATTTTTTTATTTTTTTGAAAAAAAGAAGAAAAAAATTAATTGAATCGATCATATCCGCGGCGGGCCAGACGCTGCCACATCGCCTCGTTCTCTCTTCGCAATATCGCCTGCTCCCGCTCCGCTATCGTCAACCTTTCGGTCAGATAAGCGGAGCGGTTGCTGAACACCCTTGCGTCATCACCGACCCTGGAGTTTTGATGCTCCAGTTCCTCGTATCTCTGAAAAAAAGATGGGGTGAGAAGCAAGTTAGAAAAAAAAAACTTACCGCCATTAGGCTGACGATGATGCGTCCTCGGTCCGCCAACTCGGTGCCTCGCTCGATGATCTCCTCGTGCTGTCGCATGTTGAGATCATCGAGCCGAGCAATCTCTCTGGCTTGCTCGGCATTCGAGACCTACTGTGGCATACACTATGTCCGCAGACTAGAAAAGAAACCGTTGTGAAAAGAAGAATGGATTGATAACAAAAGACTTACACATGATGCGTGGAGTCCTCTGCTCCTTGTCGAAATCCTCGAGGCAAACCTTCGGTGCTCGAGCATTCATCTGAAATTAATATCAGATTGTGTTTAAAAAAATAAATTGCTCATCGAATGGTTGAAGATGGGATAAACAGCGAGAAGAGATCCAAACTCTTTGTTTCAAATTTGAATTTCTAATGCGAAACAGTTTTTGGTACATTTTATGAGTTCGCCGCGAGCGTGAACCTCGTTGAAAAGTTTTGAAATGGTCTGCGTCTCTGAAATTTGCGTGCTGTCTCGCTCTTTCGTTGCGGGACCTACGCCGACACCGCGACTGCGGAGTCCACGCTTGCATAATAACAATCGTAAGTTTCATTCGAAATTTTCAGCATCTTAGTTTTTCGCTGAATGCAATCTACACAAACATGGCGCCAATTAAAAATTTTCTTCAAAATAATACGTGTTTAGCGGATTTCGAAATTTTCCGAAAAAAAAACGTGAAAAATCTACTCACCTGTTGCCAGTGATGATCCATTTTTGCAATTGGCTCGATGGTCGAATTGAATCAGAAAGTCCTGAAAATGAACTGATTTTGCACTAATTCCCTATCAATCTCACTCACCATTGTTACCATTAGAACAATCAATATTATGGGGATTCGGTAAGAAATAAGGGAAGAGCCCAGGTCAGGGCTCTAAAGATGAGGAGGGAATTCAGGATAATAGAGACAGTCAACCCATGTCAGGGGACTCGAGGCGAAGGGGAATGAGAGGGGGAATGAAGGGACTGGAGGGGAGGGCACGCAAGGGGCGGGGTTGTCCTCTGTTGCACGCGGCTCAAGGTCATCTAGCCCCGCCCCCTTGCGCGCAGGAGAGCAGACGATGGCTGGATCATTCTTGAGATGGCTGGATCAAGAAGTGAAGATGTTTCCAATACACGATACCAATTAGCACTTATTGTGAGTTCTATTGGCCAACAATAGATGGTAACCCATTATCACCTTCAATGGACTATGTGTACACCGCTCGTTCGCACTCCATACACGTGATAGGAACACGTGCCGCCGACAATGAGCAGATACACATCTTCTCCACGGCTGATTTGAGAAAACATATAGAAATCGTTTTTTTTTCCACAAAGACCGACGACTGAAAACGTGAAGACCGACCCCAAAGCATTTCAGATAGGTATTTTCAAGGGAGAAAGGAAAACAACTGTATGGGGGGCAGTGAGGTGTCACAGGCCCATTCTCATGGTCTGTGTGATCTCACTTTTCCTCATTTCCCCCGCACATCGGTTCAAACCATAAATCACTGTCTCCTACCATAAATCACTGTCTCCTACCATAAATCACTGTCTGCCCCCGCATCTGTTATCTCCTACCCCACCTGCCGTGGGTCATTCCGATTGCATTCAGTTGTTTGCCCCTTTTCGGTGGAGAGAGGTCGGCCCAGCCGTCCTCCGCGCGGAGGCGAGGGCAGTCGGCTGGTGAGATACAGTGGTCGTTGTGGAGACGGAGACGCGGTGACGAAGTTGTCCCGTGTGCATGTAAGAAGGCGCTTTGTTAGATGAATCAGGGAGAGAGGGGTGAAGCCGTGGAGACTCTGCCCCTGAGTCATGGGCGTCTTGGAGTGTGGACTCTATCATTTTACAACATTTACCGTATTTCCTCGAATACAGGGGCAATTCTGCCGGAGAAGCATCATATCTTGAGACTGATAAGATATATCAAAAAGTTGCCAACAAAAAAATTGTAGATCATAACTAGGACTACAAGTTTGCTGTTGACAACTTTCTGATACCTCTTATCAATCTCGAGATGTAACGATTCTCCTGCAGCGTTTCGGCTGTCGCTCTATTCGAGGAAATACGGCAGCTCCCCTGATTCCGTCCCTATTCTTTCGCTCCGTTTATTTCAGGTATATATAAAACACCCATAAACATAAACCTAACAAACGGGAAAGGTATCGTATTACTGCTCACCTATTGTTTGTTTTAGGTTATCTTCTCCCCCGTCACCTCGATTTTTTCCTGCTGCTCGGTGAATTTATTCCATCCAACCGCATCGTCTTCTTCGAGGTCTTCAACTTCTCTTGCTCATTTGTCAAGAGTTTCTTCCGCTCTTTCTCGTTTCTTCGTTAGGGTTCCAATGAGTATTCCCAGGTCCTCTTCATGTTGAAGGATTTCTTCAGCATTCCGGCTGTTTCTCCACATCTTCTGTGCTGATTTGCGTCCTGGGTACCACTCTTGTCGTTTCCCTATTGCGGCGTCCAAAGCTCGTCGAGGACCTCTATAGAGCCGACCTCGACGCGTCCAAAGTGCGCGTAGAGATCGTCGAGGCGTAGAGGTGGTACGGTAGCAAGAATGTCTGTATTTGTGGCTTTTTCCGATTAATTTTTTCTTGAATAATTTTTGGATGGTTTGAAAAAAATTGTTATACCATCGAATGTTTGAAAAAGTCTTTAATAGTTCTTAAAATTGCCATCCATTTGTTGCCCAAGAAAAAATTACGCAATAGTTGCGTCGTGGTGTTCACAGACACAGAACATTTTTACCTCGACACCTCGACGACCTCTATAGAGGTCCTCGACGAGCTTTGGACGCCGCATACGAGTCCAAACCTTAGTAATCCAGTGAGTTAGTCGGTCCAGGTGATAAGCGTTTCGAGCGGTGTAGTGATATGTTAGTCGTGTTAATTCGTAGATCTTTGAGAAAGATTCACTTCGTCCGTCTTTTTCGTTTTGATTAGTGTCGATGCACCATAAATTGCACCTTGTGTTGTTCTATGGGAGGTTAGTCCCTCGGCCCCAAGACGAGCTCTCAAACTTGGGTAATTAAACCTTTTATTATAACTAAGATTTAAAAAGTAGAACGAACACAAGGAAAAAGTAAAAGTAGCGGTGTGAAGGTCGCTGTCGGCCAATGTTTATACAGCGCCGATAGCCACAGGGGAGGATTGGGAATGTATAGAACTTAATATGAAACATAGAAAAAGGCCAAAGGGAAAAACTAACAATCTTCATGGAATGGCGATGCGAGAAAGAGGAGTAACCATGGAAAGAGGCGTTTGAAGGAACAAGGGTTTGGGATAAATCAACTTGAGACTCTCTCTCCCAAGGCTCTCCAAAGATGTAGTTTGCTCTTCTAATCATAGCAGCCGCCTTCTGGTTCCTCTGACGAGCAGAACTCATTTTTAAAGTATCTGGTTGTACATTCGGAATCCACAAAAGTGTCCGCTAGCCCAAGAACCGCAGTTCAAGTCATTCAACGTCACGTTTCTATCCTCGCGATAGAACACTGACAGACAGTTTTCGGTGTACACATATCTGGAATTGAGAGATTGACAGACTGTGTCACGGGGGGGGGGGGGGGGGCAAACGCGACAGAGTTCTTGAAACTCTTTGGATTTCGCATGGAAATATCCGTAGGACTGTGCGAACACGATCACGTCAAAATACACATGATCGTAGGAAGGAGAGTTTCGGAATTTTCCCGTGAGCTTCGGAGATGTGCGATTTGAATTCCCGCGTCGTCGACACTGCGAACCAGCAGCGGCGTCTATCACTAAATTTTTGCAGCATTTTGCGCGGGTTCGGCCACCAATGAGCAATCCTGAAAAGTGGGTCACGCCCCTTTCGCAACCGCCGCGTGAAGCTTTGCAACTTTGCCGCACACAGGTCCGATTGGCGGAGTCCTCCTAAAAACTCCTTTTGAAAGCCTAGTCCACGCATCACCATCCAATTTTTCGGGTCAATGGTCTTGAGCGTGAATTTGAGCGTACATTTTTTAAATTCGCAATTTAATTTAGAAGGAATCACTTCTAAAAAATTTTTAATTTTTTAGAAGTTTTTTGAGAAAAATGCGAAAAACCCTCGGGTCGAGCTGCAATTTTCTCAGATTTGACGGGGTGGCAGCCAAATTTTAAAAATTTGCAGTCCGGCAGCGCGGGAATTCAAAACACATGTCTCCGAAGATTAGTTGAAGCAGTCGAAAGTGCCGATTCTCAAAAGAGCACACTTGAGTTCACGACACGATTGACCCCTCGTGCTGTCTGAAATTCAAACTGACACGAATGACATTTCAGCGACTGAAGAGTTCAAGGCGACACTGCCAACTGTGTATCCGTCGGTCCAGTTGAAGACCTGAATGAATATGTTAAAAGGAAGAGATACAGTTGCTCACATTGCACAGATCAGGGAGACACTGCTCGACTCTCGTCCCATCGAGCCAGTATCCTTTGGTGCCGTTCATTCTCAGAAACTCTCCTGGAAGTTTATGGTTGCTTGAAGAAGGGAGGAGGGAAACGGGACCTTGCATCCAGATACTCTCCTCCACACTCGCCACTCCTGTCAGTTTGTACCCTTGACTTTCGCACCACTGAATGGCTTTTCCTTTATAAATTCCGTTGGTGACGTTGAATGCGCGTAGACAGACAGTCACCGAGTCGTCTCTCACGAACATCTTCCACGGCTCCGGACACAGATTGGTGATAATCCAGCCGGTTTGAGAGTCAGTCCAGCAGTAAGACTCCGTGCCAGTTGATCTACAGAATGTGTCCAGGGACGACGGACAGGTGTCTGAGGGAAGGTCCACTTTGAATGCCACATAGAACCCGTCTTCTTCTCCGGTTTTGGTCACATTGATAATCAGAGTGGTACTGTAGTTATAGAGTAGACAATGGTTTTTGGAGTCCATGAACGCGAGAATACAGTCTGGATTGCTGTAACAGTCATCAATGCAGTCCTGCATTGGAACCACTGATCCGTCGGATGGAGTGTCGTAGGGAACCTTCCCGAACAATTTGATCATTTTGGAAGACGGATTCAGTCCAGAGACGCAAAATGAGAGTAGGAGGAGAACGGGAAACATTGATGTTAAGGGAGAGCAAAAGGAACTGGAATGGCGATGGAAGGAAGAAGAAAGAGGAGTTTCCATGGGAAGAGACGTCTGCAGAAGGGGTTATACTAGGGATAAATCACTTTGAGACTCTTCTTTTTTGAGAATATTCGAAAGTGTAGCTTTGTAGCTGTCACTGGAATTTTCAGCGAAGACCGATTCAAAATGCTTTCATTCTGAATTGTGTTGTTCGATGGGAGGTCAGTCCCTCGGCCCCAAGACGGGACGAGCCTGGTACAGCAGCAGTTTGTCACCCTTGCGGGTGGACTGGCAGCTGCGACGTAAGGGGATTATTGTAAGGACGACTTTCGGCGTAGGGCCATCATCACTTCCTGGTTAGTGCTGATGGGTCGCGATCGGGGAACACCAGCAAAGGGTTTGATCCACCCGCATCACCATTGTGTTTTTGAATGGCTGCCGCAGTGGATCCAATGCCGGCTATGGCCCTCACGCGCCACTTGTTCTTTGAACTCATCAGCATTCCTCCATATGTCAGCACCACGTCGGGCTAGGCTGCCACTACAGTACTGACGGAGTTACCCGCCCAATGCCTCACGGCCTTCGCCCCTCGACCGCAGTCTTTCGACTATGGCCTCAGGGCGGCATCCAACCCGCGTCACGAGTGACCCTTCCGGAACACCAGACACTAGCTGGTTGCTCCTTCTGGGCCACTTTGCCTGGGTGTTAATATGCGGGTTGGATATCCGGACTTGCGGGAACGTCTGCCCGACACCTCCCAACCACCCACCCTCTCAAACTTGGGTAATTAAACCTTTTATTATAACTAAGATAAAAAAAAAGCAGAAGCGAACATAAGGAAAAGTGAAAATAGCAGTGTGAAGGTCGCTGTCGGCCAATGCTTAAATAGCGCCGACAGCCACGGGAGGGGGAGGATTGGGAATGTATAGAATCTTACTTATACTAAAAGGCAAAGGATGTCTTACTTATACTAAAAGGCAAAGGATGTGTGTTTCTTTGTCCAGAGCCGTTTCTCAGCCCCCACTGAACCGTTTCAGCCCATTTTTGGCACAGAGGTCAGAAGTATTGACCGCAAGGTGCACGTAAATTTTCTAAGCGATCCGACAGCTTTGACGGCTTCTGGACTGTTTTTTGTGTATGTTCCCTCTTAATTGCGCCTCTGGGAAGGTTGCGTCGACTCGACTCGCCTATCTTCCCAAAGGCAGGTTTGGTAGAAGGAAACGGAAAGAACCGCGGAGCCCAGGCTGAGAGGCGTTGTTAGCCGCCTCGATTGGTCTGGTTGATGTTATTCTTAAAATTATTTTTGCTCACTTGGAAGAGAAATCCAAACCTAGTCCCCCGTTGGTCTCGTATCGATGGGGCGGATCCAGCCTTGCTGATTGGTTGCTGAGGCCAATCAGCGTGGTGGCCGAGTTTTCCCCTCCTCTTCCAAGTGAGCGAAAATTTTTTAAGAATAATAAGTATGAGGAGAACAAGTGGAAATGGAATGGCGATGCAAGAAACGGGGTGTAACCATGGAAAGAGGCGTTTGAAGGAATAAGGGTTGGGGATAAATCACTTTGAGACTCTCTCTCGAGGCTCTCCTAGAGTGTAGTCTGCTCTTCTAACAAGAGAAGTGTGGAAAGTGTCCGTGGGATTTCGCTCTCCCACTCTTTTCTGTGGGTAGACTATTCCGTTCCGCAAAATTTAAAACCATATTCGGACTCCCCAGCCCGAAATCTATCGATTGACTTAGGTCCTGTGACGAAATCCCACGGACACTTCCCACACTTCCCTTGTAAGCATCCTTCTGGTGGTTCCTCTGACGAGCAGAACTCATTTTTAAAGCAACTGGTTGTACATTCGGAATCCACAAAAGTGTCCGCCAAGCCAAGAATCGCAGTTGAAGTCATTCAACGTCACGTTCCTCTTCTCGCGATAGAACACTGACAGACAGTTTTCGGGGCCCACGTTTCTGGAATTTAGAGTTTCAGAGACTGTGTCACGGGGGGGGGGGGGGGGCAAACGCGACATGAAAAATTAAAATAGGAACTTTGCACCCTTCCGTATTCGCTGCGTGGCGACCTAATGATACAGAGTCATTGAAACTCTTTGTATGTCGCATGGAAACTTCCAAAGGACTGTGCGAACACGATCACGTCGAAATACACATGATCGTAGGACATGGGAGCTTCGTAGATGCGCGGTTTGAATTCCCGCGTCGTCGGCTGAGTATTCAACGCTTAACCTATTATGCGCTCTCGTAAATCGATACGAACCACACAATTTAACGTTGAATACTCAGGCAGCGGTGTGCGACGCGGTGGCAGCCAAATTTTAAAAAATTACAGACCGACAGCGCGGGAATTCATAACGCATGTCTCCGAAGCTCAGTTGCAGCAGCTAAAGTGCCGATTGTCAAAAAAGCACGCTCAAGGTCACGTCACGATTGGTCCCTCGTGCTGTCTGAAATTCAAACTGACATGGAAGACATTGCAGCGATGGAAGAGTTCAAGACGGCACTGCCAACTGTGTATCCGTCGGTCCAGTTGAAGACCTGAATGAATATGTTAAAAGGAAGAGATACAGTTGCTCACATTGCACAGATCAGGGAGACACTGATCTACTCTCGTCCCATCGAGCCAGTATCCTTTGGTGCCGTTCAGTCTCAGAAACTCTCCTGGAAGTTCATGGTTGCTGGAAGAAAGAGGGAAAGGGGACCTTGCATCCAGATACTCTCCTCCACACTCGCCACTCCTGTCAGTTTGAACCCTTGACTTTCGCACCACTGAATGGCTTTTCCTTTATAAATTCCGTTGGTGACGTTGAATGCGCGTAGACAGACAGTCACCGAGTCGTCTCTCACGAACATCTTCCACGGCTCCGGACACAGATTGGTGATGATCCAGCCGATTTGAGAGTGAGTCCAGCAGTAAGACTCCGTGCCAGTTGATCCACAGAATGTGTCCAGGGACGACGGACAGGTGTCTGAGGGAAGGTCCACTTTGAATGCCACATAGAACCCGTCTTCTTCTCCGGTTTTGGTCACATTGATAATCAGTGTGGTACTGTAGTTATAGAGTAGACAATGGCTTTTGGAGTCCATGAACGCGAGAATACAGTCTGGATTACTGTAGCAGTCATCAATGCAGTCTTGCATTTGAACCACTGATCCGTCGGATGGAGTGTCGTAGGGAACCTTCCCGAACAATTTGATCATTTTGGAAGACGGATTTAGTCCAGAGATACAAAATGAGAGTAGGAGGAGAACGGGAAACATTGATATTAAGGGAGAGCAGAAGGAACTGGAATGGCGATGGAAGGAAGAAGAAAGAGGAGTTTCCATGGGAAGAGACGTTTGCAGAAGGGGTTATACTAGGGATAAATCACTTTGAGACTCTTCTTTTTTGAGAATATTTGAAAGTGTAGCTCTGTAGCTGCCACTGGAATTTTCAGTTTCTCAGTCAAGAACGATTCGAAATGCTTTCCTTCGGAATCCCTGAACTGCAATAGACGTTGTTCAACGTGATGTTTGTAGATCAAATGTTAGATGGACCCATTTGCAAAAGCCCGAAATGTCACTGGATCACTATTGGAAGAACTGGGAAGACCACCTTTGAGATTTTGCTAAAAACTTGCAGAATGGCACTTTCTCATATTGGCAATTGATCCCAAATAGTGGCTAACTGGGCAAACTCGTAGTTTTCAAGATATTTTGTCTGAACGCCCGATTTCGTGAAAAAACGCAATTTTGGGCACTTTGAGACAAAATTCTCAAAAACTTGACGTTTGCGCAGGTAGCTGCTACGTGGGATCAATCGGCAGTATCAAAAGTTGCCATTCTGCAAATTTATAGCAAAATCTGAAAAAGTCATCCGAAACCCTTCCTTTGTAAGCGCTAAAACACCACCAGACAGTCTCTCTTGAGATCTGTTAGATATCTGAAAGTGGAGAACGGACGTGAATGGCAATTCAGCGAATGCAGAGTTCAAGACGGCACTGTCTTCCAACAAGACACTCATGACTCAGATTGACTGATACGCTGATCAGATCAAGATGATCTTTCAATCCCTGTTTCATTTTTGACTCAAGAAACCGAAGATCCGCAAGAGAGTTATTAGAAGCGCGGTCATGAATTTGCCAAAAATTGCTTCCAATTCACAAAACCTAACAGGAAACTGGCTGAAAATAGCCCTTTATGTAGTTGAAACATGCTCCCAGACTTCTTGTGCTCAATTCTCTGTCTCTTTTGGCACCCAATTAGCATAAAAAGAACCAGTCCGATCGCTTTGAATCCCTTTCTCTTTCCCGTCCACCTGTCCAGTGCATCGGGAGACCGCTAATCCGACGGCCAGGTGTTCAAACCGCAAAATGAACCGCCAATTCAATGAATAATGGATTAAAATGTGCACTGTTCAGTGGAAAAGTCGATGATTTTTCTCCTGAAAACCCCTGAAAACGTCCGATCGGAAGCAATAATGACTTCGAGAGAAGACGAAAAGTACGATTCGGTACCCGCGCCTTGTGATCAGGTGATAAGTGATAAGAGATACAAAACGCTCACAAGGAGTGGCTGACCGAAAAAAGTGTGATAGTGGGTGGGAGAGGAGATAAGATAATCACTGGCGCGAGAGAGAGATCGTAAAAGATTGACATTGGAAGCCGATTCTCTCATCTGTGTTTTCGGGGCTTTCGCAGTTTCATCACAATGATTCAACGTGATATTCTCGCCCGATTTCTGAGGAACTAAATATACATAAATGGCCGTTTCCTCATTTTTATTCTTCATGACAAAGTTGTCGGCCTATTGTGCGCGCTTTTTTGGTTTTTCTTTGTCCTTCATGCAAAATTTACGAGATTCTTCTCTTTTTTTCCTCATTTTTTTCTCCGAAAATTGCGTTTTCTTCTCCCGGAATTCCGGAAATTGAATTTTTCCGGAAAGAATTTTTTGTTCGCTTACAGTACTGTTACGTAACTCCTTCAATTTAAAGGCGCATGACACTTTTGCGTCGCACTATTTTCTCGATATGTCACATTTTTTGGGAGAAAAACGATTTGTCGCGATTTTCGCGATAACCGATGGAGCTATCTCGGGAGGAGATCCCTCCCTAGATGTCCCGATAATCCGATCTTTGCTCATTCCGCACCTAATTGTGCTCCCGTCTCCCCCAGTATACTAGACACTCCAGCAGTCAGTCCAACGGACCTTTTCTTTCCCTCCCGCTCGGCGTCTGTCGCTTCCGCGTGCTCTCTCGTCGCCGTCTTCCCTCTGCACCACATGTGACTGGAGACACGAGGAGTGCACCCGCTCACCGCCCCTGTCTCCTTCCATTGATTACTGTGTCTGCGGGTCCGCGCGCCGCGCACTCTCTCCGCCGTCTCGCCGCTTGCGCGCTTTCTCTCGCCGTCTAGCCGCTCTCGCACCCTCCGCGCTCTCTCGCCGTTTTCTTTCTTTCAGTTTTTCACATTTGGTTCTTACTCGGAGGCCTCTCTTTAACACTTTGTTCGGTTCTCGATCGATTTCGCAATTTTCGCACAGTCTAGAGAAATAGTGTGAGAACGGGAGAGTGGGCAGACCGTCTTATTACAGTTTTCTGCAATTTTTCTTAAAATTCCTCATTTTCAGTCATTTTCACGACTTTCAATAATTTTTTATTGATTTTCAGGTGTATGGCATGAATGTCCGACAGAATGAATTGAGATTGGTAAGTTTTCCAAGCAATTTTCGGAGGTTTTTAGAAAAATTGGAAAATTTAAAAAATATCAGTTTCTAAATAAATTGAAATTTGTTTCTATTTTCTTCAATTTCTATTAAATTTTTCACATTATTTACGATTAACAATTTTTTGGAAAACTAAAAAAAATATAAAAATCGTTGACTCGGAAAAGTTTTTGAAAAACCCTTTTGTCGCTTTAACATGAGAAAAATCTGCATAAATCCGGATATCCCGAATAATCCCTCAAAATCAAAAAATTTTCATTTCCAGACAGTCGAAATCCGGCAGGTAACCGATGCAGTCGAATGCATTTTCCACTCATTGCTTCTTCACAGGACACTAGGCAGAGTGGGTTTTCTACCTTATTTGATTGCGAAATTGCATCAAAAATAAGCAAAAATTGGTCGAGACGGAGCACGTGAAAATCAGTCGGATCGCGTTCGAATCGGCGCTTTTCGTTCATCTTTCCGCTGGTTTTTCCCTTTGAAAACCTAAAATTCGCGGCTTTTCTCGCTATCCCAGGTTCAATGCCGAATTCGATTTCACTTTTCCACCACCTCCTTCGACCATTTTTTCCTTCGATTCTCCCCTTTTCCGATGGCAGCGGGAGCGAGACGCGCGCGTGGAATCACGTGAAAGATCACTCTCACTTGTCGGCGCTTCCGCGTCTGCCACAGTCTCTCGCGACTCTGACCGTCGGCGTTTCGTCAACTGTGTCACATGTCAAGGGGCAAAGAGACGGTTTTTTGGCACGGGACGAGTGAGTGAACAAGCGATGACGACCTCCAACCCCGGGGGAAATAGAGCAGAGAGAGGGAGACGCAGGAAGCGGTACAGCTTATCTTATCAAATTACCGGAATTAGGTACGCATTGGTACCAGGAACTGCCCCGGGGAATACTGGGAATGACATGGAAAACATATCATCGAGTTCTTTGATACTTTGATCGTTTTGACGTTTTTCGTTCATTTCGACATTTGAATTTGTCCTTGAGAGGCTTCCGATGAGTGTTCTCTCCTCCCGAAGTAGTGAATGGAGAGGTTCTTTGGTCAGAATTTGAGATCTTTGAGTGGAAAAATCAAGATAACTGGGGGAGACGCAAAAACAGAAAAGTTCGAAGGTTGGTTGATGATAGATTGGTTTTTAGTGTTCCCGATGGAAAATAGGATGTCAGGATGTTCCGGGAAGGCGGCTAGGTTGAGACTTCCAGGATAATTTTGGTGAAGGGATCATCTGGAATTGCTCAAAATCCATCCATATTCCCTAGTTATCTCAAAATCCCCAATCCTCTGTGCTGCGAAAGACAACATTTTCAAGTCATTTTCAAACGCAACAATGCAGTGATGTAACCTTCTCTTCTCACGAGAGATCCCAATCTCTGCCCATTGTCTCCATCTGCTTTTTCTTATCTGTTCGCCATCATTTTCCCTTTCCATCAGTCACCCTCTGCGTCTCCACTCTCCCTTGTTCCCCCGCGAAAGTGATTGTGCAACGACACAATGTTTCGTCATGTTTCCTGCGGCCGATTAACATGTGATCGCGATATACTTTGCTGCTCGTGATCAGGCGCAGCGCATTATCGATCAAAACACAAACCGATTCTGGAGAACACTGACACACGTTTTATTGCAGTTCCATTACAACACGGAGAAGGAGTTCTCGTTGGGCTCCATCGGCATCAAGGAAGTCAATTGTGAGCACATCGACATGACCTATGTAAGTTTCCCCGCACTGATTCCTTCCAGATTAGAGACCAAAGGGTGGTGCGAAGATAAAGAGAGAGAGAGAGAGAGAGAGAGAGAGAGAGAGAGAGAGAAGAATTGGAACAAAACATCAAAACATCACATCACAGTGTGCTGAAGTGTCTGGTTGTTTGTGAACGCGAGAGAGAGAGAGAGAAGGATCGTACAAACACACTGTGGGGCCAGATACTAGCCATTAACACGGTGGAAAGAGGGACAAACACCACGACGACGAAAGATAGATACTAACTGGAATTGGCCGGGACATTCGATGGGGAACAGAGTTTTTGATGGTGGGAATCGGGATTTTGCTCTGGGAAGCGAAAGAAGAGAATGCTGAGCTTGAGGGACAGATCTAGGATCCTTGAATCTTTATTTGAACGTGCCGAATTTTTGGAGAAATAAGACTCCCTGATCATGGGGATCGGAGCACTGAACCTTGGAGCTCAATTTGAAATTCTAAACGAAAAATACTTGGAATCGAAGCTATTCGATCGTTTTTTACGATCGACCCAATCTGAAGCGAATTTTCCTGGCATTCATTCTGCAATTTTGAGAATTCCTAATCATCTGAAAAATGGCCTATTTTTATTTTTCAATTCTCTGCCCGTTGCTCCTGGAAGCAGCTCTCTCGTTGCCGTCGTCTCTCTAATCTCCCCACTCTCTCTCTCTCTTCTTGTGGCTTCCGTGTGAACCTTTGAACACGTAATAAACAGCCACTGGAGTGAGTGCCCCACAAATAGACACGGAGGTGTCCAGGCCTCCCTGGCACCCGCCAACACGAAGCCGACGACGAGACGCAGAGATATAGTCGCTTTCTCTCCCTCTCTCTCTCTCTCTCTTCCTCTCATCGCTCATCTGTTGCTTTTCGACCAGAAAAGAGAGAGATTCTCTCTCTTTCATCAGCTGACGATCGGCTGGGAAAAGTGAGAGTAGGGGCGGGGGCTAGAATGGAGGCCGAGTGTACTTTTGGGGCATTAAAAGAGCGTGTCTGACGAAGAAGACGCAGACACGGATGAAAGAACTCGAAAGTACACGCCCGGTTTTGCGGTTGTAAAGTAGTTTTTTGAACTTTTTTTTCGAAAAAAGGAATTCAATGACGCGATAGAGGGGGATCAACCGCAAACACTTTTCGCCCCACGAGACACCCCTCCGGACTCAAAAATCATGTTGTGGCGATTTTTGAGATTCGAACGAAAAACGGACTTTCTCGAAACGAGGCGGTCGGGGAATTGGTTCGGCACTTGTTTTCCTGGGGTTTTTTTTGACAAATTGCGTGTTTGGAAAAATTGGGAAATTGGGAGAAAGGCAGACATTTCGGGGATTCTGAACATTTTCAAGAGATCCAAAACCAACATTTTCCAGGTTCGTGTCAACTCTACAGAACTCGCGATGTGCGTCGATGAGGACATTCGTCAGTTCAAATGCGAAGTGGAGGAGGCCACGTGCTCCGGCTCAATCCCCCGCCGGACACCAACAGTTGGAAGCCCAACGGACAGTGCGATTCCGCTGCTCAGCGCTCAGATCGGACTTCAGTTCTACACGAAAACCAAGAAGTCTTCGGTTGGCGCTGTCGGAGCCGTCGTTGGATCGTGGCTCGGCACTGGGCCATCGGAGAACTCGGGCACCGTTTGGGAGGAGTGGAAGCTGATCCTCGACGTCTTCCGCGTCGAGTCGATCGACGAGCTGCAGAAGATGCGACAGCGAGTCGCCGACGACATTGGAGAGAAGGTGCTCGACGTCTGTGAGCACATCAACCACAATCACTACATGCCGAAGATGCCGTCGCAGGCGGAGATTCCCGAGATCTTCGAGACCAAGTTCTCCGATTGTCAGCCGTATTTGTTCAAGATCCGCCGGCAGGCTGTTCCTCGTGAGTCTTTTTTTTGAATTTCACAAAAAAGCAAATGCACTTTAAAGCTTCTCTTCATAGTTTTTACATTGTGAGAACCTTTTAAAAAATCAATCAATTTTGCAGCGCTGGCCCAACGGCAGTCGCTGGTTCAAGCCACTGTGACCCGCTGGAGAGACGTGCTCGCCATCTGATTCCCGTTGAAAACATCAATCTCTCAAATTCAATAATAAAAAACGTTCCCTCCCACCCAAAAATTGCAACTCACATCTCACACCTGATATCCCGTTTTTTTTCTAGGTTATCCGATTTTTTGAGCTTTTTTCCGTTCAAGGAAATTTTCCAATTTCTCCATTCTTTCTCCTCCCCCCACTTCTTCCTCTCGGGCATTCCTTGGCATCCCTTTCTGCATTTTCCTCTTTTCCTGTAATTTTGTACAGTTCTCGCCCTCATGCACAACACCTACCACTTTTCTCTCTCCGTCGCCACACCACAAAACCTCTCGAAATGATCCGTTTTTGGATTTTCGAACAAAAAAAGGCCCTTTCCCTTGTTTTTCGGGTACCTCCCATTCGAAACCCCTCCTTTCACACCTCTTATGTGTAAATTTCCCTGTTTTCCACACAATTCTGAATGTAAATCTCTAGTTTTCGCCCAATACCTCTCCCGATTCCACATTGCATTTATCCAAGAAATTCTCCCAATTTTCGTCCGTCATTCTATCCTCTGTGCGCATCTAAACATACTATACCGCTTCCCGTGCCCTGTATGTATAAAAATGTGAAAATTCTCCTCCTCCCCCTTCCACCTCAATTTTACTTCATTTTCCTTTTTTCTTTCCCACTCTGCGCCATCTACGGGCAACACGCTCTCTCGTTTTCTTTTCCTTTTTTTCCATTTTCCACCTATTCACCCGCTTCATCCACTCACCAATTTTCCTCATTGTTTACTTTCTTTTTCCCCCTTCCCTCTCAATTTTCCCGACTTTATCGATAAAAAATCAGAGATTGTTCGCGCTTTGCGCTCTTTCTTCCATTCCCGTCGTTTCCCTTTTTGGTCTTTGTCGATAAATTTTTGATTTTTGATTTAGTAGGCACTTTTTTTTATTTTGTTTTGACTGATAGCAGAAAGTTGAGATTACTTTTTGATATTTTTGAAAAAAAAAGGGAGGAATTGGAAAACACATTGAATTCCTGTGGTTTTAATTTAAAAAAAAAAGAAAGCAGAAAAAAATTGGCAAACGAAAGAAAAGCGAATTCGCCTCAATTGTCAAAAAGAATTTCATGTATTTATAAAAACTGAACATTTAAGAAAAACACAACTAAAAATGATCCAGCTGAAATTGCTGCGCTGCATCTTTATTATAGTAATAATTAAAAAAAAAAAGAAATTTCTGAAACTCAGTTTTCAGGAGATACAGTAGAATTAGAGTCCGCAAACACCGATGGTGTTTCCGCAATAATTTCATAATTTCCCGCACTAGACACTGACCGTTTTCTCATTTTTATATTGTTCAGTTTCAAAAGTTTGTAGTTTAAGCCTTGCAACAGCAAGAATCTGTTCAAATGAGTCATCCAATCAGGGTTCTTAATCGAACAAAATTTTTTTCGAACTTCGTGAAAAATTCGCGAAATTCGCATTCGAATATTCGAAATTCGTTCGAATTTGTTCGAACAATTGTTCGAAAAATTCGAAGTTCGAACTTTTTCGAAGTTCGAAGTTCGAAAAAATTCGAAGTTCGAAGTTCGAAAAATTTCGAAGTTCGAAAAATTCGAAGTTCGAACTTTTCGAATTTTGTTCGAACGAATTCGACGAATTTCGTTCGAATTTCGTCGAATTTCGTCGAATTTCGTCGGAGAATTCGAACGAAAATGAGATTTTTTGAAAATCCACTGGTTTCCACTGAGTACTGTTGTTCTGATACATTTTCTCAGACGGTTGCTCATATTTAAAAGTTGCAGAAACATGTTTCGGTGTTTCAAAAACATGTTTTTTTTTCAATTTGAGGAAAACCACGCAATTTTCACTATTTTGAAAGAAAATTAGTGCATTTTTTATCAACTGTTCTAAAAAATTAAATATATTTCAATTGGTCATTGAAAAATAGAAACGAAAATCGCTGTTTTCGATGGAATGATAACAAAATAAACATTTTTTTTCGGAAATTGTTTTTTTGTAATTCATTATTGTTTTTTTGCTTAGAAAATCAAATTTTCAAAAAAAAAGTCCGTGATTTTTCAAAATTTTTTTGTAAAAATCTCGATGCAGATTTATGACTCCAAAAATTAAAAAAAATTGCAATATATAGCAGACTTTATTATTGGAAAATGTACATGAAAGTAGATAGGACATGTAATGTACAGAAAAAAAAACTATGCATAATTTCTAATCACAATGTTGATTGTCAATCGGTTATTCCGTCCGAATTTTCATGTTGTGAAGTTGAACGAGACGGACCTGAACAAATGAATAGATATTGTTAAAACTCCTAACATTCCGAGTCCAATTTGAAAAAAAGACTTTTTTTTTAAATTTCGATAAATAAATATATACATTTATCGAAATATTTTTTCTCTAGAATGTTACGTTTTCCGAAAAAAATTGTTTTTCATTTATTTACCAAGTGCTCACTAGTCTCAATCATCAATGGACTTAAATATTTAACCTGTATTAAAATGTTCTGAACCGTAGTGAAACTCGAGCTTTGAGAAATCTCGCGACGCTTCACGAAGACGTTTGAACAGGAAAAATACGGTCGTATACGACGTGGAATTGCATTTTAATACGGGTTGAATAGATCCATAACCTTTCGCATTTATACAGAAGATAGACATACTTTGAAACATACCGAATCAGGAGATTTTCTTGTCTCGAGACGATCGTCTTCGCTGTAATTTGCATTTCTGCAATAATTGGATCTTTTCGTTTGTCCCCTGTCACTCAGTTAATTAATGCTGAAAAAAAATTTTTTTCAAAAAAAAAGACAAGGAAAAACAATCAATGCAAAATAAACAGATAAAAATACATAAAATTCGCTTTAAAATCACTGAAAAATCATTGAAAAACACAAAAAAACGGTGAAAATCCAGCCCAGAATTCAAATTCGCACGCATTTCCTCTTCCAGCAGCTGTGTACTCCACGAGGACGATTTGTTCGAACAATTGTTCGAACTTCGTTCGTTTTGTTCGAACAAATTGTTCGAACGAATTTTTCGAACTTCGAATTTTTCGAACGACGAAATTTTTCGAACTTTCGAAATTCGAATTTTTCGAACTTTTCGAACTTCGAATTTTTCGAACTTCGAAATTTTTCGAGTGCGAATAGTTTCGAATTTCGTCGAATTTTCGTTCGATTAAGAACCCTGCATCCAATAGCGTTTTGTGAAAACAAAATGTTTCGAATCATCGTAATCAGAGTTATTCTGATATTTTCTTTCTTTTCATGACATGCATTGAAACGTTTTCCAGCCATTCCACTGCTCTCCTTGATCATTTTAAAATTCCATCGATTTTTCAGCTTTAAATTCTGAGAAAACGCCCCCTTTTCTTCGATTCTTCCTATTCTTCAATGACTCATCAGCCTAGAAAAAAACCAGTTTTCTTCCATTGTGCCCTCGAAAATTGCTATAAATTCTCCTTCGTCGTCTTATTCCGTTCCTTTTGAAGAGAAAGTTGCCATTTTTCAGCTCGAAAATGCCGGGCCGTGTGATGTCGGTGGTGTTGTGCCGGCCGACGGTTTCCGGAGACATCGTTCCGATCGCAATGGGCAATTGTGAGAACATGGACGAAGCGACAAAGTATTCAGATGTGAAACCGCCGAACGGTACGCTTTGAAAATCGATAATCCTTTTAGAAGAAATTTCTTCAGATTCCGAAGTAGTCCGACTAGTGAAATCGCGAGTGAGAACGTATTTCAACAACGACGGAGTCATCGAATTGGACGGAGGGTGAGCGTTTCGCATCTCGTGTCAAGACCATTATTCCTTAGTTCAGGTACCATCTGTACTACGCCGTCGTCCTCGATCCATTCTGCACGATGATCTACTGTTGCGTCGGCGAGAACTCGATGGAGATGGAAGAGGCGCAGACGTTTCTCAACGAGAAAATCCGCACGATCATGGCTTCGTCGAACATTCAGATGGTCGTCCCGCAGGCGAATCCGTACGATTTGCTCGGATTGCTGCAGCCAGATATCCTCAAATTCATTGTGAGTATTAGAATTCTTGAAAAATTAGAATCTCTGCGAAAAATTGAAAAAAATTGCTACTTGATTTTTTTTATCGGACCAACACGAACCTGCTCCATCGGTTTAGACGGTTTTGCGATTAATTCGAAATGCATGTGTTCCGTTTTTTGAAAATGAAAAAATTGATAGGCCGAATATTTACTTCATTCGTAGTATGTTCGAATTAATATTCACGAAAGCGAATTTTAAATGCTTTTCTTCGAATTCTCTGAAAAATAACCAAACCTGATGATTCTGTTAGTCTATTCTTTCTGAACCAGAACTCTGATTTTCCTTAAAATGCCCCATTATTTTTCTGAAATTAATTCCATTCTCAAAATTTTCTCTAAAATTTCAATTTGATAAATAATTTTTTCAGAAGCAACACAATGAATCATTCCCATCCGCCCATCAGCAGAGAATCATTGACATCCGACGGCAAGTCGATGACGTCAGAGCCGTAAGTATTGAAATTTCATTCAAATTTCTATTTCATCGCTTTCCAGGTGATGGCCGAGAACGTGGAGCGTATAATGGAAAGAGGCGAACGGCTGGAAAACATTGAAAATCGCACGGAAGCCTTGAGAACCACAGTGAGAACACTTTTACGATTTTTTCAAAAACTCGCGATTCCAATTGTTCATTTCCAGGCGACATCTTTCAAATCGACCGCCCGTCGTGTCCAACGTCACTTCTGCCAGCAGAACCTCAAATGGACCATCCTCGCCGTCCTCGTATGCGTCGGCGTCGTTCTCGTCATCGTGTTGAGCATCTTGCACAGCCACGGCGTCATTTGAGCTTCGCGGCCTGCATCCTTATTCCCAGTAGTCACCTCCTCCGCTTCCTGTACGAGTTTTTCGACGTTTTTCCTTTTTCACGCTCGCCAATGACAATGATGATTCTTCGCATACGCACACAGCTTCTAATGTACAATTTGCTCTCGCCATCTTGTTTCCATCTTGTGAATTTGCCATTTGTCCCCCTAACTCTGCTTCATTTCTCTCACAATGTACTTATTTCTTCGTTGTCTCACCATAACTCATGAATTTCGTTTGCTCCACGCGTCGTCTGTTACCCAACTTCAGCGAAGAACAAAACAGCTGACCTGTTGACCTTGGTCTAGAAACACGGAAAAGAATTAGATTTTCCACGTGACGTCCCATATTCATTGCCACGTCCACGCATCGTATCCAGCTGAGAAAAACAAGCTCTCACTCGGCTCTTGCGATTTTCCGTTAAATTTGCTGACTTGATTTCACGATTTTGCTCACTTTTTATGGCTTATCAAATCGAATTTCTTCTTTGTTTCCTGAAAGTCGAGGCATTTTCAGCTCATCAGCCTCATCTCGATTCGTGGAAACCGCTGAAAATGTCGAATAACTTGAAGTTCTACGAGAATGAAGATGGCTCAATCTCACCGCCCGTTTCGATTGAACAGGTACGAGAAATGGGAAATCGGGCGAAAATATAGTGAACTGACAATTATTCTGTGGAATTAGTAAGATTTCTGATGCAAAAAGAAGAAGTAAGGGGAATTCAAAGTAAATTCAAGAGCTAAATGGAGATTTTTTATTTTTCTCTTTGGGGACGTGAAGTTTTTCTTGAAAATACAAACAAATTCAATAAATTAATGTTCAAAGATAACGCATATTCGAATTTTAATTGTTTTCGCGAATAGATATGACTATTTTTACGGGAAAATCATTTAAAATATGAGAAAAAAGAATTGAAAATTTAGGAAATTCGCAGAAAAAACAATTCTCCAAAATTTGGTGTTTGCGGGGAAACAAGCGCTACCGTACTCTTTTTAAAAAAATATTCGCAAATTAATTTTCCTCTTTCTAATTTTTGTTTTTCCAGGACTCTCCCGATGTTCGGGCATGCGGCGATCGGCTTTCGTGCTCGGACAGTGGTGTCGAGCTGAAATCTCTGCTGAAACTCATTGACAATGTGATCGAAATGAGTCCGGCGAGTGACGAGACTCCGGCAGAGTTCCAATCGACAGTCATCGAGAAGGGCAACCCGTTCCTTCAAAAGTCACCACTGACGTCTCCGCAGAAGTTCTCGAACTCGAATCGCTTTCACACTGGCCCAAAGTTCGAGAAGGTCTCCCTGGCGAACGACGAGGGGAAGGTGACGCGGTCGGAGGTGCTTCTGGTGCCCGTGAAGAAGTACCCCAAGTACAACTTCGTCGGAAGGATCCTCGGGCCGCGTGGGATGACGGTGAAGCAGTTGGAGAAGGAGACCGGCTGCAAGATCTTCGTGCGTGGAAGGGCGTCGAGTACAACGGTGAGAATTCATTGGAAAATCAATAAATGTTGCTTTTAGTTCAACCCGCACACAAAGTCCACTCGTCCTCCATTCAACTTCAAAAACACGCTCTCGACGATTTCCCAGTGCGCTCTGACGGAGGAACCGCTGCACGTGTTCATCGAATGCAACGATTATCCGATGGTCGCCACGAAGAAGTTGGCTCACGCCGTCTCGGTGATCAGCGATTTGCTGTCGCCGCCGGCCGACGGGAAGGATGAGTTGAAGCGTCAGCAACTCGTCGACATTTCACTCATCAATGGAACGTACAGAGCCACCAGCTCCTCACAGGATATCCTTCGTGAGAATTACGCGAGTTTCTTCTGAATTCCTCCATTTTTCAGGTCCATTCCGTCGATTCGGTCAGACAGTCGACCCGACGTCGAATCCGGCTGATAATGAAGTCCAACCCATTAATTTCGAGCAAAATAACAATGGAATTGGAGATTTCGGAGCGGTTTTCGGGTATAATTGGAAGTGCCTTCGCTCAAATGATACATTCCTTTCAGAATCCCTCAGCAAAAGCGTATCTGGCAGAAACCACGCGGTCCAGATGCTTCGACCGAAGAGTACGCAAAATCGGTGTCTTCACGCGAGTACGTCACCGACATTGTGAACAAGACGAAGGTATTTGTTGATGAACTATCTTCAACGTCGCTTTTGTTGCAGAAGACTCCCGTCAGTAATCCATCCGAAGACTCGCTGTTCAATCTTCCGCAATCCGTTGTCAGTGAGACGTTGAAGTATGGACTCAGATGGATATTTTTGATAATATTTCACTGAATTTCAGGGTTGCCAAAAACCTATTGGCGTCTCATAATCACTTGGCGTTCGGGGCGAAGCCATCTTGCAATGAAGTCCCTCAAAGCGAACACAAACTGTTGAACGGATCAGGCGATGGAAAGATGAAGACAGTTTGGAAGAAGGGTCTGTTCTCAAATTTCTAAGAGAGAACACCGTTTTTCTTCAGATTTGCCACTGTATCCTCCTCCGCTGATGTCGAACATCCGCTCGTCTTCACATCCATTCCACTCCGATTTCCCTTACCCACCATCGTCGTATCCCGACTTTCCACTGCCTCACAACAATCATTTCTTCATGGTTCCACCTACATCTAGTCCCTTCTCCCGTCGCTATTGACTCTTTTTTTCTTCTTCATGTGATCTCTTGTGCTATTAATCTCTTGTGTACTTGATCCTCGTCATCTTGTACCATTTTCACACTGAATTGCCCATAGAAAATGCCACTGAAACTTCTAGTTTTACACCATATTAATGTCCCTCCTGAAGTTTTATTGTTTTACCTCCCTCTCAAACTTACTCTTAATGAGTGTCGATTCATTTCTCAAATTGAAGATTTCATAAAAGATGAGAAACAAAATATTTAGAGAAAAATGAGAGGAGAGAGTATGGTACAACATTGAACATGGAATTATTTTGCCGGATAGACTTTATTCGTCGTCTTCCATTTTGAACGGAATCGTCGACTGCTGCTTGTTGCGCAGAATTGCTGCCGGTCCCGAGATGGCCGTCTGAAATAAATCAGGAATTTCCAAAATTCAATGGACTATTTTTAAGTTCCGGAATATTTTGTCGTGAATTTTCCTTGGCCTAAGCACCATTTCGTATTAAAACCACAAACCTTCTTTCCGAAAATCTTGCTGGTGCACGGCGAGAGCATGTTGTCGGACGGCGATCCGATGTGCAACTCGGCCTGAATGTGCCGGCGATTGCGAACGGCGGCCGGAGTTTCGTGGGGCAGTGGCACGACCGGTGTCTGGAAAATGAAATATGTTACAACTAATTTGTGACATAAACACAGCGAGAATTTCTATAAAAACTCCAAAATAATTCACCTTTCCCTTGACTTCGCTGGTTTTCTCTTCTTTTCCCGGCGTTTGTTGCTCGGTTGGCTCTTGTTTCGGAGTGCTTGGTTGTTCGCTCATTCTCTGGAATATCAAAAATATAAAATGCTGAAATATTAAATTTAGAAACTATGAAAAACTGGTTTAAATGATGAGAAATACAGGCTTTTAGGCAAAATAAATTTTGAATTCGACGATTTGGCGGGCGTGAAATTGTGTGCGACAGAGCGCGTTTGCAGTGCTGTTGAGATAAGAAACTGACCGACAAAATGAAGGAAAATAGATTTTCGATTGAATTCGGCATTCAAACATGATTGAAATTAGTGTAATCAATTTAAAAAAATTTAATGCGAGAGTGTTGTTAATCCCGCTTTTTAAAAAACAATGGGAAACATGGAATTTAAAAATGTCAAATATATTTTCCATTTCAAAAAGTTAAAATTTTTTTTTGAGAAACATCAGCCGAAAAAATCAAAAAATAACCAATAGAAGTTGAATAACAATTTTTAAAAAATCAGCTAAGTAACGGTGCGAGACCTAATGCCATAGAACGTCATGCGCCTTTAAAGTACTGTAATGATGCAGTTTTTTTTAAATATTATATTTCAAGAGAAACGTGACACGGCGTCCCTAAGCCAATGTTCCGCCCAAAAATGGTTTTAAAAAAGTTTAACTGAAATTTTTTTTTGGTTTCACTTTTCATTTTCAGTTGCTAAAGTGAAATGAAATTCAATTTGCTATCGATACGTATCGTTTCATTGATTATCATAACCTTTGCAATAATTGGTGAGTCAAGTTCATGTTGCAATACCGAATATTCTGTCAATTCCAGACACAAGTTCGCCCGCAGACGACATCGAACAGTGGGTGAATCGAACATCGATCATCGCTCGCATCCAATCAGGAATCGCTTTCCAATCAGGACTCATGAATGGCAAGATATCGGCCGACGAAGGAATCACCGAATTGTTGAACTTTGGTCCGCAGAGTCTGTCACAAGTGGCGGCGCTCAAGAAGGACAGTCTGGATGCTCTGACGAATATGCTCATGGACCCTCAACTGGACCCCTCATCGGATGCTTCGGAGAAGAAGATTGTTCAATTGGATCGGATTCGCGAGCACTCGACCCGCCTCGGAAACGGTGGCAGATTCTCTGCGAACCTAAAGTTTTTCTCAGCTGCAGAACAATACCTTTTCGACACCAAATCACTGTCGATCGTTAACGAGACTGTGATTAATGGAGCTTCCTCTTTGAATCTCATGAAGAAAAATCTAAACAAAAAAGGAGTAGCTGTAGGTTATTTGCATGAGTTTTTCAAAATTAGTGTAGGAATCGGGAATCTTACGAATATGGTGAACGATTTGAAGAGCACATTGCCAACGCAGGGGAATTTGCAGATGTTGTTAGAGGTGAGCTAGTTTCCATAGTTTCACCAAAAGTTATTTGTTATAATTAATCCGGGACTAAATGTAGACCAATTTACAGACGCTGACGCCTCTCAATGCAATGGCTCAATTGATCGATTATCGGAAAAGCATTCCGTCGGGGAATTTATCTGCGGATTCGCTGCTGAAAAGTCACAATGAGCTGATGAAACTCGTTGCGATCTCGAAGTCCGCTACCTCCGATTGTGACGTCATCAACAATTTGATCACCTCCCGCGCTCGTCCTCACAAGTACAATCGGAAGTTCACGATTGGATTGCCGGACGGAGTGTCCGATGTAAAGCAGATGGCTGGAGATCTTTATGATTCTTGGACTGCAAAAATGTTCCGCAGCGCTGAAAGTCTCGATCGTCTCAAGAATGGACTCAGTCCGCTAATCTCGATGTATCCGAAACTTGATGACGTCGTTACGAAGCTGCAGCCAATTTCAACTGATCAAATGTTCGTCTCAATAGAACAGGTTGCTCATCTGCAACAGTCGATAGAGAAGGCCGAGGTTGCACCAGTAGACGTGTCAGAAGTCGTCGCCTCATTCGATGCTTGCTTCTTCGCAGCCGCTCATTCCGTTGCACCTGATATCAACGATCCAGTCCGTGCATTGTTTGAAAAGGCAAAACAACTTCCCAAAATAGTCGAAATGATTCCAACGACAATGCAACAAGTTATCGATATCTTTACTTCGTTCCAAAGTGAATATTCCGAACTGCTGAGCTTGTTAAAAGAAATGAATGACCCCACCAAACTACATGCCATATTTGACAAGGTTTTGCCGATGCTGGCACCTCCTGAAAAGATGGCGAAGTTTCTCCTGACATTCGAGAACTCGCAGAAAATTTTAAATGACATTTTTGAATCTGGGAACTTGCTGAAGTATGTTGTTGACGGTAAGAAATTCGTCGAGGCGTTTGCGAATGACGGAAACGTGAAACAAGAGATTTAGCTGCACACGTGTCTCCAAAAATCGAATGGGAAAGCGGAAAAAGTGGCGGCGGCGTTTGAAGTAACGCAAAGCATCCGAACCTTCCCCAAGGAACACCTGGAGAACTTCAAAATCGCCGCGTCCACAGCTATAGGCGTGTCGAAAGATCTCGAAGGTCTGAAACAACTTCCTGGGTCGTTGAAGACGAATTCCGATGTGAAAACATTCAATGGGGTGGAACATGCGATGGATAGTGCGATCACAATCGGCAAGTCGGCACATTTCCTTCGAAATGTCTACGCATTCGGGAAAATGAAAGCGTCGGTGGATGTTCTGAAGGCTGGAGGGGACTTTGTTGCAGGAAGAATCGAAGGGGTGGCTGACCCGACAACGAAGGATGAAATGGAGAAAGTTTGGAAGCAGCACACGGCTGGCATCGAATCGATGGAGACAGAGTTGCAAAATGTGAGAGCAGTGGTAGAAACGGTGAAGCCTGCAGAAGCACTCACTCTTGGCCAATACGGCGAGTTGCTGCCTAACCTGAAAGTTGTGAAAACGGTGGATTTGAATGCTGAGGAGGAGTTGTCGGTCGTCGAGAAGCTCATGCAGTTGTCGAATAACACGACAGAGAAGGAAGAGCTGGCGAAATTGAAAGTGGAGCTGGATAAGTTTGCGGTCTTGGACCTGCTCTTCTCCAGTTATCACACTGACGTTGTCGCTGCACCGCTTGCGTTTTCATCGCTGTTCAAATTCATTTTCGTCGAAGCGGTTGAGGAGGAAAGTAAATCTCAGTGGGTAATGATGTGAGTTCACGTGTTCGTTTTCTGGAAGAATATAAAACATGTTTCAGACTGATCATTTCCTTATCCGTTGGTAGTCTCATCGCCGTCGCCGTTGGCGTTTTCATTTATTTTAAAATATGCCGAAACGGAGGAGGCAGAAGAGCAGAACAGCGTCAGAAGGAGGAAAAAGATGGTGCGGCAAAGGAAAATAATGTGAGTTTTTCAACAATTCTTGAAAATCTGAGAAATCATTAAAAAACGAAACCATTCCGTTTTCTAAGCATTTCGAGAAAAAAAACAATCGGAGTATTGAATTTCGTCTGAATTCGTGAAGTCATCTCTTACAGGCTCCAGCTAACACGGGGTGCTGAGGAAAACCTAATTTGAATTTTCATTTTCCGCGGGGCGAATTCAAAATATGCGTGTCTAACTTAATTTTCTCCGAGACTGTTTGGTGTAGAAAATACGACGATTCATTTTCGCAAAGTAATCGTCGGAGGGCAATTTTAAGAACAGGCGGAATTTTAAAAATCTTCCGCTAAACCGTGTTTTCAGAGCCGTTTAGGACCTCTCAAATCGAGGTACCGTATACCGTTAGTGGAGCGCACTTGCTGACCACGTCGGCCGCAGCACCCCGTGAGCTAAGTCCCCTGAATCATCGTCTAAATGATAGTGTGCTTCTTACGAATCGTGTTTATGATCTTGATAGCAACAAATAACAGGAAAAATCACTTCTTTATTTTCTCCTTCGGTGATAAAGTAAAAATTCGGTATCATTAATAAATGATTTGTTTATTCATTAAAAAGATATCAAGTCATGAAAAAATGTTCATTCGAGATCGTGAATAAGAGAGAAATACAGAAGATATGTGTGACATCAGTTAGTTCGGCCCCTAGTATCGATAGTCACGAGATGAGCTGTCCGATGACGTCGAGTCGATGGTCAACTTTGAGGACGTCTCGAGCCACGGAGCATCGAAGTCGTGGTAGAGAGGCGGGGCGAGCCATTTGGACTTGATTGGCGGCATGAACTCCATTGCGACGAGACAGTAGTACGTCTGGAATTCGGAGGGATTGGGGGTGATAAGAGAGGGGATGTTTACCAGATAGGCGATGAAGATGACGTAGACGATTCCGAATACGACAGTGATTGGAATGGAAACGGCGTCGTAGCCGAATGTGGATCCGATCCAAGAGTAGAGAAAGTAGAAGTTGATGAACAGAATGATAAGCGATATCACAATGGCGATGGCTCTCGACACGCTGTTATCAGTGGTGATTAGGCGTTTTCTTGTTTAGCGGATTGATACCTGGCCAGTTTGTACTCGTGCATGATCCGTTTATCAGAGACGAAAGTGAGCACTGGAATGAGGGCGAATGGTAGTTGGATGAGCTGCAAGGAGGGTGTTCGTTGGGGCGCACTTGCACGGCTTACTTGGAGGCAATTCAAAAAGTCGTTGAGACTGGAAATGTTGTCGATGCCCCCGGAAAAGACGACGACTGCGAGGGTCGGAAGGATGGCCAGTGAGCGGGTGATGAGGATTCGCTTCCATTGCGACAGTTTGATTTGGATGAAACCCTGTGCAACTGTAAGTTCGGCAGAGCGCGTTTGCACTCACCTCCATGGCAAACTGTCCGGCGTAGGTTCCAGTCATTGTGGAAGACTGTCCGGCGGCCAGAATGCCCACCGCCCAGACGTAGAGCGCAAAGATGCCGAACGTGCAGCCGAGGAAGATGCCCGCGTGGTAGATGTCCGATTGAGCGGCGTCGGTGTTCGCCGGGAACTCGACCTTGTAGAAGTCGGGCATTCCGTTGTGCGTGTTGTTGTAGCAGACGTCGCGCTGAAAACGAACTACTGCGTTGCGCGTGTTCTTCGGGGGCGGATCCAACTGACAATGTCCTGGTTGGTCTTGCCGAACATTCCCTGCGCGAAGACCGAGATGACGAGCGTGTTGATGATGAACGAGACGAAGAGGGCGAAGGCGCTCTCGATGAAGTAGTACTTGTTCGCTTCGGTCACTTTCTCCGCACGGCGACGGTCCACTTTTCGACTCTGGAAGAGAGGCGTTCGAGACGAAGATGAGAACGGTACTGTTTGGTGTACATGAAGAAAACACGACCGCTAAACCGTGTTTTCAAAGCCGTTTAGGATCTTCCAAAACGAGGTACCGTATACCAGAGTTGAAAATCAAAAAAGGCGCCAGCAGTCGACTTGCTTGCGCTTCCCTAGGCTAACTAGCCCTCTTTGCTCGATTGTTCCCCCCCGCACTTCCCGTTTCCCGCATTCAACTCGATTCGTGTTCATTCACTTCCCCCCTTATCAGAAAAAATAACTATCACTGATCTATGTGCTCTCTGTTCACTTCTTCTTCTTCCGGAGTCCACAATGACATTATCAAGACGCTTATCAGTACCTTGACGAGTGCCGAGTGGAGATAGAAGTTGTGCGGCATGATGACGGCGCCGATGATCGCGACGCCCTGCATTATCATGTTGTTGTCGCATCCGGTGCACCACGGGACGAACATTCCCGAGAACATTGGACCCTGCAATATCAGATTCCTGTAATTGAGTAATTGAGCTCAAAATGAGCCAATAGTACTCGTGCTCATTTTTCAGTTGATTTTTGATAATTCATCGGTATACACAATCCGTATAGGGAAATCGGAAAACTTTGTGAATAACACTATAAGAAACAGTAAAACAAACCAAGATGAGGTGGTGATTTTGTGAACTTTTGATCGGAAATTGGGAAGAATTAAAGATCTTCTAGGCGCTCTCAAAACTGACTGCAGATTTTGAGAAGAGGTTTCATAGCCTCGAATCCGTTCTATACGTATTCCACGTTGATTATGGATTGATAACAACAGTTCGATAAGATTTCCGGTATCCGGCACAACAAAGTTCAGAAACAGAAATCTAGCTGTCCCAGTGAAACAGAAGACAAAAAAAGTTGGAGACTCGGAGCATCTTCTCCAAATGTTCTCAATTTTGTTCATCGATCATTTATTGAGATGTACTTCTCACAGAACTTGATTTTGCTTGGAATATGTCGAATGTTCAAGAAAAAACCACAGACTCGATACTGAATTCAGTTATCACAGAGCGCTCTCATCTCCCATTGGAACCGGAAACTGTATTTTCTCGAATAGAGCGGCAATGCTGCCGGAGAATCATTATATCTAGAGATTGATAAGAGATATCAATAAGTTGTCAACTGCAAACTTGTAGATCTTAACTAGTACTACAAGTTTTCCGTTGACAACTTTTTGATATCTCTTATCATTCTCTAGATATAGGGATTCTCCGGCAGCATTGCCGCTCTATTCGCGGAAATATGGTATTTCCCTTGGATACAGTTTTCCGGACTCACCGCCGCGGGGGAACTTCTTCCGAATTCGTATCCGAAAGTGACCGCCATACAAGTGATGAGGAAGCAGAAGAACGCCTCGAACTTTCGGACTCCGTACTTCTCGAGGAAGAGGAAGGTGAATGTGTCGCAGATGGTGATGAGGACACCCGCCCAGAGGGGAATTCTGGAAGATTCAGATGATGAGGAGAAGGATGGACGTCGTGGAAAAGAAAGATCATGAAGATTGAAACACGAAACTCACACTCCATTGGAGAGCAAGTAGAGCGAGATGGCCGTTCCGATGACCTCCTGCATGTCACTGCCGACGATCGCCGACTCGACGAGCACCCACAGTATCAGCCGGGGGATCTTCGGGTAGTAGGAGAACGCGATTTCAGCCATGTGCTTCCCGGAGACGACTCCGAGACGGGCGGCGAGTCGTTGGAGGAGGAGTCCCATGATGTGGGCGACGAGCAGCACCCAGATGAGTTTGAAGTAGGAGATGGCGCCCGCTTGAAGGTCACTTTCGATGTTTCCCGGGTCGAGGTAGGCGATGGACATCAGGAAACCGGGCCCCGTGAACGCCCACAGCTTCCGCCAACTGAACGTCGTCTGGAAATATGAGATTGAATGAGGTGGTGAATAGGAACTCTCGAAGCTGCCACTGATAATCATTACAACTCGAGATTGATAAGAGATATCAAAAAGTTGTTAACAGAACATTTGCAGTCCTAGTTATGATCTACAAGTTTGCAGTTGACAACTTTTTGATATCTCGTATCAATCTCGAGATATAATCATTTTCCGGGACAGGGGTGCCCGGAGTCCAAAGAGCACACAGTTGGAACTCACGTCAGGGGTGTCATCGACTTCGACTTGAATCTCGTACGTCTGCTGGGCCTCTCGCATCTTCGGATGCTCCACCGGCTCCGGAATCGGCGGCTTTTCGTCGCTCATTGCTCGTCTGGTGGTTTCTGAAAAAGAGAAACACTTGTTATGTGCACAGCTCACAAGACAAGGAAAGTGTGATCGGGAAGTGATAACAGATAGTCTCTGATCAACATCGAAATGGAAAATCAATCAAAATGGGCCTGCTGAGGCCCCCCGCGATTCAAGGCCTTTCAGGCGTGCAGAAATGTGAGAAATGCGCGGTGATTATTCGTGTTTTATACTCTTTCGTTTCTCCAAATTATCACGAAACTCGTCGGTTTGTCGATGAACTTTCACGACGAGACAGCGTGCCGACGGGAGAGGGTGCGAGGCGGCGAGACGCCTGTGACGATTATCACCGATCTCCGAACCGCCCACTTTTTCGGTCCGTTTTTAATTTATTCACGTTCACCGGTCGGCGTGTCTCGCGATGGCGCGCTCTCTCGTCCGGCCGGATTCTTGATCAAAGTTGAGAGTTTCGCTCTTATCACCTTATCAGCGTCTTTTATCATTTTCGCGTTGTATGACGGCTAGTGGTTGCAAGTTTTCTGGGAGCATTTGGAGCTGTGTTTGCTCTTTTCGGGTGGCATGATGGCGATTCGAATGGATTATCCCGCTGAATGACTACACGAATGACTACGGCTACAAGTGCGCTCTAATGATAAACGATCATTTGGCTGCTGTAGCCAACACTGAGTATCAAATGCCACGCGAGATTCCGTATTCTCACTTCATTTCAGTGCGTTTTTACGTGGTGGTGTTTACAGATTGTGTTTGCCACGAGATTACGGTAGCAGTCGTTTTGACTGTGTCGATCCATTGTTGCTCGGGAGGAGTACTGAATCATTTTCAGCAATCACGGGCTCATTTAGCGACCGTTCATTTTTCTGACCTTTATGTAAAATCACGAAGATTTCGGCAATTTTCCAGAACCTGTTCTTGCTCTAGTGCGCCGCGAGACAGTGAGGGAAACATGATGAACGGAGCATTTTTGAGCTGGTGTAAAATAACGTACAATCCGACGACAATTTCCTTTTTTTTTGAATTTTTCTGGAGATTTTTTGAAAATTTAATTTTTTTCGTCATTCGAGAAAAGAAATTTTCTTCCTGCTGAGAAAAGTTTTGGATTAATTCGACCATCCATTCACTATTTTTTCCAAAAACTAGACAGTTTGAGCTTCATTTTCGTTTTTGAACGGAGAGAAAAACTCAAGTTTGAAATTAGTTATGATTTTTCAAAGTTGGTCTACCGGACAAAAATGAGGAAAAAAAAAGGTTTTTTTTTCAAAAAATCTCCAGAAAGAGGAAAAAGGGTAATTTTTCGATATTCGTGTTATTATATTTCCCCCAAGGGACTATCATTTTTCGACATTTATTTTGATCTCTTGATTCTGATAGCTGTTCACACTTTCAGTTTCAGATCTCAATCAATAAAATCTTAAAAATCGCCGATTTAAGAGTAGTTTGGCCGGAAAACGCCAAACTCACAGCTCACCTGCTCGCGGAGCACAGGACCAGAAACTGAATTTAAACACATTTTGACTTGTAGAACACACAAATTTCACGACGGCGGATCTGAAAAAAGTGAATATGAGATGCGAGAACTGAATGCTTACATTTCCCTTTTCCGATTTATCTATTCAATACGAAATGCGAAACATTGATAACGAATTCGGAATCAACGCTCGAAAACATGTCGCTGATGTTCAAGGAATCAAAAATCAATTGTTCGTGGCACATTGGATCATCTTTCGCACTTTGGTACTAATTTTTCAGAGATCGGCTCCGTTTTCAACATATCCTACTTTCTCGAATGGAGCGGCAATGCTGCGGGAGAATCATTTTGTCGTGAGATTGATAAGAGATATCACAAAATTTTCAACAGCAAACTTGTAGATCAAAGCAAGGACTATAATTTTTTAGTTGACAACTTTCTGATATCTCTTGTCAATCTCGAGATATAATGATTCTCCGGCCGCATTGCCGCTCTATTCGAGGAAATACGGTAATTTGTCTCAAACCACGGCATGTCGATTGTCATCCGGTCAACGCTTTGAATCTATTTTCTCGGAAATGAGTCTTATTCCTTATCCAAACCCATAGATCGTTCCGTCTCCATCCATCCATCTCTCTCTACGGTTTCCTGAAGTTTGATCTGACCGTTCACTCTGATCAATGATGCATGCCATTCAATAAATCTTTATCACCGCCCCCTCACCGCCCCCTCACCGCCCCCTCACCGCCCCCGCAACACACCCGATCCGTGCGTATAAAAGAAACAGCGACTGGGGGGTCTGAACACTGCACTTGCTCCCGTCTCCGAATGCCGTCTCTCCACCAACTTCTCGCCGTCTTCCTCGCCTTCGTCGCCACGATTGCCGTCGCTTTGGCCGACGGAACTCCTCTTCCCACTGATGCTTCTGGAAGCTAATTCCATCGACATCTTGTTGTGAAAAATGAACATTGAGCATTCCTGTCTTTGTAACCTTTCATCTACAAAATCCAATATTATTCGGCTCAAAACTGTTCGTCAGAAGGAACGTTTAAGACACGAAGTCATTCCAAGTGCAAGTGTTCCACCTCCGCCTCCAACTCCCAAGTCACCGAGTGAGGGGAATAAAGGAGTCTGGATTTGACACATCCGACGTTGAAAAAGATACTCTGGTGGCGGTTTTGCAGAAAGAATGGAATTTAAATCAAATGTGTCCTGCTCAAAGTTTGATGGTCCGTGTCAATTCAGAGCGTTTGTGCGGAAGTGCGGAAAGTTATAGAAATGGGAAATCGCGCCGAAAAGAAGCATCAGTTCTTATTTTGATAATTTATTGTCTTCCCAAAGCTCTGGCGACAAATGATAGAAATGAAAAACAGAAAACAATTATTTCTTGCCGATTCGCGTTTACAATTTTTCGATTCGCGCTGGTTAGACCCATAGACCATATCCGTCCTGCAAAAGTTGAATCTTCTTCGCCGACCGCGACGCAGCCGCGACGCGTTCTCTCGAGAGTTCTCTCGTCACGAAAACTGTTTTTTTCAACAAAAAGTACGGTAGAAAAAGCTTTTCATTCGCGCGGCGAGAGAACGCGTCGCGGCTGCGTCGCGGTCGGCGAAGAAGATTCAACTTTTGCAGGACGGATAATAGACGGGCGGCGAGTGTTTGGAGGAGGATCTGATTATTTGTACCTCCCTCCACGTTTATGTACTCGTCAAACTTTGAGACAAATTCCTCTTTTTCAATCATATTTTACTCCGAAACATCAATATCAAAACAGGTGTCGTTGAAAACGGGGGCCCCCATCTCCCCACAGTTTATCTCGTGTCTGACCCACTGATAAGAGATCAGTGCCATTGGTTGAGAGTCCATTGACCAAATCACCATCCCCCAAAGAACAACGTCCATATCTTTCTCGCCCCTCTCTCGCCTCGTCAATCAACGTGTATTCGGGTACATTCTGTCCTCTTATCACCCATTTCATTGCCTTGTTTCCCCCCTCTCATTCCCCCTCTCCCAAACAATTTCCTTGTTGAAAATGCCAAGAATAGCAGTGCTGGGTGCCGGAATCAACGGAATATCGACGGCGTTGGCGGTTCAGGAGAGGATTCCCAATGCACAGGTGAGTGCGAATGTGCTCAATTTCTCAGTTTCAGTGGATAGAGATAAGAGGGAAAGTGGCGGGAGATTTGATTCTCTCGACATTTTGGCTCGGTACCCCAAACGCTGTCTAGGAGAATTGTTATATCAAGAGATTGATGAGAGATATCAAAAAGTTGTCAATAGCAAACTTGTAGTCCTAGTTATGATCTACAAGTTTGCTATTGACAACTTTCTGATATATCTTATAAATCTCGAGTTGTAATGATTATCAGGGGCAGCATTTCCGCTCTATTCACGAAAAAACGGTAAATGAGCTTCCGGAACAGAAAAAACAGTCCACTGAAGATAACCTCCGGGTTCCGGAAGTCCATCTCGGAAACAAATGCATTCCGGATTCCAGTTTTCGGTTGAAATGGCAAAGTCAATGCAGATGGGTAGTACTAGTCCCTATGAGCATACTTTCGTCATTCTGCCTCATCTATAACACCTTAAGGCACACCCCCTTATGACCATACTCGATCCTTACAGAGAACACGTTTTTGCAAACCGTTTGAAACAGTAATCCTCCTCATTCAGGTGACTGTGATCGCCGACAAGTTCTCTCCGGATGTCACTAGTGACGTGGCAGCCGGCTTCATCGAACCCTATCTTTGTGGTGATCAAGTGGACAGAATTATGTGAGTTTTGGGAGGACGGAGGGAGGAAAATACAGTTGATGGGTCAGAGAGAGAATCTGGAACAAGGGAACAGTTCCAGTTCTAACGTTCTGATGCTCTCCAGACACAGTGGATTCCGAGACTTCAGAAGCTTCTCTCGGATGCCGTTGGGGGCAAATCCACGGTGAATTTCAGTAGAGCGAACTTGCAACTCCTCTGTTTCATTGTTTTCGGTGGCATTAGTGCATTTCCTTCATTTCACCTAACAATGACTGACCGGCAAATTGTTCATTCCGTTTTCCGTTCCGGAAACCAGAAGTCGGACTTCGGGGAATCCCTGGTGGTTGGGCTAATGTGTCACTGTCTCATAGGGGATCATAGAGTCGTATATACTGCGGGGACTTTGATTCGAATGACTTGTGATCTCTGTGAAACATTGATCTCAATTAGGGATTTCCTTATCCGGTTGACTGTCTCGTGAGCTGAATCAGTGGAAAATTGACAATTACCCTAATGGAACTATGCACGCAGTGCATTTTTTTTCCTTTTTTCGAACTATTTTTTCGCAATGACAGAAAATTGCTACAAAAATCGCTCGTTGCGAAAACCTTCCGTCACTTGAATCTCTGCTCCTTTAAAAGTTTACTCAGGCTTTCTACTCTTTTTTCCGGAATGGAAAAAATGGAAAAAAAAACAAATGTGCGTGCAAATGCGTGCATAGGTCCATAATTGTTCGATTAGAGCCCCACACCCCAAACGCTGCCGGAGAACCCTTACATCTCGAGATTGATAAGAGATATCAAAATTTTGTCAACTGTAAACTTGTAGATCATAACTAGGACTACAAGTTTGCTGTTGACACTTTTTTGATATCTCTTATCAATCTCGAGATATAGTGATTCTTTGGCAACGCGATGATGTGAAAACCCCTTGGAACTGAAAACATTTTCTTGCAGAAAATGGACGAAAGCGACGATTTCCCGAGTGCAAGAGTACATGGCCACCGGGAACCCGGGAGCTGAGGTACGGTAGCTACCGTAATCCTGGGAAGAGTTCATTTCAGGAAATGTCTGGATATTGGGTGCAAAGTGAGAAAGAAGTGCCACAGTGGTTGGAGATCATGAAAAATGTGAAAGTTTACGATGAGAAGGACATGGGACCAATTCGGAAGAGGCCAGAGCACAAGTAAACAGACGGTTTCGAGTTTCAGCTCATTTCCAGAATTTTCAGATTCGCAGTGTTCTATACCACTTGGTACGTGG
This sequence comes from Caenorhabditis macrosperma, assembly GCA_963932285.1. Taxonomy (NCBI): domain Eukaryota; kingdom Metazoa; phylum Nematoda; class Chromadorea; order Rhabditida; family Rhabditidae; genus Caenorhabditis; species Caenorhabditis macrosperma. The sequence goes on from OZ010620.1 coordinate 11,265,197, forward strand.
AGCCGACGGCTTATATTCAGTGGTCAACGCAGAAATTCTTGAAAAATGGTGGAAAACTGCTGAAAAAACACATTGAAAACGTGGATGAGGTGGCGCGAACCTATGACGTCATCGTAAACTGCACTGCTCTGGGATCTCGAAAACTCATCAGTGATTCATCAATTTATCCGATTCGTGGTCAAATAATGCGAGTTTCCTGCCCTTGTGTGAAGCATTTCTTCATCGATGACAATTATTATGCTCTTTTAAAGTGAGTTCTTTTTTTAAATTTTTTCAAAAATGCAAAAAATATCTGCACGAAGTGGGATTCGAACCCACGCACCCGTACGAGTACCAGAACACCCAGAAGACCTCGAACTTGAGGCAAGCTGTCGCTTGAGTCTGGCGCCTTAGACCACTCGGCCATCCGTGCTGCGATAACCAGTGAGGTCTACTGCCTACACATGAGCGGTGGGCGGCCGGCCGGCGAGGAGAGAGAAGGAGAGTGCGCGCGTGAGTGTGTGTGCAAGAGCGGCAAGGGAGGAGGGTAACACCCGAAATGGTCCAAAAATCACTCAATTATTGGATTTTTCAGTGATAATTGCATAATCTTGGGCGGCACAAAGGACAAGGACAACTGGGACACGTCAATCGATAGTCTAACAGCCTCTCGCATTTTCGAGGGTAACTGCGTCAACATTCCGTCGCTCCGAAACGCGCGGATTCTGTCCCATCACTGCGGCCTCCGTCCTGCGAGGGACACTGTGAGACTGGAAATCGAGAGAAGGGCGGACGGAGTGCCAATTGTGCACAACTACGGACACGGCGGCTCCGGGATCACTTTGCACTGGGGATGTGCTCTGGAAAGTGCTCAACTGGTGGAGGAGGCGCTGAAGAAGGCGAAATTGTGAATAACAAAGTGGTTTTTGATGTAAATTGACACGTTTGATAGTGAATAAACACGTTTTGTCACTGATTGTGCATCCTTCGAATTCTCATAAAACGGGAAACTTCGCACTCGAAGAAAGTTGCTAAAAAAGAGACTGTTAGCGATAAAACGACGAAAACCACAACGATAGACCGCGGAAATTCGAGGATTTGCAGTTCTCGAGAAACGTATTTTTCTCTGTTCCTGGTTATCGGTGAGTCTTTTCTTCAAATTCCTTCAGATTTTCTGTTGAAATCGTACAACTATAACTGCCGATGAGCCAATTTTGAAAATCTGCAACTTTCATTCCATTTTCTCACCCCCTTTTGTTTTCCGATTCATCTACACAGACTGATCAACAGAGTAAAATCTTTATCTATCGAAACATCTGCTCCGTACCACGTCATTAAGTGGCCTCTCCGATCGATGGAGTGTCCCCTTCTCCACATGGTTTACAACTGCCATCATGTCACCCTCCTCATCCACCTGGAAGGCTACGTGAGAAACCGCACATGTCCCGCCCATTGGCCTCCAGAGGTGTAGAAGTTGCCAACGATAGCTCTGAGAGAGGGAGACAGTCATTCATGCACTCGGTCTTCCTCGAGAACGGTGACTGTTTTTCCTTCTCTCTCTTCGAATGCCTTTCTCATGGAATCGTCAACATCTCTCCAAATGGTTCAATTCGACAATGGTCTGCTGCACACAGGTGAGTCTTTTTTCTTTTATTTCAGGCAAGAGGCTGTCGATTCCTTGATGGAACAGGTAGAACACTCGAGAGTTGGCGCCATAGGACCCTGGAGACGGATCTCCAGGGTCCCCTCGACAGAGAGTTGGCGCCATAGGACCCTGGAGACGGATCTCCAGGGTCCCCTCGACAGAGAGTTGGCGCCATAGGACCCTGGAGACGGATCTCCAGGGTCCCCTCGACGGAGAGTTGGCGTCAAAGGATGCTGGAGACAACACGACTTCTACTATTCATCACGTCTTCAACCGGAGGATCAATTCGAGAGTTGGCGCCATAGGCGTCAATGGACCCTGGAGACGGATCTCCAGGGTCCCCTCGACAGAGAGTTGGCGTCAATGGACCCTGGAGACGGATCTCCAGGGTCCCCTCGACAGAGAGTTGGCGCCATTGGACCCTGGAGACGGATCTCCAGGGTCCCCTCGACAGAGAGTTGGCGCCATTGGACCCTGGAGACGGATCTCCAGGGTCCCTTCGACTGAGAGTTGGCGTCAACCTAGATCGATGGAGCGCACTTCACTCCGGAATGAGATGACAAACATCAATGAGTGTCTGAAACGAATGCATTAATGGTCCAGCAAAATAATGATTTCCGATAAAAGTATCTCCTTCGATGGTTCAGTTCCAATTAAGAATATTTCTCAATACTCTCAACCCACCAATTTCCCTCTTGCGACATCTTCCAAATGCCAGTGGAGCCCTGCAATTACTGACCCTCCCACCTGCTCATTCTGTCCCTTCTCAACCACTTCTCAATGCATTCCCGTCTTCTTCTGCTCCTATTCTCCCTCTTCCCCCTTGCTCAATTCGATGACAACTGTAACTTCAACGTTCACACCATCACCTCCTCCACTTCATTCCCGTCCAGTTGCTCCACAATCATCGGAAGATTCCTTATCAATGAGAAGAGCCAGTTATCAGATGCTCAACTGACCACTTTATTCAAAGATGTCACTGAGATTCAAGGAGTACTACAAATCTGGAACACTGATCTCACTTCCATCTCCTTCACAAAGACTCTGAAGACAATTTCGGGCGATCCACTGGACAAAATGCTCTCGATTCTCAATAACACCCAACTCAAGTCTATCGCCTTATCATCGTTATCAGCGGCGGACGGCCGAGTCCAAATCCAAAAGAACCCTGTTCTGAACCTCCGATCCTCCTGTGAAACCCTCCATTCGGTGTTTTTCAACCGAAGATTCATCTCTGGAAACCAACAAAACTGCGGCTGTGAGTTGCGGCAGCCGTTCCGAGAGGCGAGGGACTTCCCCGAAGGATGCATCGTGCTCTACGGAAACATTCAAATCGACGGATCTCCTCCTTCCTACGCCCAATTGTACCGTCTCTCCAGTGTCCAGACCTTGTATGGATCCATCCGGATAACAGGGTCCAATATCGAATCGCTGGGATTTCTGCAGAATTTGAGGGAAATCGAGATAGGTCAGTGAGAAAAAAAGATCTTCCCAAAACCAGACTGACTGAATGGCCATACATCACAATTAAACTGGATGAAAAGAGAGATGGGAAAAGGGCGCGCGTGCTCTTCTCCTGCCCGATTCTGAACTGAACAATTGGTTTTCGATTAATGGGAAGAACAAGAGACTCACTTATTCTCAAGCACCATCGGCAGAATCAACAAACATCGATCATTATATCTCGAGATTGATAAGAGATATCAAAAAGTGTGAACTTACACAGACCTCAAGTATTCCAGATACGTTGTCTCGAAGTGCTCAGAAACACAACATTTTGTGAAAACAAAATGTTGTCTAGTTTGAAGCAAATTATCTCAAAGAATATAAGTTTTTACAAGTTATTGGTATGAAAAAGTGAATTTTTGATTTTTTAAAGTTACCGTATTTTCTCGAAACACCGAAGGCTGCCGTAGAATCATTATATCGAGAGATTGATAAGAGATATCAAACAATTGTCAATGGCAAACTTGTAGATGACAACTAGGACTTCAAGTTTGCTGTTGAAAACTTTTTGATACCACTTATCAATGTCGAAATATAATGATCTTCCGGCAGAGTGCCGCTGTATTCGAGGAAGTACGGTATTTCTCAACATTTGTTTAAAATCACTTTTTTTTTTGGTAAGTTCGGATTTCTGTTTCATGGATTTTGGAAAGAGAATCGGAATTCAAAATATTTAGTGTCGGATTGTGCGTTTTGTCAAACTACTTTTTGTCAAATTATGAAATGGTTTCAATCAAGCTGTGAAAAGAGCGCGCGTGCCCTTCTCCTCCCCTCCGACCTCTACTCCCATTCCAGGCCTTGAAAGTGAGTACATAATCGAGCTCTCGATGAACCTCTTCCTCGGCCGTCTCGATTTGATCTCTCTGAATTCGATGAAAAGCCGAAATCCGTTCGCCAAACTCTCAATTCGAAGCAATCGCGAGCTGTGCGTCGATCCGGGATTCGTTCAACTCGTCGCTCGTTCGAATGTCTATTCGATGGAAATCAATGACGCATCGTTCTGCGACAAAGAGTGTGAGTGCGGCGGAGCGTGTTTGCATCATTGAATCGAGCATTGAACTTCAGTTATCAACAATCCGTCGACGTATTGCTTTGGGAACTTGTCGACGGTGAACGACAGGTGTACCAGGTACATTGGCAACATGATGTACTTCAACAAGCCTTTTTTCTATATGTCCAATTTCACGTTCACAAGAGTGCCGCTGAAGGATTTGAGAAAGTATGTGGAGAAGAGCGTCTGAAAGAACTAGTGGAAACTTTGAGAGCTTTGCCATAGGATCATTATATCTAGAGATTGATAAGTGATATCAAGAAGTTGTCAACAGCACACTTGTAGTCCTGGTTATGATCTACAAGTATTCTGTTGACAATTGTCTGATATCTCTTATCAATCTTTCGATATAATGATTCTCCGGCAGAGAGTTCCTCGGTCGCGACAACAATAAGGACTCTGCTTCAGCTGCCCTCTCACTTCACTTTTCATTTTTTCAGAATGCAACAATTCGAAGTGATCTTCGGAACGATCTACATCGAGGGCTCGAGTCTCACCAATTTCACTCTTCCCAACCTCCAAGAGATCTACCAGGTCGACGGTAACAGCCCCCTCTCCCTCTAATCCCTCCGAAAAGATGTGATTCAGACGCGAGTCAAAATACGGTCCAAATGTATTACAACTACGCGATATCCCTTCGATACAACTATTTACTGAAGGAGGTCTCGTTTCCGAACCTCAAGATCGCCTTCAAGATGGTCTACTTCGAGTCGAATACCAATTTGACGACGGACGATGACTTCTGTAGGCGGGTGTCGAATGGGACGAGAAGGATGATACTGGGGACGACTGGAGAGTATGATTGCAGTGAGGGAGTCTGAGATCAGTAGTTACACGATGGGAGTACACTTCAGGGCCCTATTTGACAGAGTTGACGACGCTCCCAATGAGCACCGCATTGCAGACTTCCACGGTTTCGATGGACCAAGAGCTGCAGGGGCAATGAGCCTCAAAGAGCTCCAAGAGCGTATTCTAGATTTTTTACTGTATGAAAATGTCAATTTCAGCTCATTTCTGTGAAAATAATGAAAAATTACCGACACCCCACAATGCTGCCGGAGAATCATTATATCTCGAGACTGATAAGAGTTATCAAAAAGTTGTCAACAGAACATTTGCAGTCCTAGTTATGATCTACAAGTTTGCAGTTGACAACTTTTTAATATCTCCTATCAATCTCGAGATATAATGATTCTCCGGCAGCATTGCCGCTGATGAAAAGTTACAAAAACTGTTCTGCATCCGTTTTCCCGCCGTACATTGATCTGACCGTCCACTCTGATCAATGATGCATGCCATTCAATAAATCTTTATCACCGCCCCCTCACCGCCCCTCACCGCCCCCGCAACACACCCGTTCCGTGCGTATAAAAGAAACAGCGACTGGGGGGTCTGAAACTGCACTTGCTCCCGTCTCCGAATGCCGTCTCTCCACCAACTTCTCGCCGTCTTCCTCGCCTTCGTCGCCACGATTGCCGTCGCTTTGGCCGGGTGAGCATCCTCCGGATGAGAGCCGCCCGTCGATTCAAAAGTTTCAGACCCGACGGAACTCCTCTTCCCACTGATGCTCGCTAATTCCATCGACATCTTGTTGTGAAAAATGAACATTGAGCATTCCTGTCTTTGTAACATTCCACCAATCAAACTCGATAATGATAGGGTTTCGAGATCGGAAATAGTTCGCTTTCGGCTCGGCGACGCTGTTGTCCATTGACCGAGAGAATTGAGACGAGAAAGACGGCGAGAAGTTGGTTCAGGGACGGGAGGAAGTGGAATTTCAGACGACTGCGTTAAAATCAATCAGATTTATTGAATTTGATTCAGATATTATTAGAAACGAATTACAGAGTTAATCAATGCAAATCGGCGTCGTAGATCATGTTGATCGTCACCTCGTCGTGGATGTCGACGACTGCGGCGGCTTTATCGGTATGACGCACAAGTGCGTGGCTCCCGACGCGGATGTGTCTGAGGAACGAACCGACCTGTCTGAAAGAAGAAGACGCCGTGAAACAGAGAGACTGAAGGGACTCACACAGCGTGCCACTCTCCGTCCCGATGGACACGGATGCGAACACGTTCCAGTCCTCGGAAGACGTCGGCACGCGTCACAGCGCGATGAGTGTCGATTCGGATGGCACAAGTGCGAGTGTCGTTGCTGTCAAGCCACCTGCGGAGGAACTCGTTGATGCCGGCCGCGGTGATTTCCGAGCAGCGGATGAACGCGTATTTGACGTTGAGTTGAGCCAGATGCTTGTTGGTGAACCACTTGGCGCCGTAGAGATCCAACATGTCCATGTCCTTGAGCTTGTTGAAGTGCGGGCAGACGCTCTCGGCCGTCGTGTCGGGGAGCGCGAAGCAATTGCCAATGTTCACTTTGCGGAACACCTTCTTCATCTCCGACTTCTTCACCTGACCGTTTCCTTCGATTTCAAAGTCAGAGCACGCGTTGACTAGTTGCCAGAGGAGCAGATCCCCGACGTGCGGATAAGTGTCCAAACAAATCGTAACACGGTAGACGGGGAGCTGGAACAGGGCGCAGATGTGTTTGAGGGCAACGTTGACGGCCTGCTCTCGATCCGCAACGACTCTATTCGTCACGAGGCACTTGCTCTGGAACGTCGCGTCTTCCCGCTCGGTGACATCGATCCGTCTGTAGGCGGGGGAGTAGAGGACGTTGGCGACGGTCGCCTCTCCGCTCTGATCCTTCCGATTGAGGATGCGAAGGACGTGTCGCTCTTCTCTACACGCCGGAGGGTCCTTGAGAATGATGGAGGTGGTCGTCTTGCCGAGATGCACGAAGATGTGGGCGACTCGCGGATGGAGGCTTGCGACGACGTTGGTCGCTTTGATAGAGGTGAGTGAGAGAGAGACACTGCAAACGGGAGAGAATTAGAGAAAGAGAGGGGGAAGAGAGAACTCACACATCGATCGGAGGCAACCTCTTCACAATATTTTCCATCACAAGATATGGAAAATCCAGAAAGGCGCGTGGTTTGCCTTTCGGCTTTTGGCTTGTGGCCATGATGGTAGAATGAGTCAAATGAGCTGAAAATTGGGTAAAGTTGCAGAAAAAGCAACAAAAGTGACAAGTGAAACGATGAAATGGACAAGTGATCGATCGGCAGCGCATGGACTGCGCACTCGGCAGAAAAGGGAAGATAAATTGCGCGCCAGGTCACGCAATGCGTGGTAGATCAAAAACGATTGCTCACTGGAAAACCCGCGGAAATTGTGTTGATCTTGCATGTTTCTCTCTCGCATTCGCTCTTGTTTTCCCTGCCATTTCTCACTTTTCTGCTCCTTTTCTCATCGACTCATTCTACCCCACCATGGAGGCCAAGCAACCACGCCATCTTCTGGATTTTCCAATTACCGTGATGGAAATTATTGTGAAGAAGTTGGCTCCGATCGATGTGTGAGTTCTCTTACTCCCGCTCTTTCTCTAATTCTCCTCCTTCTGCAGTGTCTCTCTCTCACTCACCTCTATCAAAGCGACCAAAGTCGTCAAAGGCGTCCATCCGCGAATCGCCCTTATCTACGTGCATCTCGGAAAGAAGAACGCCTCCATCATTCTCAAGAACCTTCCGGCGTGTCATGGAGAGCGACACGTCCTCCGCATCCTCAATCGGGATGACCAGAGCGGAGAAGCGACCGGTGCCAACGTGCTCTACTCTCCCGTCTACAAACGAGTGGACATTCGAGAAGTGGAGGATGCAAAGTTCAACAGCAAGTGTCTCGTGACCAAGGGAGTCGTTGCGAATCGAGAGCAGGCCGTCAACATTGCCCTCAATCACATCTGCGACATCTTCAATCAGCCCGTCTTCCGTGTTATGGTCAATGCAGACACCTATCCGCACATCGGGGATCTGCTCCTCTGGAAACTAGTCAACGCGTGTTGCGATTTCGAAATCGAGGGGGGCAAGCAGCTGAAGAGATCGGAGATGAAGAAAGTGTTCCGCAAAGTGCACATTGGCAGTCGTCTCGCGGTGCCCGACACTTCGACCGAGGGCCTCTTGCCGCACTTCAACAAGATCAAACACCTCGATCTGTTGCACATTTTCGGTGCGTGCTGGTTCAATAATCACCACTTGGCTCAACTCGACTGCGAGTACGCCTTCATTTGTTGCTCGCAAGTCACCGGACTCGGACTCAACCAGGTGCTCAAGAAGTGGCTCGCGAGCACCGACACTCGCATACGGTCTCTCACAGTGGGCTCTCATCGCAAGATTCTCTTCGCTGACGTCTTCAAAGGACTCGAAAAGCAACGCTTCAACGTCACTTGTCCAGACGATGAGAAAGTGGCGTAAGTCCCTTCAGTCCCTCCTCCGTTTCGAGATTCCTTCTTTCAGAGGGTTCGGTTCGTTCCTCCGACCAATCCACATCGGAAAGAGTGCAGTCATGCGTGCCGATGGAGCCGCCGCAATCGTCGACTTCCGCTTCCACGACCGGGTGGCCATTCTCGTTGATTACGATGTGACTCATGTGCGACCGATCTGATACTGATTCAAAATCAGAATTTCGCTTGTTTCTCCTAATATCTGAATTGAAATTAATAATAAATCTGATTTATTTTAAGTGGGCCCGAATTCCATTCCTGCGAATTGGTCAACGTTTCTGAAATACACCATCAGCTTTAATTGTCCATCGAAGAGGTGCCAACTCATCGCCCTTGCGCCCCTTTTTGCTGCTTGCGAGGACCTGAGCACCTCCAGTGGTTGCTCTGATTTTATTCGTATTTTCTCGAATAGAGCAGCACCCAAAACGTGGCCGGAGAATCATTATATCTCTTATCAATCTCGAGATATGATAATTCCCCGGCGGCGTTTGTCGCGCTATTCGAGGAAGATTCAAACCAGAATCACTCTCTCCGGAGCCTAATGGAACAAATCTCTTATTTAAATGTTTAATTTTTTTATTGAAAATTTCAAAACCGAACACAAAAAAGGTAATGCAGGGAGACAGAATTATTTGGAAACATAAGAGAACAATAAGAAATAAACATGAAAAGTAATGAAAAGAAAGTGAAACAAAATTATGAAGAAGAAGAAGAAGAGTGACGTTGAATTGAAGGTGATTGAATCCATGATCCGGGAATGTTGTCCTGTAAATATATCATACTGATTTATCAAAATGACTACAAGATTCCACTCTCCTTGTTATCATTGTTCAGTACGTTCACACAGTGTCCATCGCCATTCCACTAGTCCAGAGTGATGTTGAGATTTTGGTTTCCAAGTGGTGACTTCCATCCGAAATTCCAGTTGTCTTCATTTTGGAAGAACTCGTCGTCGTGAACCACTCTTGGTGGCACATTCTCCTGATTCTCCTGCTCCGGAAGGGACAGTTGCTCCTGGTAGATCGGCGGATTGTGAGCAACCACTGGGAGGTACTGGGGAACCACTGGAAGGTGCTGATCTTCATGAGCCAAATAGGAAACTTGCTCCGGAATATCCACAAATGTGACTTCAGGCTGACCTCCGACAAGATGCTGGGCTCTTTGAGTTGTTGCTCCGGGAGCACTTGGGAGATCCAGGGATGGCACGGGGTCTTGCAGAACTTCTTCCATTTCCCGACGACACTTCTTGGCGATTGGTCCAGTTGGCTCGAGACTTGCCTTCTTCTTCTTCTTGGACACCTCTTTCTCCGAAAGTGTTGATTTCTTGAAGTCGAGGAACATTTTGGACTGAAATTTTTCGACATTACAGTGACATTTCAAAACAACCACTTACATGTTTAGTGACGACAATAAACTGCTGCACTGGATCGTGAACAGCAATTCCTCCATTCTGCTCTTCACTGATCTCCAAATACGGCTGGTAGAGGTGCATTGGCTCCACATAGAGCTGATCCAGAGCATCTCTTGTGTTGCTCACGATCAGATACGAGAAGTCGACGCCCTCCTCCATCCACTCTCTTCCTCTCTTGGGTCCGTCTCTGTGCTCCACTCGCTGAGCTGGGAACGAGCTCTCGGCATGGCTCTGGGGCACCCAAGTGGTCTTGTTGTGGCGGTACCTGGAAGAGTTATAAGTTACAGAATATGGGGGTGAGTACTCACTTGAAGTCGTCCACTCGGTGGATTGCTATACCCATCGTGTACAGCTTGTCCTCCTCCAATCCACTCATTTCGTACTTGAGTCCTGGAGCGATTCTTCTCCTCCTGTCCTTGTTCACGTACACTTCCATCCTCACTCGAATCGACCACTCCGAGTAGTTGGCGACGGTGACTCGAAGGTTCTGCATGATGATCTGAAAAGAGAGCATTGGAGAGACGCCAAAGAGTCACCAACCGGCAGAAGAGCAAACGGTCCAAATGACTGGAAGACGACGGAAAGGGGTGGATCTCCTCTCTTCGCACCTGTACAGTTGCCTTCTGGGAAAGCCACGTGGCGGCTGCTCTTTGTCGGCGTGGGGTGGGAAACTCGAAGAGGCGACGACACGGCGTGAGAAAACACCGGAAGGGCGGATGAGGAGACGACACGTGGCACAATATCAGCCGTTTTGAATCGAATGAACGAGGTCTATGGGCCGAAAACAAGAAATACAGGGGGAGAATCGAGAAGAAGATGGTTCATCTAATTTCACAAGGAATTGAGCTCAAAATAGGATGCTGCCTGGGAATCATTATATCTCGCGATTGGATACTTACTTTGGATACTTTGGAGGTCTGTGTTCATGATGTGGCATCATGCAGACCACAGCTCAAAGACTGCCAAGTCTTTCAGTCTTTTGCCATTGTCGACCAATGGTTGTTTCGCCGAAGGTGTTCCTGGTGTTGAGGAATTTCGCAAAAGGATCCATCCATCGCCGCGGGGGTCGCCCTCTTGGTCTTTTTTTTCCACTTTGGGTACCAGTTGAGCGTCTCCGTTGACCACCTTCCATCCCTTCGTCGTGCTACGTGTCCTGCCCAGCCGTGCTTCTGCTTCGCAATGTATTCTAGTGGGTCTCGCACCTTTGAAAGTCGACGTATGTCCTCTCGGTGGAGGTTCTTTTCTCGTTGTTCTTTCAGTGTTACCCCGACGAGCGCTCTTTCCATTGCAGCGTGTGCGACTCTCAGTTGTTCTGCTGACTTCTTTGTGAATGCCCACGTCTGTGTTCCGTATGTGATTGCGGAGAGAACGGTTGAATCGAAGAGTTTCGCCTTGATCTCAGGGTTGTCCCATCCATCGAAGATGACCTTCGACTGCCGAAACGCTGCCCAACCGGCGCTCTTTCTTCTAGTGATTTCCGGAGCTATCTCGTTCTCGGCGTTCAGAAGTCTTCCCAGATAGATGTACTTATCTGTCGTCTAGTGGCCGGGTGCCGATCTTCACTTGGTTCGAGTCGGATAATCGGTTTCTGACCGTCATTGTCTTTGTCTCGTTGATTTTCAAGCCGGCTATGGCACTGGCTGTCACGAGGTCTTCTAGCATCCTGCTTGATTCGGCGGAGTCGTGGGAGATGAGGACGATGTCATCGGCGAAGAGTAAGTGGTTCAGTGGCCTTCCGTCGATCGAAACTCCGTAGTTGTCCCAGTCGCACGATCTGATGATCGACTCGAGGCATGCGGAGAACAGATTCGGGGAGATTGCGTCTCCCTGACGCCTTTTCCGATCGGAATTAGGACCTCCGAGTTGAACGGTTTTATAGTTGTTGTGCATCCGGTGTAGCAAGCCTTGATGATTTCCATGTAACATTCATCGACGCCCTGGTCGTTGAGCAAGTTCCAGATGTAGTCATGCTCGACGCTGTCGAATGCTCGCGATTGATAAGAGATATTTTAGATATTTTAGAGATTATAGACATTTCTTTCATATGCTTTATTTGTTTTAGCAAAAGTTCGTATGAAAATCGGCCGGAAGCCGAATTTTTGAAAAACAACTTGTCAACAGCAAACTTGTACATCGTAACTAGGACTACAAATATTCTGTTGACTAGTTTTTGATATCCCTTATCAATCTCGAGATATAATGATTGCCCGACAGCATCCAATTTTGAGCTCAATTCCATGTGAAATTAGAAGAACCATCTTCTTCACGATTCTCCCCCTGTATTTCATGTTTTCGCCCATAGACCTCGTTCATTCGATTCAAAACGGCTGATATTGTGCCACGTGTCGTCTCCTCATCCGCCCTTCCGGTGTTTTCTCACGCCGTGTCGTCGCCTCTTCGAGTTTCTCACCCCACGCCGACAAAGAGCAGCCGCCACGTGGCATTCCCAGAAGGCAACTGTACAGGTGCGAAGAGAGGAGACCCACCCCTTTCCGTCGTCTTCCAGTCATTTGGACCGTTTGCTCTTCTGCCGGTTGGTGACTCTTTGGCGTCTCTCCAATGCTCTCTTTTCAGATCATCATGCAGAATCTTCGAGTCACCGTCGCCAACTACTCGGAGTGGTCGATTCGAGTGAGGATGGAAGTGTACGTGAACAAGGACAGGAGGAGAAGAATCGCTCCAGGACTCAAGTACGAAATGAGTGGATTGGAGGAGGACAAGCTGTACACGATGGGTATAGCAATCCACCGAGTGGACGACTTCAAGTGAGTACTCACCCCCGTATTCTGTAACTTATAATTCTTCCAGGTACCGCCACAACAAGACCACTTGGGTGCCCCAGAGCCATGCCGAGAGCTCGTTCCCAGCTCAGCGAGTGGAGCACAGAGACGGACCCAAGAGAGGAAGAGAGTGGATGGAGGAGGGCGTCGACTTCTCGTATCTGATCGTGAGCAACACAAGAGATGCTCTGGATCAGCTCTATGTGGAGCCAATGCACCTCTACCAGCCGTATTTGGAGATCAGTGAAGAGCAGAATGGAGGAATTGCTGTTCACGATCCAGTGCAGCAGTTTATTGTCGTCACTAAACATGTAAGTGCCTGTTTTGAAATGTCACTGTAATGTCCAAAGTTTTCAGTCCAAAATGTTCCTCGACTTCAAGAAATCAACACTTTCGGAGAAAGAGGTGTCCAAGAAGAAGAAGAAGGCAAGTCTCGAGCCAACTGGACCAATCGCCAAGAAGTGTCGTCGGGAAATGGAAGAAGTTCTGCAAGACCCCGTGCCATCCCTGGATCTCCCAAGTGCTCACGGAGCAACAACTCAAAGAGCCCAGCATCTTGTCGGAGGTCAGCCTGAAGTCACATTTGTGGATATTCCGGAGCAAGTTTCCTATTTGGCTCATGAAGATCAGCACCTTCCAGTGGTTCCCCAGTACCTCCCAGTGGTTGCTCACAATCCGCCGATCTACCAGGAGCAACTGTCCCTTCCGGAGCAGGAGAATCAGGAGAATGTGCCACCAAGAGTGGTTCACGACGACGAGTTCTTCCAAAATGAAGACAACTGGAATTTCGGATGGAAGTCACCACTTGGAAACCAAAATCTCAACATCACTCTGGACTAGTGGAATGGCGATGGACACTGTGTGAACGTACTGAACAATAATAACAAGGTGAGTGGAATCTTGTAGTCATTTTGATAAATCAGTATGATATATTTACAGGACAACATTCCCGGATCATGGATTCAATCACCTTCAATTCAACGTCACTCTTCTTCTTCTTCTTCATAATTCTGTTTCACTTTCTTTTTTCGATTACTTTTCATGTTTATTTCTTCTTGTTCATCTCGTGTTTGCAACTTCTTCTGTCTCCCTGTATTTCCTTTTTTGTGTTCGGTTTTTAAATTTTCAATAAAAAAATTAAAAATATATATGAGAAATTTGTTCCACTTGGCTCCGGAGAGAGTGATTCCGGTTTGAATCTTCCTCGAATACAGCGACAATGCTATCGGGGGGGGGGGGGGGAGGGTGGTTAACTGGCTGAAAGAGCTGATTTTCTCTTCTTATTCAACAGAGACCTTCTGCTGAGAACACCAGTGATCAACCTGGAACATGTCCATTAGGTTCTCAATAGAAACTGAACGAATTCTGCTACAGTAACCCTAGAAAGTGGCAATAATTGATCAAAGTAAATTCCTGATAGATAAAAAAGTTCGGTGAAACAGTGAATAGTTAGGTTGAAGTCCTATTTTGCAACTTTGCGGTGAGAAACCGAGGAGAACCGGAAACAGGACAAAAACCATGAGAACGAACTTCTGAAAGGAAAATATTGCCGGTACCTTCCGGTTTACCGTGTTTCCTCGAACGGAGCGGCAATGCTGCCCTGGGAGAATCATTATATCTCGATATTGATAAGAGATATGAAAAAGTTATCAACAGCAAACTTGTATATCGTAACTAGGACTACAAGTTTGATGTTGACAACTTTTTGATATCTCTTATCAATCTCAAGATAAAATGGTTCTCCGGCAGCATTGCCGCTGTACTCGAGGAAAGATGGCACTTTGAAAACTCATCGTTGAGAGCTCCTAATCAATGTTTATCACCAATCCATGAAACAGAAAAATGGCTCAGGAACCCTTGTTCCAGACACCATTCAAATCATCTTTCTCGTCGTCGTCGTCTATTTTTGATGCCCCCTTCCCCCGAAAACTCCAATAATAACAGTGTGACGAAACACCGAATATGCAAATGACGCATATTTATTGATGCCATTGTTCCCCCCCCCCCCCAATACTGCAACAATTGCGGCGGTGGCGGGGCAATTTCAGACAAATGAGAACACTTTCTCTCAACTGATATTCTCTGAAAATGACAGTCTCCTACGCACTCACTGTCTCTTCTGTTAGCTACGTGGCGTTTCTCAAACTGTTGCGCAAGTGGAAGGGAAGTGTTCTGAAGGCCGTCTGGGCGGAGCTCCTCGTCTGGTTGCTCTTCTATGTCGCCATTGCGCTCATCATCAATTTGTGCTTCTCCGTTGACACCAAAAGGTGAGATTGGCTCTGGAATTGCACGGCTTTCTGTGACTGTGAAAACCAAAATAATAAGTAAAGCAAAAAAAGTTTTTTTTCTTTTTTTTCGCAAAGCGGAAATGGCAAAAAAAAGGAAAGAAAATGCTTCTACAAAGGCATTGTTTTCTGTAGAGGTCGCTGCGAGACCTCAGTTATTCAATGCGCCTTTAAAGGTAGTAAGCTGGATTAGAAAAAAACCTCTTTTTTCCATTTTTTCCCTAAGCAGAAATAGCAAAAAAAACAGTTAAAGCCTTTGAATGGGTCCGTTTCGAGACCAACCGAAAAAGAAAAGATTTTGAAGCAGCATTAAAAAAAATTTTTTGACGTTCCCGCTTTGAGAAAAAAAAAAGAAATTCCACAGGAACGTGAATCAAAGTTCTCAAGAGCTCTGGTAATGCGGTGTCTGTAAACACCACCACGCAAAAATTGCACTATTTTTGAAAACTGTAGATAAAAAACTGTATTGCAAACCATCTAGAAGCTATTCAACCGGAAGTTTACCCGAAAAAAGACTCGATATGAAGTGAATAAAAGAGAAACATGCGATGACATTCAAGTTCCCCCCCCCCCCCGTGAAACAGTGGCCATTTGCAGACACATAAGCGAAGAGACGCAGCGGCTGAACCGCCAACTCGACTACTTGGACCTCAAGTTCATGCTCGGTTTCTTCGTGACGATCGTTGTGGACAGGTGGAAGACCGTTCTGCAGAACATTAGTTTCATCGAGACGTGGGTGTCTGATAAACACTTCTTTCCTTGGACATTGCTTCATTTATTTCCAGAGTTGCGTTATCCGTGAGTACAATAATCCGTGGGAAAGACGACAATGTGCGGTTGGCGCGAAGATCAATCATTCGGTATTTGGTACTTTCACAGGTGAGTAGAGGAGAATAGTTCACTTTGGCTCATAGGAAACGCCAATGGGATACTTCGAGCAGTTTCGATCTTCAGATAGAACGGGTTATATGAGATCTCAGTTTCAAGTTTGATTGAAGTTCCGAATCGGGCACACAAGAACACTTTAGGTTTCGTCGAAAGAGAGCTCTGCAGGAGAATCATCATATCTCGAGATTGATAAGAGATATCAAAAAGTTGTCAACAGCAAACTTGTAGCCCTAGTGATGATCTACAAGTTTGCAGTTGACAACTTTTTGATATCTCTTATCAATCTCAAGATATAATGATCCTCCGGCAGAGCTCTCCTCGGTTGCGTGGGCATTTCAATAGCGTCCGATAACAAAAGAAAAAAAAGAAGGAACGAATCACTCCATTATTAGGGAATGTAACCAGAGTCAAATAATGTATAGAACATGTGAAACCGTAATCTTTCATGAACTCGACGAGTTTCTCGTTAATTGAGAACACGACAAGTATGCAGACCTGATCCGGAAA
Source organism: Caenorhabditis macrosperma (assembly GCA_963932285.1). Lineage (NCBI taxonomy): Eukaryota > Metazoa > Nematoda > Chromadorea > Rhabditida > Rhabditidae > Caenorhabditis > Caenorhabditis macrosperma. Next base: position 11,281,588 of record OZ010620.1, read on the forward strand.
GTTCTGCTCCTCCTAGTCGTGGACTTCTGGTAATTGTGGATTGAATTCTCATTAACTGTTTCAAAAACTCTCAAAGTCTACTGATAGATGTAATCTCCTAATCAACCACTCCCCCAAGGTAATGGTATATCGAGACATCTCAATGCGAGTCCGTCGCCGATTTCCCACAATGAGGAGCCTCATCGAAGCGGGATTCCTGTTTGAGAATGAGCTGAAAGAGCTGGAAGCGTCGACGGAGAACGGATTCAACAAGTACTGGGTGCCAGTCAACTGGTGTAATTCCATTGTGTGGAGGATGCAGGAGGTCAGAGACAATGGAAATAGAGAGAGACAGAGAGAAAGAGCATCATTTCAGCAAAAGTACATCGACGCTCCAGTCTCGACGAACAATGTTTTGAATGTAAATAGAGCCCCCGATTGGCAAACTCTGAATGATCCTCTTCCAGAACATCCGTGACTACCGTAATCAGTTGGAGAACCTCTGCAAATTCGACTGGGTCCCAATTCCAATTGCCTATCCGCAGGTGAGTTGAAATCTAGTTGATAATCTACCAGAAAATCAGTTGAATTGAAGATTGTCTTCCTGGCCGTCAGAATATTCTACATTTTGGCGTTATTCACCAGACAGTACATTCCTACTGAAGACTTTGTCCATGTGAGAGTGAAAAACATTTTTTTGAAGAAAAGTATGGTAGAAAATGTTTTTTGTGAGCGAGAACCACACCCTGCAAGTTGCAACTCTTGCAGGATAGCAGAGTTGTGAGGAATGAAAATTTTGAGTCGCGGAAACGGGAGCTCGGGAGCTTCGGAGATGTGCGGTTTGAATTCCCGCGCTACCGAACTGCAAATTTTTTAAATTTGGCTGCGACGCCGTTGCCTGAGTATTCAACGTTAAAGCATGTGATTCATGTCGATTTACGAGAGCGCATATGGTTACGCGTTGAATACTCAGGGGACGCTCGCAGCCAAATTCAAAAATGTTGCAGTTCGACAACGCGGGAATTCAAACAGCACACATCTCCGAAGCTCCCGTGGGGAGGGAATTATTTTCTACGGAAAACGGAATGAAATGTCCAATTCCGGAAAATAGAAAATGGAAAACGGAAATCCGCCCAACTCTGCTGCGGACAAACAAAGGGGTGTACATTTACAAAAAACGTTCCGTCTAATAATACTGTCGTCACATAACCATTATTAAATGATGTACCAGCTTCCCCGTGCCATAATGTTCGATTTCTTGAAACCAATTTACCTAAACTCACCCCAGACGTAAGAGTTGAGCAGAATGAACATTTTGAGTTGCGGAAAACGGAATTCGGCCCAAAACTCTGCAGGACAGTCAATATAATAATAATACTTTCAGTGGTACCGCTACATTCCTCTGATGCCGGCGATGTCGTTTCTTTTCTATGTTGGATGGATGAAGGTGAGGTTTGAGAGTTACGGTTATTCGAGAGTTACGGCTCTCTATCATATTGAAACATGATTTTTTGTAACCGTAGTGAAATGTCATAATGACGAGAGATCTATTATCAAAATTTTCTCAAACGATGTTGGGACTAAGTTGGAGGATTTCTCGGCCACCGCAAAACGCGCGGCGGCCGGAGATCACTCCACGCCATTTTGGGTGATTTTGATAATAGTCTTACAGTGTGTGCTAGTGAAAGCTCGATATATCGAATTGAATTAACAGTTTGATGAAACAGACAACATTTGGTGATAAGAAAACAGTTATAGCACAGAAAGACGGAGCTCCCCAACGCTTTCGAAGTGAAATCAATTGGGCTCCTGGGAAGCAGAGAAATTTCAAAAAACCCCATGTTTTCATAACCTCACCCGTTTAACAGGTCGCTGAGGCGCTTCTCAATCCGTTCGGAGAGGATGACGATGATTTCGAGGGCAATTGGGTTATCGATAAGAATATCACGGTGAGCCAAGGATCCCATAGTGCAGTAGATCAGAGAACCATTCAGACGGGAATGCAAATCGTGGATGGAAGTCATTCGGAGTGTCCTGATCTGAATATCGATCGATTCTCGGATCCAAAGTTCGGTCCGATGTATCCGCTGCTGCTTCAGAACCCAGCGAATAGGCTTCATGGCTCTGCGGCGGAAGTTGTGTAAGCGGAGAGCCTGATAAAATAACACCTAGATACCATCCAACTATTTCCAGAATCCCCGAAACAGAAAATTCGAGAATGGTGCACGTGGACAGTCAGTCGAGTATGGTGTCCCAGAAGTCGAAGGAAAGGCAGTCGTCGATTCGAAGGAGGTTCCAGAGACTGAGTTCCAGACTCAAGTTGGGGTGATTTGGAGGGTTCATTGGAGCGCAATTGCATTCTATTCTCAGAAGAAGCACATCGGGTCCCAAACCAGCAGCAACGATGAAGTCTCCGGGAGCCGAGAGCACACAGAGTGCGTTTAGCAGTGAGTTGGGGGGGGGGGGGGGCAAATTACGGTTTCTGAATGTACTAAAAGGTGGGTGAGAAGTTGCCCTAATTGATGGTAACACAATGTTTGGAAGGACACGTTTTCGTTATTATGAATTTCATAAATCTTGAAACCTGCGCAAACGCGCTCCGCTGGACTCTGTTGGTCTCGTCACGACTCTGGAATACACGAGACAGAGACTATAGAGCGCGTTCGCGCGAGTTTCAAAGTTCTTGAAATATGAATAACAGCTTCTAGTTCAAAATCTCATCAAATTGGATTGATTGTCAGGAAAACAGACACTAAGTAGGTATCATGGGAGTTCTGTGAACTCTTCTCCACTAATTTCAATTGAAAATTCATTCCTTTATCGTTCTTGAGCTGTTTGGAAGGTATGTCCAATAAGTGTGTTCCTCAGTTTCACCGTATCCATTTCCTTTTAAATAGTCATTTAGTAAGTGGTTTTATCGATACAAATTATTGTATTTTACTTCCAACATGTTCTTATTTTGGATACTTTGGAGGTCTGTGTTCATGATGTGGCATCATGCTTCATCATATCATCACATCATCACATGTTCATCACATCAAACTAAATACTTTCAGATTTGGAGTACGTGACCGAAGAGAACGAGGACCCGCGGGCCGACATGAGGATTGAGATGGGGAATGGAGAAGAGAGAAAGTGAAAAACAATGTTTTGACGATTGCTGTTTCTAACTTTTCGTTTTTATTCATGAATTTTACCACTTTTCAATGATTTTTCTCCATATGTCTTTGTGGAAAAATGTTGATTTCGGGGGGGGGGGGGGGGGGGTGGGGATCCTCATGAATCGGTCCGATCGTGAAGGCACTGATTATCCGCGAGTAACTTACAAGAGAACAAGTGTTTTTACACAAAGTTATAGAATTTTGGCATAAATTTGCAAGGATACACTTTTTGATACTGTTAATCGATCTCATATAGTGGCTGCCTGTGCAAACGTCTACTTTTTCCAGATATTTTGTCTCAAAGTTCTCAAAAACGCCCGGTTTCGAGAAAATCCAGGATTTTAGGCACATCGAGACAAAATATCCGGAAAACTAGACGTTTGCGCAGGTAGCCACTATGCCGGATCGATTGCCAGTATCAAAAAGTGTACACTGGCAAATTTATAGCAAAATTCCAAATTTTTGTGTAAAAACATTTCTCCTATCAGATAATTTTGGCGAAATTCCGGACAAAAACCTTTACAAAATGGCGCTGGCAATTGTTCAGAACACAGCGCGGAAACCGCAGAAAAGTACCGTCATTTGTCCGAGAAATTCCCGCGAAATTCAAAAAGAAAAGAATATGAAACAGTGTCGGGTCTGACAAACATTGTGAGAATTTGCAGAAAAAAAAACCACTGTTTCTGAAAAATTTGAAGTATATTTCTGATGAAAGTGTACTGTTAAAAACTTTTGATACGATGGTTCCACGTCTAAAAATTTGCAAGAAATCAGTGTTTCAATAAAATTTGAAGCACTCTGTTAATGAAAGTGTGCTAATAAATGAACATTTTGCTCGTGTGTCAAGTGGGGGGAAGAAGGGCAACGCGGGGAAGGAGGCGCAAGCGTAGCGCAAAGGTGTGACAAGAAACTCTATTAGGGAAGAAACGGGCGACCGGATTCCAGAGGGGGAGGTGGCGGTGGAGAAAAGCAGGGGTACGGGGGCCAGTACAGGTTAAAAGGTAAGGGAAACGAGGTGAACGCGCGGGTTTGACAAACGAAGACCAGGACGGGAAATGGGATTCACATGAGATAATGGAATGGTAAGTAACGAGGATAGAAAGCAAACGGCGGTGGGAGAGGGAGAGTTGGTTGAGGGTTGTAAGGCGGTCATCATAACTTGGAAGAGGAGGGGAAAACTCGGCCACCACGCTGATTGGCATCTGCAACCAATCAGCAAGGCTGGATCCGCCCCATCGATACGAGACCCACGGGGGACTAGGTTTGGAAATCCCAAATGGTAACTTTACGCACATATATTCATGTTCCTATTTTCTCTTTCTCGTAAATCATTGAACCACTCTGAAATTAGATTATTCTCTCTTTTTTTTATCATCAAAACAAGCAATTCGCGAAGAAAAGGAAAACCCAATAATAACTGTTACATGTTTTTTCAAAGAATTCCCAGTCCCCCCCTCCCCCCGTCCCACAATCAGCGTTTGGCAGTTCCCGGTCCTCTGACGACATTGAAAATGATCTAATTTCCGACATGCCACCCCCAAAATATATCTCTCGCTCTCTTCACAACCCCCATTTGTATCTTTTTACTTGTCCGCTCTTATTGATGCTTCCTCTTCCATTTTGAATGGGGGATTGGGGTGATTTTTAGTGGTTTCAAAGGGGGGACTGCATCAAAAGTTGCGCATGAGCTGCGGGTGGTCATGTCTGCGAAATCCCAGAATCTCAACAAAATCATGAATATTTAGCGATTTTTAAAGTGAAAGCTATTAGGTTTCCATCGAAATGGCCTCGCAATCGAGGAAAGCTCTGCCGGATAATCATTATATCTCGAGATTGATAAGAGATATCAAAAAGCTGCCAACTGCAAATTTGTAGTCCTAGTTATGATCTTTCAGGACTTCGTTTTAGAATCTGGGACTTTGTGACCCCCAACTTATACGCAACTTTCAAAGCAAAGTTGTTTTTTGGTGACAGTCCCATTGTATTATGTGAAACGATTTTTGAGTCTGTTAAACATTTTTTAATTTTCCTTTGAAACAGGGAAACAATTTTCTGCTCTCCTGTGTTTTGGTCTTTTCCACCCCGAGTCCAATTGCTCTCGGATGTCTAGTCAGAGAAGTAGTATCCCTTCGTGACTCTTCCTCCAACTTCCCCGCCATCAATCATCTGTTTTTAAAGGATCACAGCGTCACCCTCATTTCGAAT
>OZ010620.1:11287132-11345536 GCA_963932285.1 Caenorhabditis macrosperma
CCTCTCTCTTTCCTCTCTCTCTCGCCTCTCTCTCCTCTCCTCTCTCTCTCTCTCTCTCTCTCTCTCCCTCTCTGTCCTCTCTCTCTCTCCCTCTCTCTCTCTCTCTCTCTCCCTCCTCTCCTCTCTCTCTCTCTCTCTCTCTCTGTCTCCCTCTCACTGTCTCTCTCTCCTCTGTCTCTCTCTCTCTCTCCCTCTCTGTCTCTCTCTCTCTCTCTCTCTCTCTCTGTCTCTCTCTCTCTCTCTCTCTCTCTCTGTCTCTCTCTCTCTCTCTCTCTCTGTCTCTCTCTCTCTCTCTCTTCTCTCTCTCTCTCTCTCTCTCTCTCTCCTCTCTCTCTCCCCTCTCTCTCTTTTTCTCTCTTTCTGTCTGAAAACGTCTCCCATGTGCGTCACTTCCAACACGGCTTCCCCTCTTCTCTAATCATCGTCATCATCATTATTTTCCTCCTTCTTGTCCTCATTGTCTTCTGGATTTAAGTACCCGTGCACCATTATTTGTGTCCCTTCTCCTTCTTCTCCCCACTCCAAATCCCCCCATCAAATCCGCAGATCTTTGTCTTCTTCTTCTTCTTCTTCTTTGTCTCAATCTTCCAGTGTTCCTTGTTTTTTCCACTCATTTTCTATTCATTATTATGTTTTGAGGAACAAGTTCTGAAAACGAGGTTGGTTCCAGGTTTTCCGCTATTTCACGGTTTCAGAGACTTGCTTTCTTGGGGATTACCCAGAACATCACTCGTACATCGATTTACGTATACCGTAAAGTCTCTATTAGAAGGGCGCCTCCATTAGAAGGGCGCCTCTAATAGAAGGGCGTCTGGAAGAGGCTATTGAAAAATAGAAGGGCAGCCTCCATTAGAAGGGCTCCTTGATTAAGTGAACGTATTCGTCTGTGACGAGACGGCTGCTCTCCTTGACTTTTCTAGCAGCCGAACTGTTGATGAGAAGAGATCTCGACAGGTTGGCAGTTATCGACCGTTTGAGGCGGTGATTAGACCACTCAACGCGGAGTTTCACGGCGAGCACGGTTATGATAATAGATACTGCCGCAGATGAAGTGTTGGGGATTCTTCGTCCTATTTTCTCAGAAATGAAGATATCCACTTCACGTTCATGTGGGTGCTTAGAAATGAGCACTCGGAGTGTCCTCTGACTTTCACGCCACTCATCATTCTAATTTTTGCCCAGGTAACCTCATTCCAATTCTCACAGGAGCGCGTCCGGGGCTCTTATAGGATCAATTCACTCACAACCGATCTGTTTCGTACAATTCTTAGACCAAACGACGCATAATTTAACGGAGATTCCGATTATTATACCCCGAGGGCCGCGAAACGGGCCGAGCGAAGCGACCCCGCGAAGGGTTCGGGCTGAGGGCCAAAAATCTCCTAGTCCGAGAGAGGCTGTTGAAAAATAGAAGGGCAGCCTCCATTAGAAGGGCGCCTCTAATAGAAGGGCGTCCGGGAGAAGCTGTTGAAAAATAGAAGGGCATGCCCTTCTAATAGAGACTTTACGGTACTTAGCACATTCGAACATTTGATCAACGTGTTCAAAGTTTTTTACGACGTTCTGAAACAGCAATCATTTTTCATGAAGTTTCAGCTTTTTTTCTCATTTGTGAAAAGGGGATCCGCCTTTTTTGGATTCTGAAGTGCTCACAGTTTGCATTGTCAAAAAAACGTAGTCATAGTTCTAACAAGAGTATCTGAAACAGATATTCCCAATTTGATGGGTTTCCATGTTTCCTCGGTTTCAAATTAATGTTTAAAACTTTTGGAGTGTCAGTTATTTATTAAAGAAGAAAATCCAAAGAAAGTTTGCAATTCTTAGTACAGTTTGGCACATTCAATGTTTTCATTCCGAATAAATACCGTATTTCCTCGAATAGAGCGACAATGCTGCCGGAGAATCATTATATCTCGAGATTGATAAGAGATATCAGAACGTTGTCAATTGCAAACTTGTAGTCCTAGTTATGATCTACAAGTTTGCTGTTGACAACTTTTTGATATCTCTTATCAATCTCGAGATATGCAGCTACGGAGTCCACGTTCACTATTCGACAGGCGATCCCATTCTCCGAGAACTGAAAGTATCCAGAAACTCAAAAAGTGGATCGGGTCTGGCCACGGTAACAGTGAACTTTTTTTTTTGAAAATCGACATGCGCCTTTAAAGAAAATACATTGGAAAGTAACTCCAAACATGAAATCCACAGTAGTTTCTTTAAGCATGTAGATTTTCAAAAAAGTTTTTGGGGCGAGACCCGATTCGTCCTATGCTCTACAAGTTCTGAAGTTTTACCAATGGGTTTTCCTGAAAATCACGACCAACCAATACAAGGACATGTCGGATTTTCAGTTGGAATAGTTTTGGAACAGTAAGAGAATGTATCAGAGTAAAAAGTTTCCTGTTCCAATGTTCCAGCATATGTGGCATTTCAAATGGTTCTCATTGTATGTTCTCTCAGTTTGGGTTCGTAGTGAGACGAAGAGAATGCGATAGAGCATGTTTGCAATGAGGTCTTAAGTTGTTTTCCTCCTGTACTATCGAACCCTTCACCCGAAATTACGATTCTGACGAAAAGTGGTCTCGAAACGAACGAGACACAACGCTAAACGACTGTTACAGTGAACTTCAAATATTTTTCCGATTTTCATTCGGATTTTTGGATATAACAAACTAAGCATGATAAATGAACGGATTAAGACAAAAAAAAAACCAGGAAAAACGGCCGAAATTGATTATTCCTGACCAGTTGAAATTTTCAAAACTTTTCCACAGTGTAACCCCAAGAAACTGTCGGTGACCTAGAAAACTCTTTCTTGTCAAAATCTTCATTTTGGAAATGCATCCGATAGTAATGAGCTACCGTAATCCAATAACTACAGCATCTCACAGAACTGTTGTAATCTGGGGGGATCTAAATGTCACATCATAACAAATAAAGTGGATCTTCAATTTTTAGTTCACAAAGTTTTGAAACAGTGAAAACACAAAATTCCCTGTTTCAAACTCTCCATTTCAATACTCGGGGCTCTATTTGAAACGTTTGGTTGCACGGTGGTAATCCCCCTTTCCCCTTCCTTCCGTCGTCTTTTCACCCCTTTTACCCCTTTCGTTCACACTTGACCAACTTTGATCTTTTCCGTTCAAATGTCAAAAAATGTCCCTCTCACCCTCCCCCTCCTCCCTCACTCTTTGTGTATGTTGTGTTGTAAGAAAGTTGTCGGAATCATGAATTATTCATCGTGTTTTTTTCAAAGTAACGAACACTTGTGAACAATGGAGCATTTTCGAGTGAGTTACACGGCGGTCATGCTCATTATTTTTAGTCTTTCTCGGTTTCATTGTTCACTTTTCTAGGGAAAACGAGTTGGCCGGATAGTCAATTGCTTGAACATTCGTTTTATGCTCATGTAGCTATAGGGTTAAGTGGATTATATCCATTCAAAGTAGATCAGTTTATTAGGCGTTCGTCGCGACTCGTAGTAGCTGTAAAGTAGGCGAAGGTCCCGCAACGAAAGAATGAGACAGTGCGCAGATTTAGGAGACGCAGACCGTTTCGAAGCGTTTCACAAAATAATTATAATCTGGAGATCAAAATTGACTACAGCTTCACCAAAGTAGCCAGAAAGACTGAAATTTGATTTGATGAGAAGGTGAAACCGTATTTGACACCTCAGCAACTCACGTATGACCGTTGGCTCTCTTTTTCTTTCACTGTTCTGTTTTCTGAGAGTCCTTGAAACCCTAATGGGCTCAACTTATGGATATCCACTGATGAGCTCCACTGTTTCAACTTATGCACTTCAAACGCCTCCGGAGAACCATTATATCTAGAGATTGATAAGAGATATCAAATTGTTGTCAACGACAAACTTGTAGTCCTAGTTATGATCAACAAGTTTGCAATTGGCCACTTTTTGATATCTCTTATCATTCTCGACATATAATGCTCTATTCTCTGGTTTTTCACCGTTTCATAGTCTCCTATTCAACCTTAAAGTGCTCGTATATTCGTTTTCTTACATTTCTCCAGAGTTCTAAACACAAAATTGTGCTTCCGGGTTTTCCCTCTCTCTCCCATACTCTTCCGGTTCAATGTTTCCTTCAAAGTCCACTTCCATTTGGTTGTTTGAACCGAAATTGTTTCGATTCTCCAAGCGATTCCGAGTACTCTGAAAATAGTAATCAGCAATTCTGCAGACTATCATTAACCCCAAATTGCAGCCATGTCTCTGACGCCAATCAGTCACATGTCCACTTGTTTTCATCCGCGTCTCCCACTTCCCATTCATTCGCCTTCTCATCACTCATTTGCAGCTCTTGGCTCCATGATGCTCTTCGCCCCGCTCGTCCTCCTCTCGCTCTGCCTCTCCGCTTCCGATGCTTTCCGTGGTCTTCCCTCCCTGCCGGGCTATCTGAATGCGTTCGGAGGCTCCTCTTCCGGCGAGGACGGCCAGTTCTACAATCGCGGATTGCGCGTGAAAACGTACCCGAGAGTCTACAACGGATTGGAGCAACTGGCCGAGCCGAAGGAGGTGAGAGCCACTGTTTCAGGTGGATGGGAAATCGGAAAGCGTTCGAGTTGGACAGTTCTTTGTAATTCTCTTGAAATCACAGGGTGGTCTCGCAACGATTTCAGTGTTTTGGGGTGTAGCCAACTTTTAGAAAGCGTCCATGTGGTTTTCTGTTTCGAGGCTCTTGTTAATCCTTTTCTGATTTCAAGAACATGGTGTGTTCTGATGTTCAGAGAGACAGCCCTGCCGATGAGAAGATCAGGGAGTTCGTAAAAGTTCCATATGGCCACTGTTTCATTAGATCTAGACATTTTCGGAAAGATTCCCATTTTCAATTGGTCCTTCGACTGAGCGTGGTGCGAGAGCGGTTTTTCGAAAATCCGGAATAAGCGGAAGTCGGAAGTCGGATTTCCGCGCAACTCTGGTTCGAATAGTCTCTTTTTCCTGGTGTTCTGTTTCGAGAATCTTCTTATTATCTTTTTGGTTTCAAGAGAGTGATACTCTTGGATGTTCGGCAATATCTGACACAGTAACGACCCAGATAATTGCCAATGAAATATCCGTGAAAACAATAGAAGCGGTCCACTCAAAAAGCACCCGATTTACGGTTAGCACTAACACTTTTAATTCTAATCGCCCATTTCGAAGATGCACCTTTCTAAAGCGTTTCATAAATATCATTTTAGCACGGGCTGTTGGAGCGTACCTAATCCAAAACTCACTCTGCTGGGACAGACGCGTTGCGGCACGCGTCGCGAAATTTGTTTTGAAAATTTCCTGCAAAAATTCGGCCAAGTTTCCGGAATTCTAGGCCAGCGGCCTAGGAATTATGCGGCTGCATATTATTTTAACGGTACGCAGTGAGAGATGCATGTCATTACTGTAGCAAGGCTGGAATTCAAACATCGGTACGCTCCAACAGTCTTTTAGAGCATTTCCGTTTCTCGAAATTTCCAAAATCTTATCGGTTTTCGGTCGACATTGGTCTAGAGGAAACATAAATTTATCAAAGTCAGCGGAAGGCGCATGTCGGTTTTCAAAAATTGTAGTGTTTTCGTGGCGAGACCCGCCGATTCGGTGAACTGCACACTTTGCCACTTCCGCTGATTTTGATAATAGTCAAACTGAACCGCGATCAAATTCTAAAAAAAAAACTTGGTCCCCTGTTTCAGTTCTCGATTGAATGTTGCTCCCTCAATTGTCCAGAGATTCTTCCGCTTTTTCAGTTTCAGCTGTGAAATTTCGAGGAATTTATTTCCAAAGAATTGCAGGGTTCAAACGGAACTCGTTTAGCTAGAAAGGGCGCATGACAAATATGGCAGCAGTTTGAGAACATAGACATTATAATTATAACCAAAAACAGAAACAGCAAGTACACATCGAAAGATTCCCTGTTGCACACCCAAAATAGCCGAACATAAGTGTAAATCTGTAATGTTTCAGAAGGATCCAGTGCTGACGCAGATCCGTCAGAACGTGCAGATGGACATTCAGAAGATCAGCGACGAGGTGGGAGTGGTGTCGAGGCAGATCTCGGCCATCTACAACAACCAGTCGATTAGCACCGAGGATCGGACGTCGGCGATTCAGCTGTTGCAGGAGAAGCATCCGAAGGTACACGGGGAGACCGTTTCACTGGTTCCTCATGAAAGATATATCCTTTTTCTGCTATTTAATCTGATGAATCATCAGCCTTTCTCACACGATTACCCTATTTCCTCGAATAGAGCGACAATGCTGCCAGAGAATAATTATATCTCGAGATTGATAAGAGATATCAAAAAGTTGTCAACAGCAAACTTGTAGTCCTAATTGTGGTCTACAAGTTTGCTGTTGACAACTTTTTGATATCTCTTATCAATTCCGAGATATAATGATTCAAGTGCAAAAAACGAATATACGAGCACTTTAAAGTTGAATAGGAGACTATGAAACGGTGAAAAACCAGAGAATAGAGCATTATATCTCTTATCATTTTCGAGATATAATCATTCTCCGGCAGCGCTTGGTGTGCTTCTCAATCTGAGAAAGTTACCGTTTCACTGATTCCTCATGAAACTCAGATAATTGTTACAATTCACTTGGTGAAACTCCAATAACCTACTCTAAACTAGCTCTAAACTCGTTTCAGATCGTGCCAGCAATCCTGAACCTGATTGGCAAACTGCACAAGATCAACCACTACAACACGGTGCGCTACGATACATTTAGACTGTGAATGAATCTTCGCAATGAATGAATGATTTGTGTGTTACACTGTTATCTTTTCATCGGAAATGGCCATATTACAGATAATCAGAGAAGATTGTATGAATGCTATGAAACCTATTGCGGTTTCAGGAAAGTTCTATGAGCAGTTGCACTCAACTTTCTCCAATCGTTTCATTTTTATTAAAATATATATATTTTTTTTAACAAAAATGCTGTAAAACTATTGGAGAAAGTTAAGTGCAACTGCTCATAGAATTTTCCTGAAACCGCAATCGCGGCCTGTAGTTCTTCAAAACCTTGGAAGGTCCAAACTCGATGTGGAATAATTCAGTTTGAATTCCCCGCGGTAAAATTTCTTCGAAATTCTCTGCGTAGCGACTCGGATACGGAGCGAAATCGGCGGTTCTCAATGGAGCACACTTGCACGCGCGTCGGTGGATTTCGCCGTAGAGCGCGTTTCCAAACCCCTCCAGCAGATCTAAAGTCAGCTTCAACCCAAACCCTCTCTGATATATATCACTCGTTCCCTTCATCATTTCCTGTTTTTGCAGCAGTCCAAAAAGTCAAGTGATATGTGATAACGACCTTGTCAATTGGCCCATGTTTCGCTCCCTTATCAGTAGCCGAAACGTCATGATTGGGTTGTAAACAAAGAGACATTGGGTTTATTAGTGAAGAGAAGAAGTTATATGAAAATGCAATTATTTAAAAGCTCTCGAGATTAAAACATTTCGAAAAAGGAACACATAAATACAATTCGGGTGCCAGAGGCCGATTAGAATCCATGATGCTTGTTGTGGTGTTTGTGATGTTTCTGGTTTCCGTAAGGATCGTAGTTCTCGTTGGCGTTTCCGAAATTGCTCCTCGGCGGTTCCGCTCCACGGCCAATGTTGTGGTGCTTCGGCTCCGCTCCGAACCCAATGTCCTGGTGTCTTGGCGCTGCTCCATGTCCGATGTTTCTAGACACGCGGTTTCCACCGAATCTCTTTCCGTGGTGGAACCGGTGTCCGTGGTGTCTGCCGCGTCCTCCCTCGTGCTCTCCGAGCCACGGGTAGAATGCGCGGAACGCCTTCGCGAGCTCCCGATCTTCCGTGTTAACCAGGTTTTCGAGCTTCTGGTTGGCGGACGCCCACGTGTTCTCCTCGTCGTCCAGAATAGCGTCGGCCTTCTCGATGAGCTCGCCGAGCCGCTTGTAGTTCTCCTTGCGCTCCTCCTTCTTCTTGTCGCAATCGGCCTTCTTGGCGTCGAGGAACTTTTGCATCTCTTCCTGCAATTATCAGAGATGCATCAGAAGAGGAAGATGGCGACTCTTACAGTTCCTTGAAAATCAAAAATTCCCAAACACTCAGTTATACACAGTTCTCTGGGAGCTTTCCTTGATCTTTGCATCTACTGCGTACCCCATACTAATCAAAAAACTCTATATCTCTCTATCAGCTTATCATGAAACAGCAATCAACACTGAATATGTGAATTTCCGGGAGAGAAACGCTGTTTCAGTCAATGCTCAAAAGCTATCTGGCTCTTCAAAAACCATTGTTCAAACGAGACAAATCTTTCTTATACTAAAAGGAAAAAGATGTGTGTTTGTCCGTCCGCAGCCTTTTCTCAGCGCCTACTGGACCGATTTGGACCCTTTTTGGCAGAGTGGTCAGAAATGTTGGCCCGATGATGCACGTAAATTTTCTAAGCGATCCGACAACTTAGACGGCTTCTGGACTGTTTTTTTGTGTATTTTCCCTCTTAATTGTGCTTCTGGGAAGGTTGCGTCGACTTGGCTCGTCTATCTTCTCAGAGGCAGGTTGGGTAAAACGAAAGAATTGCATAAAACAGAAATCTCTGTTTCAACGAGTGCTCAAATTGTCATTCTGTTATTTGAAGGTCATTAGTCTTTATGTCTCACATTTTCTCAATTTCTCACAGATTCACATCAGAGGCTTTCCATGGCTCAACATTTTGCTCATGGGCTCTCGTTAGAGCATAGGCTGAATAGGCCTCAAACATGTTTTCATTGTTAGGTCTATTGAACTGATATCGATCTATACTGACCTATCGGACAAAAAAGTATGTCACGATCGAAAAGCGAAAATTAGGTGACAGTAGAAACGGAACATTTTTTTCAGTTTCACCAGTTTTATGATAAGATAACGTTCCTCACATTTACTGATCCTGAGATGACATATTTAGGGCTCTCTCGTTTCGGAGTGAACTGCGCTCTATGGCTGATCTTACAAAGTGAAATTATATAATCCGCTTCAAGAGAAAAATTATGCAAAATCATGTTGGACTCTTAATATTTTCTTCAGTTTAACTTCATTTTCTATCAGCGGATTCCCGATTTTTAGCAATGAGCGCGATTAACTCTTGTGAAATGAGGCGACAATAGTTCCTCTTATTTTTTCGTGATTGATCGTCAATTCCCCGTGTTATCATCACAATCAGGCCCAAAAACGCACCTCCTTCTCGTATTTCTCGGCCCAATCCTTGAGTTGTTGAGTCTTTTCGGTCTTTGTCAGATCCGGATTGAACTTGACCTCGAAGTACTCGGATTTGGCGGCGGAGCTCATTTCCGACAGGAACTCGGGCTCTCGTTTTCCCTTGAAGTCGTGCTTTCTCCATGGAGCCACTCTCTGGAATGAAAGGATGATGGGTTGTTTCAGACGGACGTCAAGTTGGACGGGGGACGGAGAGGAGGTTGTTAGGTTAAGAAACTTAGACAATCTTTCAGATTTTGCTATAAACTCGCAGAATGGCACTTTCTCATAATGGTAATCGATCCCAGATAGTGGCAAACTGCGCAAACGTCTAGATTTCCAGATATTTTGTCTCAAAATACTCAAAAACGCCCAATTTCGTGAAAATCAGGATTTTGGGCACTTTGAGGCAAAAAATCTCGAAAATTTGAAGTTCGCGCAGGAAGCGACTTTGTGGGATCAATTACCCGTATCAAAAAGTGTACCCTGGCAAATTTATAGCAAATTCTATAACTTTGTGTGAAGAAAGTTCACTTTTGAGGGGAAAGCGGTATTCTAGGGAACTTACCCTCACAGTCTTATCGAACTCCTCACTGGTCATTTGGTCGTAGGTTCTATCGGCAACGTGCTGAAAGAGTCGAGTGTTCGGATCGTTTCAAACTGCTCTCTTTACCTTTTGATTTGGATCGTGCTCTGGCACATCTTTCGGAATACTGATGGAGGACATCCTATCGTTCGCATTCACCACCGCCACGAGAGCGAGGAGGGCGAAGAGGAAGGTGGTCTTCATCCTGCAAAACGGAACAAGGCGATTCAAAAAACACATAAGAAGAGACGGAAGGAATACGTGGCTTTGTTGGTTGGTTCGAGAACTGCTGGAAATGTGTGAGAATTTGGGAAAGGGGGGGGGGGTGTTTTCACAGAATTAAGGGCAACCTATTTGATAGGCTTATGAGGAATAAACAATTTTAGAGAAGAAGTTGCAATTTTTCAAGAACCAGTGATGTACAAGTGTCAAAATAAATTATAAGTAAGATGTGAAACAGTATGGAAAGAAAAAGCAACTTATTTTTCAAATGTGTCCATCCCCCTCACATATACCGAGTTTTCTCGAATACAACCGAAGAAGAATTTTATCTCGAGATTGATAAAAGATATCAATCTCGTCAACTGCAAACTTGTAGATCATAACTAGGACTACAAGTTTGCTGTTGACCACTTTTTGATATCTCTTATCAATCTCGATATGATTCTCCGGCTGCATTGCCGCTCTATTCGTGAAAATACGATAGCTCATTTTTGGGAATACAGGTGTTTTCTGGGAGCTGGTTGAGCATTTAGTTGTTCTTTCGTTAATAACACAATACGAGTACTATCAGCTTAATAAGAAGCGAAATTGAAATGATCTCTAAGAAACAGTGAAAATTGCAAAGTTATGTTTCCAATGAATAAAAAGCATGGACTGGATTGGGTGCTAGACTCAAAATATTCATCATTCTTATGAAACAGAAATCATGGAAAAGCCGCTGAGGGACTGCTGAGACTTGCGGTTTCAAAATTTCTCAAAAAAAAGCGAACGGTTCTGTAGAGACGCTTTAGCTTTCCTTTGCTTTCAAATTGAAACGTTTCGAAATGAAGAGAATTGTGCTAATGAACGCTTTTTGAACTGATAGTGAGTGATAAGGAGGCGTGTTTGAATCTGAATTGGTACAAAGTAAATAGTCTCGTGGTGGTTGGAAATGAGTTCAAATTGAGAATAGGGCGCACTTCCGGCAAATGGAATTTCGTTTGATAAAGTTTTTGGGGCTGATAGGTTTAATGAAAACAGCCCTGGGTCAGAACCCACTGAACTTAACATCAATCAGAAACAGAGAATCCACCTTTCATCACCTGTCGAAAGAGATAGATTGAGATAGATTGAGAGAGAGAGAGAGAGAGAGAGAGAGAGAGAGAGAGAGAGAGAGAGAGAGGAGAGAGAGAGGGGGAGAGAGAGGGAGAGCTGACTCATACTCTGTCTGCACTCTCCTCTAATCACGTGCTATTTCGTCGGTCGAATGTCGAAACTTCGCCGCCAACTGTGTAGTTGTAATAGTTCCCTCTAAAACATAAGTACTAACTGATAAGCAATTTTGACGATTTCGACTCGATTATTGCCTTAAAGTGCAATGTAATTGGCTCTAATGCATAGAAACGTGCTGCGCCTTTAAAGCGGCGATACGGTAGTTGCGCAATCATTCATTTCTTCTTTTCCCACTCGATTTACTCAATTTAAGCGGTTTTTCAATAGTTTTTCGCTTTTTTACACTTTTTGTGCTTTTTTACCGGAAAAAAAGCGCAAAAAACCGCTGAAATTGGGGAAATCGAATGGAAAAAGATGAAATTAATCATTGCGCAACTACCGTATCGCCGCTTTAAAGGCGCAAAACGTTTCTGCGTTCAAAACAACTCACAATCAGTAAATGTGAGGAACGACGCTATCTTTTAATGAAACAGGTGAAACTGAAATTGAGAGTGTACAGAGCAGAGGGAGTTAGAGAAAACGGATTCAGAAACACTATCGTTTCCGATGGATAGAACAGCAAAGGAAGAATGAGAGAAACAGTCACTGGTTTGTCTCAAGGTTCAGTTCTGAATCAGAAGGAACCCACTGATAAATGATATGACATTGAGATTCGTCAAGGGGGGAGGGGGCAGTCCTTTTTATTCGGCAAATAATCACGAGCCTCTTGTCTTATCACTTGTCTCTCTTCGTCTCCCTCCCTCCCATCAATCGCCGCACAAACATCCATTTCACAAGTGATGGGCACTGCGCGAGAGAGTGTGCGGGGGGAGGAGGGAGGAGAGAAAGAGGAGCGGATGACGCACCGGAAAGAAGTGATATGGGGGTATTGACAGGGATGTTCGGTATTTTGATGGGGGTGTCTTGGAGTCTGAGTATTCGTACTCCTCGAGCAAGAGAGCCCAATACAACACAAATCAAGCGGCTATTGTACTTCGCACACACGTCCTTCACTTCCCGTCCATCTATACGTACATTCACATTTTTGATTCGATTTACTTTTGAAATTCTGGCCCCGCGAAAACTTACGCGCGCTTCCTCTTCTTCTTTTTCACTTTGCTACAAATTTGTTTTGAAAAGGAGCAGTAGCCGCAGAAGAGAGGGGGGGGGGGACAAGTAGAGAAGGGAAATTCGAGGAGGAGAAAAGGTGGAATGATGATGATGATGGGAAGGAGATATTGAAGTTTGTTGAGAAACAGCAAATTCTATTGAACATGGAGATTCAATCAGATTCAAGCTGAACGGGTGAATCTGAATGTAGTGGTAAATAAATAAACACCAATTTGTTTTGCGTATATTTCCGGGAAAATAAATCCAAATGGAGAGCGGAATTCACAATAAACTTTTTGGTTACGATACATTTTTAAAAAATTCCAAATACAGTATTTCCTGGAAAAGAACGCCACTCCCAAACGCTGTCGGAGAATCATTATATCTCGAGATTGATAAGAGATATCAAAAAGTTGTCAACAGCAAACTTGTAGTCCTAGTTATGATCTACAAATTTGCCGTTGACCACTTTTTGATATCTCTTATCAATCTCGAGATATAGTGATTCTCCGGCAACATTGCCACTGTATTCCAAGAAATACGGTGAATGTATGATTACTGTTTCAAGAAAGAGGGAAACTAGTTCACTGGGCTCATTGTTCACTGGACTCTCGAATTTCTATAATAGATTTCCAATCTCTTGTTTACGACTTATTCGACTAAATTCTATGTAGATCTACGTTGTCAATGGACATTTTTCGTGGGAAATTAGTGAATCTTTGATAAAAACGTTGAAAACCCCGAGGTAACATGTAAAATGCGGAGAAATTGAAATTTTTTCCATAAGAAACGGCAATATGGAGGGTGCCGTTAAAATAGAGTTTTGACGGTATAATGATTCTCCGGCAGCGTATGGGGATGGTTCGTGTGAAAAAGTCAAGATTGGCTCAGAATCTGTGGAGAAAAATATCCGTCCTTTGAGGAACAGTAATAGTTGACCAATTATCAGTCACCACTTCCAGATGGAATATTTTCTTCAAAACAACCAAAAACAACCTTTTTTTCGCAAAGTACACGGCTGTACTCAACAAAGCCAACTGTGGAAAGTTCCACATATTTTTGCCTAATCGAATATCTAAGCAGCGTTTGAAACAGATGATTCGTATAGGAAAATGAGGCTCTGAAACAAGAGATCTTTCTCAAAAGTGACTATTTCAGTTGAACCTCAGCTTACAATTCATGCTGAAACTGTAAGTTGGAATCACAAATCGAATGGCTTCAAAAGCTGAAAAAGACCTTGAAAGAACGGGAGAATCCGTCAGTCATTCCCTGTGTTTTTAATTAAAACCATTCCGTGAAATTCGTCGATTTTTCTCTCGTAAACCTAAATAATGAATAGAAAAATATGAGCAGGTAATGAGATAGAATACACATTCATGTCATTTTGCAGTCGGAAATGCATTAAATCTTTGAAACGGCAAAGAAAATTACACTCGTACTCAGGCGCTCAGATAACGGGAAAATACCCTGGGCATGCACAGCGGACAAACTGTACCGTGCCCCGGGCAAATTCTGTGGCATGCCCAGGGAATGTTTCCGTTACCTGATCGCCTGAGAATAGCGCTCTCAACAAATGATGAGATTGCGATGGAATCGGATGGGGGTTTTGGAAATAAAAAATAACAGTTTCCGGAGGTCGATAGCTCAGTGGACAGTGGTGGCCGCCGGCAGTCGAGAGGTCAGTGGTTCGAGTTTTTTGCCTTTACCCAGCCTCAATTATTATTATTATTATTTTATTACGTCTAGAAAGAACGTGGTGAAAAAATAGGACAAAAAAAGAAATGGCATGAAATACACATGAACTTGGTTAAGAATAAGACGATGAGATGGCATAAAGTACATATGAAAAGTTGTTAATGAGGGCCAGTGCGAAAGGGCGTAATTAAGAAGGGCAATTAGGTAGTAGCTTCGTCTACGTAATGGGAAATGGACCTAACAAAAATGGTTTTATTCTGTTTTTCGCCTCCGGAGCTCTGAAAAAAACTAATTCCGCCGAATTGGTCACACTCTCCGGCTTACAATTAAACTAGGTACCTAAACCTATAGGTCAAAGCTGGATCACCACTATGTGTCTTCGGAACCTGAACCCCGAGAACCGCAGTTCCTGTAGCTTTGAATATAGATCTTCATGCTTCATCCTTAATAACTGACGGTCTGCCAAAGTATGGATTCCAAGGGATTCCAGATGGATATGGGAGAGCTTCAGCTTTTCCGTAAACTCGGGGAGGACACAATCGGGGAAGACATAACAAGGGAAAAACGGACAAAATCGGGCAGAAACTGATGAAATCGGGAAATTTGGGACACAAACTGGCAAAAACGAAAATTTCCCCCGATTTTGCGGTTTTCGTCAATTCACAGAGTCAGAACATACAGTCAAGACAACTTGCAATCCGAAATACACGTATTCTTCGAAACAGGAGAAATTCGGAAAGAAAACTGCTTAAACGCCAAAATTCATTCAAAAATACCACACCCATGCATACAAGTGTTAATAATGATAAAGATAATCAGAATAATCAGAATAATCGCAAGAAATCAATCGATTCAGGTGCGATTGGGTGCCTGGAAGAAGTACGTGTTGCCGAGGATGCTGACTTTGAATCCGTTCGAGTTGGGGATGATCCACGAGTACATGGGCGGCACAGTCACCTGCGGACACTGTTGAAACTCGTAAATGTCCTCGTAGAGCAGGTTGATTGCCAGGTTCGGGTTCAACGAGTCGATGATGCACGAGACGAATGTGGGCGACGCGAGGTAGTGCTGCAAATGAGGAGTACATGTCGAAAACCAAAAGAAATGCACGAAAAGGGGTGGAGAAGCAAGAAAAGAAGAAGAGAAGAGATTTGAACCATCTCTGAAACCGGAAAACAGCGGCAGATTCAAATTACTTTCGGATTTTTGTCTATTCAAACTGACAATTTAATTTCAAAAAATCTATCAAACGACACGAATTGGATGGAGTTTTCAGGAAATCTTGAAAATCAGCAGAAGCCAATGTTTCAATTGCAACGTCATTTTTTGAGTCTTCTAGAGAAACCAGTTTTGAAAGTTCGCCAATTGCAAAAATAAGCGGAACAGAGAATTTGAGTTGTTGCTGAAACCGGTAGAAAACATGGTTTATGGTATTTCTTCGAATAAAGCGGCAATGCTGCCGGAGGATCACTATATCTCGATATCGATAAGAGGTATCAAAAAGTTGTCAACAGCAAACTTGTAGTGCTAGTTATGATCTACAACTTTGCTGTTGTCAACTTTCTGATATCTCTTATCAATCTCGAGATTTAATGATTCTCCGGAATAGCATTTGGGGTGCTATAAACGGGGGTTTCCCGAAGGCAATTGGCCACTATTTTGTATCGGGAATTTGAAATGGTATTTGAAAAAAAAAATCACCAAATCTTCCCCTTGAAATCCCCCCGACTCACCCGAATCAGCGCCTTCGCCCAGTGCGTCGGAAAGAACGCCACCACAATTTTGCACCGTTCAAAGTGCATCCAGTGCTCGAAGGAGAGTCTCGTCCAGAACGTGCGCTTCATGATCAGCCGTCTCGCCGCTCTCCACTGATCCAGCTGGCTGATGATGTCGAGGGCGATGAGCGGCCGGTTGGCGTCCAGGGAGGGTCTCAAGTGGAGCACCTTCTCGCCGATCAGCTCGAAGTAGGGCAAGAACGCGAGCACCTCCCGTTCGTGGATCTCCATTCCAATGTACTGCATCCAGAACGCGCCCACCTTCACGTACCGTCCCATCGCGCGCAAGTCCTCTTCGATGCGCTCGAGGAAGCGGCGTTTGTCGCGGAAGAAGCGCACGATTCTCGAGTAGTCGCTAGTGTTTCGGAGGATGGACACCTCCAACTTGGCAATCTCCGTGTCCGGATGCGTGACGTGTGTGCGGAACTCGGCGAGCGCCGTTTCGATGTAGTCGAGGCCCCGGCGAGGTATCTCGATGAGCATTCCCTCCGCGTCCGGGTTCGACGTCACGTATCGCTGTTCGATGACGCATCCGAGCGGATTCTTGCAGAAGTTGAGCCGGAAGCCGACGCCGCGCTCGTTTTTGAACGTGAGTTGGATCTGATTGAGGAGTATCGAGATGCTGATCACCGTGTACTTTCGCTTCTCCCCGTCCACGGCCGCCTTGAATCGTCGGCACACTTTTCGGAATGTGAACCTGCAAAAATACTCATGAAATCGCCCCGAAAAACTACTATTTTCCCTCAATTTCTCAATTTCCCAATTTCAAACAATAATTTCCATGCTGCGCCTTTAAACACTACCGTACTCCGCCTATGGTAGAACTTAAAGGCGCACACGCGTTTTTAATTGATTTCCTATTTCCTACTGAATTCCTGGGAAAATCGCGTTTTTTTCACCATTTCTCATTAAAATTAGCATCTTGAAGAAAACACAGGGCTACGGTAGAGTTTAAAGGCGCAGCATGAAAATCGAAAAAAGTTTCCATCACCAAATTTTCAGTGATTTTTGCATTTCGCAAACTGAAATTTGAAAAAAAGGTATTATTTTTTCAAAATTTTAGATAAAATAAACAAAAGTTCAAGAAAATCCTATTAGATTTCAAAGCCTTGACAATAAAACTAACTAGATAGAAAATTTGTGAAACTGATTTTTTTTCTGCGAGAAAATTTATTTTTATTTTTTTTTTAAATAAAAGGCAATTCATGAACTTTAATTGCATTTTTTTTCAAGAACTCTGATAATTCGAAATGAAATCGCCATTTAATCAAATATTTTTTAAAATGAAATCTTATCTGGCGAAATTCGAAACATTTTCCAATTTGTATGCTGCGCCTTTAAACTCTACCGTACTCTCTTCTCATCGAATTTTCGGAAAATTGCGCACGGACGTGGGGAACTATTCGAATAAAAAGACCATTTCCTTTACGTAAAACTCAAGAAACCGACATTCCCAATTGATGTCTCAAATTCTCAAAACATTCTCAAACCCGTAACTCACTTCGTTCCCTCGTCGAGAAAAGAGACGAGTCTCCGTAACGCGCCGTCCACATTATCGTCGTTATTCATTGGAAAATACAGAAAATACAGAGAGGAAAACAGTGAAAAAGAAGGGAAAAGAGGGGGAGAAAAGAGGGCGAGTTGTTTGTGTTGTTGGCGGGAAAAATCGATAATGGCGCTGCGGGTGGGTGGTCGATCGATTTTTGATCTACCCAGTGAGGATTCTTGCGTTTCGGTCATTTTTCATAAATTTCAGAAAGAAAATCAACCGACACAAACACGCTGCGCTGGATTTGGTAGGTCTCGCCACGAATTTGGTCTCTGTCTCGTGTATTTTACGAGAGACGCAGACAAGAGTCGTGGCGAGACCAACAAAATCCAACGGAGCACGTTTGCGCAGGTTTCAAGATTTATAAAATATTTTGAAAAAAAAAGTGAAAAATATTTTAGAAAAAAAATTTATGAAAAAATTTTTTTTATTAAAAAAAATCTACATTCAAATGATTTCTGTTTCATGATGAGATAATAAGCATAACAGTTCCTGTTAACACTGATACGGACAAGGTGTTAAGTTGGAGAACCCCCATTCCCTGTGATCTCGGATGGATGATTGATATCTCAGTGATATCGGATCAATGACTTCATGATCCCCATACAACCTGTGATATCTTCCCGTCCTCCGCCAATCCGGGCCTATAAAATGGATCGGATAAGGATAGAAAAGCGTCGTCGTCGTTTGCCTGCCCTCTCCATCCCGCCATGCGATTCGTTCTGTTATCAGTGATATCCTTATCAGTTGTCTCCTGCCAGCAGCCCCTTCCCCTTGCCCAATCCCCCAGCTACTATGGGGAATTCAACGGAGCCCACTTCGGCTATCCACCCATCCCCAACCTCCTTCCGCAGTTCCAAGCCATGAATATCATCGGAGCCACTACGGAGCCGAGGAGGAATATTCCCAAGCAGGCGGACGGAACCGATTGTCCAATGCCTCCGGAATGCGGATGTCTCTGCGGGAGGAGTGG
The DNA here is from genome assembly GCA_963932285.1 of Caenorhabditis macrosperma. Taxonomy (NCBI): domain Eukaryota; kingdom Metazoa; phylum Nematoda; class Chromadorea; order Rhabditida; family Rhabditidae; genus Caenorhabditis; species Caenorhabditis macrosperma. The sequence continues at coordinate 11,305,435 of OZ010620.1, forward strand.
CGGACGGAAGAAGAGGCACGCCGAGTTCTGGACCGATTCTGAAGTGGAGTCGGAGATTGTGTGCACTTCTGGCAAGTTGAGAAGAGTCGTCGAGAAGGTGGGTTTCACGAAGGACACTTGTCTAGTTGCCGTAAAAACTCTATTTTAACGGCAGATTGATAAGCGATATCAAAAAGTTGTCAACAGCAAACTTGTAGATCATAACTAGGACTACAAGTTTGCTGTTGACAACTTCTTTATATCTCTTATCAATATCGAGATATAATGATTATTTGGCAGCGTTAGAGGTGCCGTTCTATTCGTGGAGACACAGTAACCCTCCATCCCGAGAGCCATTCGATCTCCGAAAACTGATTTCTTGAGCTTTTGTCAACCAAAATTGTCCTCGTGATAGTTATTCGAAATGTCGGTTTCAACCAATTCACTTATTCATTCATCAATTCCAATTGCCGATTCTAACAGAGTTTCGTTTGCTTCTTCTGACAATAATATCCATTAGGCTCTGAGCATCGTTTCTGATGCACTGAAGAGTTGCTCTGATGGAAATAGTGCTGTTAGAACAGGAAAGTAATGGATTCAATGATTGACACCTACCGTAAAGTCTCTAATAGAAGGGCACCCCAAACGCTGGCGGAGAATCAATACATCTCGAGATTGATAAGAGATATCAAAATAATATCAACAGCAAACATGTAGTCCTAGGTTTTGATCTTCAAGTTTTCTATTGACAACTTTTTGATATCGCTAATCGATTTCGAGATATATTGATTCTCCGCCAGCGTTTGGAGCCTTCTATTAGAGACTTTACGGTATTTCATTTCGACGTTATTTAGCTTTGAAATGCGAAAAACAATGAGACTTCAAGGGAAATTTTGACCAAAGTGAACCTTGAGACAATGTTCTTGTTCGCATAGTCAAAAGTACCTCTGTCTAAAAATTTCAAAGAATCCTTCATGGATAAATACTTTCCTTCTCCTCATGACCCTTCTCACTAGTTTATTCACTTTCCAGTTTCAAAAATTGGTTTCAAGTTTCAGAAAATATCATTTTTTGTTAATTCACAGAGAAAAATTAGGTCAGCTATTTTTCGAAGAAGTTTCACAAAGCGAAAGAGAAATTCCAGCATGTATTACCATATTGAGTCGGTGAAGTAGAATTGGGATTGCAGGCACTCTCGAACGCCGAGGGAATCAAATTCGATTTGGGAGTGAACACTCTCCAGAACTACGTCCTCTTCTGTCAGGCCGAGGTACAGATCCCAATCCCAATCCCATTCAAATTCCAGTTTTTGCAGAAATTCAAGCAGCTCCAATTCTCGACTGACTCCACAAAGTACTGCCACGTCACTCGTGGTCCACTGAACTGTTTGATCATCCAGCACTGATCAGTTATCAGTTCAGAGTTCAGCGTCAGTGGCGCTGATGTATCATAATGTTCTTATCACTGATGAACTCTGCATATTTATTTATCTATTTCGGTTTCTGGTTCGAATCAAAAATGAAAAATGTCAGTTGGAACTTGTTGTTTGCACAGGGATGTTAAAAATAGGAAATTTTGAGGAAATGGAGACAATTTGCGATTATAGGATCTACAGAGAATATTAATTTCTTTTGAAACTGACTGGGATGGTTAAAACAACAGCGACCACTCTCGGGAGCAATCACACACCAAAAGTATTTTCGTCGAAACAGTAATTTCCAGTTAAATGGGTCCCGAAACGAAAAGAGCGAGGCAGTGCGCAAACTTTAGAGACGCAGACAGCTACAGACATGTTTGCGCCAGAAGGGTCACGAACTAGGGAAAGGGTTTTGATTTCATGAAACTACATTCGCTGAAACAGAAATTCAATGGAGATACTATCGGATGCCATCGAAATGGCTAACGAAGGAGAGCTCTGCCGGATAATCATTATATCTCGAGATTGATAAGAGATATCAGAAAGCTGTCAACAGAAAATTTGTAGATCACAACTAGGACTACAAGTTTGCTGTTGACAACATTTTTATATCTCTTATCAATCTCGAGATATAATCATTCTCCGGGCAGAGCTCTCCTCGGTTGACTATTTCGGTGTCATTCGATAGTAGTCCTTTTTTTGCAGTTCCTCATTGGCCTTGATGATTGGATTATTGACTTGGTGACCAAATAGTTGGGCCCGAATTTGTGTGTAAAAGCGATAAAGAGTCCAAAAGCGGTGAATTACAACCTTTATCTGAACGGCAAATTGCCCGAGCAAAAGGAAACTTCGAAAACTACAACAACAATACACTTTTCGTATATCAACGTAAGATAAACTGAGTTATCATCAAAACCAAAAAACGAACAGAGCGTTGCGCTAAACAACGCACTTGTCCGGAGTGTCGTTGGGTGGGCGCGCGATCAGCACGGATGATGGCCGGCGGGGGTTTGGGTGCCTCCCAACAAAATGAATTAGTTAAAAAACCACGTCATGACTGCTATTCCAAACTACATGCACTGCATCAGAATGGGACGTCTTCGGACGAAAAGAAAGACACATAAAACACGGGCACTCCAAGTTGTCATGGCTCTAGAGAGTGGTACTTGAGAGCAAAGTTTTTATGAAATATAAGATTTCCGAGAAGAAGAGTCACGTATTCCCACTCGAAACATACATTATGTCGATGTTCGTGGTGATTCTAATACTGATGATCCTCTCAAATCCATTGTTAGCCGTGAGTTGATTTCCAGAACCAATCACTGATAAGCCTATCACTCCGATACCCCAGGAAGCCAATAACACAGTGATAATGGATTTCGGTGTGATGGAGTGCTCGGATCCGACAACTTCAGAGACCAGTGGCTGGAAGGAGTGTGTGGGAGAGTGCGTCAAGGACGACGGGTGTATGGTTAGTTGATGGAATAACGTCCGCAGCATAATTGGGCGGGTTTTGCTATCCGGATTATGGAATGTTTCCTTCCGTTAACGCTGATCTGCAATACTGATCCAAAAAAGACTTTGCAGCAGTGAAATATGTCTTCCTAACCTTGGAACCCCGTTCCAAACGCGTTCAACTAGAAAAATGTTGTTTCAGCAAATCCGCTTCTAATAATCATTTTGGTGAAATTGAAATGAAGAAGTCAAGTGATTCCTAGATCTAACAATAAGTCCCACGTGAAACGGAAAAGTTCTCGTCGTTGAATAACAGTTCAAAGTGAACTTGTTAGTGAAACGCTGAAATATCTAATCATCCAGTGTTTAGTTGAAATGATCACAAATACACTTGAGACACCTTGTGGGAACCAACTGCACTCTACATAATGATAACATCTCAGTAATTGATTAAAAACACGAGTTTCCAGTTGATAAATCAGTGACAACAGGGGCATTTCTGACTATATTGCCAATTGTTGTTTGAAGATAACTGGTCAGTTTTACAGACTTCCGCAATTAAAAGTGGGTAGCATAGTTTCATTTCAAGTAAGGTTTCATAGAGCTTCATTCTGATATCTCTTGAAAGTGTTCTCACCCGCGGCCCAAATGGTTCCTGTTTCAAGGATCCTTCAGTAGTTGGATAACAATGAGTACTGACAATGAATGAGTTGACAACGTTAATGTTTGGCTGTATTTTCAAATTTGAGACACTTTATCATGATTTCTGATTATTAGCGCGAATTGCCTTGTTGATAGCAAAAGAAACCTTGTCTCTGATGATTGTCTAATAAAAGATGTGAAACACGAAAACCCAAGAGTACATGCGAGAGAAAGATGTTGTTGATGCGCAGAAAGATTCCAAACTGTCTTATCAGTAGCTTATCAATTCCAGGCCTCCGAGATCTCGCCCACTTCTTCCTCTTGTAGAACTTGTCCATTTGGTCAATTGCTCAAAGTACAGAAAACGGCTGGATCCGAAACTTTGATGGCTTATAAGGTATATGACAATCTGAAATTTCCATCTGTAACCATTAACTTTCAGACAATTAGTCCAGTTGGCAAATCGTGTGGCATGTTCCCTGGATCTTCCCCTTGGCAGTTCCCAAATGCCACGTCATCACTGACAACCCATTTCTATAATGTGAAAGAGAACGGAAAGACACTGACATTCTCCTACACAAGTAGATTGGAAGTGTATATTCTTGAATAATCCATTTTCAGCACTGAAAATCTGTCCAGAAGGCTGGAAATTGTTCAAGAGAGACCTAGGCGATTGGTGTTTGAGGACGTTCTCGGACTCTTATCTCAAACGAAAGACGGCTGTGACGAGGTGTGCAGCACACGGAGCCATTTTGAGTGGATTGGAGACGATGGACGAGACCAACTGGGTGTATAGTGAGTTTTGGATCGAAATCAGAGTCCGGATTGATCATTCAACATTCCACTTCACGGCATTAGAGGGTCTCGCCACAAAAACATTGAACTTTTTCGAAAATCGACATGCGCCTTTGAAGAAACTACGGTAGAAAGTTACTCAAAACATGGAATTCACAGTAGTTTCTTTAAAGGCGCATGTCGATTTTCCACTCAAAAATTATTCAAAAAAAAAGGGGGGGGGGTATATTGAACGAGTTTGTGATCTGAAGTTGCCCCAAAATGATCCGGAAAAGTTCCGGAAAAATAGAAAATTGGTCATTTTGTATAACTTTATAACATTGACCTGTCAGGCATGTAGAGCGTCTTTCAAGCGGATCGTTTTGCATAACTGCCGGAGAATGATTATATCTCGTGTTCGATAAGAGATATCAAAAAATTGTCAACAGAACGTTTATAGATCATAACTAGGACTACAAGTTTGCAGTTGACAACATTTTGATATCTCTTATCAATCTCGAGATAAACTGACTATCCGGCAGAGCTCTCCACTGTTGTCCATTTCGATGGCATCCGATAGTACATCTCCACTGAATTTCTGTTTCAGCGAATCAATTATCAAAATGATATGGTCGGTTTGGTGATAGGATTCCTAGAAAATCTTTCTTATACTAAAAGGGAAAGGATGTGTGTCTGTCTGTCTGTCTGTGGGTTTCTTTGTCCAGAGCCGTTTCTCAGCCCCCACTGAACCGTTTTGGCCCATTTTTGGCACAGAGGTCAGAAGTATTGACCGCAAGGTGCACGTCAATTTTCTAAGCGATCGGTGAAGTCTGACGCCTTCTGGAGCACATATTCTGATTTCCCGCACTCACCACAGTGAAACTGCAGGCGCGGGCGCTCATCGCGGACCCTGATGGGTGTCGGCTGCTTCGTTTTCTCTTAATAAGGCGCCCCGCCGCAGCCGCCACCGCAGCCGGTTCAATTACCCAAGTTTGAGGTAACCCCCGCCGGGTTTTGAGAAAAGTTAGGATCTGATTACATATTCGGATAGAGCTCGACGAGACGATACAAAATGGCTTTTTACTCACTAATTTTGATCCACGTACGACCATTTTATGAGGGGTCAAAGTTACGATTTTCACCGATAAAACGCCGCGAACTGCATATTGAGGAAAGCGAGGATCTGTTCACATATTCGGATAGATATCGGTGAGACGAGTGGGAAAACACCCTCACTTACGTTTTTACTCGGAACATGACCATTTTGTGAAAGGTCAAAGTCGCGGTTTCCACCAGTGCTGTTGAACTCACGGCGCAATCGAAATGAGAAGTCCCACCGAACCACCACAGCCACCGAGAATATCACTGCCCGCTGCCGCCGATGTTCCAGCGAGTGGCGTGGTCGAGTGGCTAGCCCACGTGCCTACCGTTTAGTGCCTCCCAGGTTCAATCCCGCGTGGTGTGAACATTTTTTGTCCGCTTTGAAATTATTGGAGGAGTTACGGAAAACGCATTTTGTTAGACCAATGCTTCACCAAACTTTCTACGGGCCAAATTTAGACGTGTGAAGAGATCATTTTTGAAGAATTTCCAAAAAAAAAACAGGCAAACCCAGAGACCAAAGCTGTCGACATTCATGGAAGAGTTTACGAACGGAACATACCGTGTTTTCCCGCACTCACACGTTATAAGGCGGGGTGGCGGGCGCTCATCGCGGACCCTGATGGGTGTCGGCTGCTTCGTTTTCTCTTAATAAGGCGCCCCGCCGCCGCCGCCGGTTCAATTACCCAAGTTTGAGGTAACGGCGGCCGGGTTTTGAGAAAAGTAAGGATCTGATTACATATTCGGATAGAGCTCGACGAGACGATACAAAATGGCTTTTTACTTACTAATTTTGGTCCACGGACGACCGTTTTGTGAGGGGTCAAAGTTACGGTTTTCACCGATAAAACGCCGCCGACGGGATATTGAGAAAAGCCACAATCTATTGACATGTTCGGATAGCTCCCAACGAGACGAATGGGAAAACACCCTCACTTACGTTTTTACTCAAAAACTGGCCATTTTGTGAAAGATCAAAGTCACGGTTTTCACCAGTGCTGTTGAACTCACGGCGCGAACAAAATGAGAAGTCCCGCCGAACCACCACAGCCACCGAGAATATCACTGCCCGCTGTCGCAACCGTAGACACGAGTGGCGTGGTCAACGTTTTGTGCCTCTCAGGTTCGATCCCGCGTGGTGCGAAAAATTTTTGTCCGCTTTGAAATAATCGGAGGAGTTACGGAAACTGCATTTTGTTAGACCAATGTTTCACCAAAGTTTCTACGGGCCGAATTTAGACGTGTGAACAGATCGTTTTTGAAACGGGCAAACCTAGAGACCAAAGCTGTGGTTTAGGGAAAAGGTTACGAACGGAAAGAATTGTGGATCCCAGCCCAAGCGGCGGCGTCAACTTTCTTCAACGAGAAAACGGAAGAAAGAGATACGGAAACCGACAGTTCTCTAAAAACCGTAATTTCGAATGAAAAATCCGAAAATCTTCCGGAGTCAGTTTTAGAATTGCACCAGGAAAGCGTATTTCGGAATAAAAGCTTCTTTTTGGGAACGTATCTTTCCGGGACCATGAAATCATTCCGGAGAAGCATCATAAACAGCGGTCTACAAAAACGAGAAGTCTGGAAATTCGGAAGAAAACGAAGTCGTCCCAGAAGAACTTTTTGAAAAACAGTCATCCAAAACAGCCCTCAAGAGAAAGGAAAAGCTTTCTGAAGAAGGAACTCGAGCTAACGAAAAACCGTTGGTGATCCATTAAGCTCACCACTTCACGATTAAAAAGGTACATGAGTCCATGTATTGGAATTAGAAAGGAGATGTGGACTTTATAAAAAATACAAAAATACCCCCATTAGGATTCGTTATTTTTGCGAAATCCAGAAGGGAGATGCCGGCGATAGCCGGCAGCAACCTTCTGGTTTGAACCTATTTTCAAAACTCCTATCTTAAAAATATATGTACTTTTCTGTTTCAGAGCATCATTTACAATTTATCTCCCGAATGCTCACTTTGCAGACACCACGCTGCCACTGATGCTCTCCAACTGGGACAACAGCGACTCTCTGCAAATGTGGGTGGACGGAATGAGAAAAGAGACATGTCTCTCGAGCAGTGTGTTCCCGTGCAATGGAACGGACGCCTTCGACTTCACTGATCCCACTTTGTCGAAGAAGGAGGGCTACGTGTGGGGAGCCGGGAATCCGGACGGAGTGAGTTATCTGGGCACTGTGCAGATGTGCATTGCGATGTGGATGCGCAAGGCGAATCGGGTGATGGACGACAATTAGTGAGTGGAAGGGGGGGGGGGGGGGAAGGCGAGTGAAGCTGTGACTTCTTTCAGCTGTGACTTCTGGAGGGATAACTTCGGACAGCCGAATCTCGGAGTTCGTGGATTTGTTTGTGGGAAAGCGCCAGGATGAGATGCCGTTCCTCTGTTCCCCAGCTTGTTGAAATGAAACATTTTACCCCGTTTCAACTGGTTTTTATTTTTGAAATGACTGGAATCAAAATACTGAACGACTGTACTGCGAAAGTTACTGGAACTGTACTCGGGTATTTTTGGGCAGGAAACCGCAGGAAACCGGCAGAAATCGGCAAGAAATCGGCGAAAATGCGGCATTCCGCCGCATTTCTGCCGGTTTTCTGCGGATTCCTGCGCAAAAGTACCCGAGGTTCTATGGAGGGTCAGGATCTATTCAATCTCTGGCTGCTGGTGATCAGAATGAGTATGAGAACAAGAGAATCATGACATTGAAACGACGAGAAGTTACCGAATTCCTCGAATACAGCGGCAGTGCTGCCGGAGAATCGGCTCCGGGACATTTCGCAACCGCTGAAACGGTTACGGAAGGGTATTTATCTTGTAAAACATATGCAGATGATTGAATCCGTGGTTTTCGAGGTCGTAGAATCTGAATTCAATATCAAAAAACACTACCGTGCAACCCGAAGAGCTGCAGAAACTCACAGTAAGTCACTTGAGGGTCATTTCGCTCAAACATAACCAATTCATATCGTTGTTGGACTAGTCGACAGGAAATTGCATGTAGATTTTGGAGATTAATATCAAATTCCAAAAAACAGTTACGAAATCGTTCAATGGCGAAACGCACTCACTTTGAGTTTGTGCAGCTCTCCGGGTTGCACGGTAGTGTTTTTTGACATTAAATTCAGATTCTACGACCCCGAAAACCACTGATTCAATCATCTGGATATGTTTTACAAGATAAATAGCATTTCCCTTCCTCAGGTGAAAAATATCCTGGAAATATCCTTAAGGAAAACAAAAATATCCGCCGGGATGCCCAGCAGTATCCCGTGGATATTTCCAGGATATTTTCGAATATCGGCGTGCAATTTTGAGAAAAAAGAACGGTTGAGATGGTGAATGGACATATTTACGCTACACCCGGCGCCATGGGCCATGGGAAGCAGGTCCAAAAATACAGTAATCCGACAATCTCTCTTTCGAAAGGTCGGAATTATCTATGAAAAGTCAAACATTTTGATCAAGTGGCTTGAGGTACCTTTCCGCATGGACCGACATCTAGCGGGTTCCGCCCATCGTCGTAAAAACAACAGCGTCTTGGCGGATATTCCAGGATATTTCCAGGATACTCCCGGGACAGCGGATATTTTAGAGAGCCAAATATCCCGGGGATGTTTCCAGGATATTTTTTATCCGCGGGATATTCACGGATACGAAAATATCCAGCGTCCTGGGAGTATCTAGGCTGTCCCTGGGATATTTCCAGCCCTAGTTATGATCTACAAGTTTGCAGTTTACAACGTTTCAATATCTCTTATCAATCTCGAGATATAATGATTCTTTCGCAGGGGAGGCAGCTCTATTCGAGGAAATACGGTGACTCCGTCGTGCAGTTTCTATTCAAAATGGGTCTAACATCAAGAGAGTCAATCTCTGAATCCTATCTACACCTTCTGTCCTTCCTATTTTTCTCATCTCCCTCCCATCCGTTTCCTGTCACAAACTCCCCCATTTTCTAGTGCTTATCAATGAACAAATGCGAGTTTTCTGTGGTTTCTAGCCCCAGAAACATCGTCTCTTCCCACTTTGTTACCCTTATGATTTTCAAAAACCACTCGATCTTCCCTCTGATCAATGAACGGACGGACAGTCGGAAATTGGACTGGGAGGGGGGGTATTTAAAGAAGTTCCCCTTCTTCCCTCTTCGCAATGTCTTCCCGAGACTGGAACCGTCTTGTTCACCTCGTGGAGGAGGTCTCCGCGATTGTCTCGATCCTTGTCAACTCTCTCATGATCTACCTGGTCATCACAAAGTCCCCGAAGCAGTTGGGAGCCTACAAGTACCTAATGGTCTTCATTTCGCTCTTCGAGATACTCTACGCGTATTTGGATGTGATTCTGAAACCGGTGAGTCTACAGAGCAAATCCAGAAAGTATAGTCAGATAGCGAGAAGTGGTCATCTAAGAGAGCTGAAACAGGAGAGCGTGAATGATGCAAAAGCAAATTATCTGTAGAAATCAGTGGAAACTGATAAGGAGGGTGTGAAACTGAAAGAAATTTTTGTGAAATTGGATGAACACTGCTAACGAGTTCGTTCCGCTGGCGTCAATTTTCTAGATTTTGAAGAGATTTTGAATGAAAAACGAGTGAAAAAAGGGCAATGTTTTGGAAGAATCAATTTTTACGGTTATGAATACGTTATGTATATTCCGAGAGTTTGACTAGCAACTCAATAACTTAGTCTTCCTCGTCGGACAAAAAAGAAGATTCTATCGGAAAACTGTCAAGTTTCACAGATTTGTTATTCTTTTAAAATGTTATGCTTACAAGGGAACCTTTTTAGTCAAGGTTACTACTTTGGAAAACGGACTTCATCGGTGGAAAGAGGACCTTTAGTAGGTCATAAATCCGTTTTCAAAACCTGCTAAATATTATTTTGAAGTAGTGAAATTTCGGTCTGAATCGCCATTTTCAGGCCTTACGGGTCACTGTGAACTCTCTGGTTCGGGTCCGATTTTCAACATTTTCCCGGAAACTTGTTTTTTTTTCAGACTACTACTTGAAAAAACTATCAAAAACAGCAGAAAGACCAAGAAAAATCAAAATTTCAAACCGGGGACACGAAACAGAGAGTTCACAGTGACCCGTAAGACCTGAAAATGGCGATTCAGACCGGAATTTCACTACTTCAAAATAATATTTAGCAGGTTTTGAAAACGGATTTATGACCTACTAAAGGTCCCTTTTCAACCCATGAAGTCCGTTTTCCAATGTTGTAACCTTGACTTAAAAGGTTCCCTTGTTAGTTGGAAGAGAAATCCAAACCTAGTCCCCCGTTGGTCTCGTATCGATGAGGCGGATCCAGCCTTGCTGATTGGTTGCTGAGGCCAATCAGCGTGGTGGCCGAGTTTTTCCCTCCTCTTCCAAGGGAACGAACACACATTTTTAGGAATAATATGGGTTCCTGTTCCTTCACTTTCTCACGTTCTGGAGAGTCTCCCACATTTTGGAAAACAATTCTTCTTTTCTTTTCAAATCCTTTTCTATTATTATAGTTTCCAGAGCCCTATGATCATTTATCAAATTAACGAAACAGGAAACCCTGTTTCAGTATTCTTTTACACTAATTGTGATGTCGATTGTTCAATGTATAGAATTTCTGTCATAAAGTTTCCTTGAAAAGTTCAAAAACTTCCGAAGGGACGGAAAACAGAAGAATGGAAAATTGTAATGCATTTCATTTGTTTCAAAATTGGTAGCGTTAGTTATTGAACAAAATGAGTATCTATGTATACGCTAAGTGTCAGTGCTGAAGCAGTGAACATCTGTTTCATCGGATTCATGAAAGAGCAATGTGAAATGACAAAATGTTTTTGACTCCATGTTTGTTAGAACTTTCTATAAATTCGCAGTGATACACTTTCGGATACTGGATACTGGTTTTCGGATACTGGTTTCGGATATATCGATCCCGCATAGTGGTTACCTGGAAAATACCACAGTTTTCCGGAAATTTAATCTCAAAGTGCTTGAAAACCACCAATTTCGCGAAAAAACAGAATTTTGAGCACTTTGAGACAAAATATCTGGAAAAGAAGAAGATTGAGCATGGAAACGATGACCAACTGCCCGTGTTTTTGTATTGTTTTTTGTATTGGATGGTTCCTGGATTCGAAGAGGTAGATCAGAGTCACGGGTGGGTACTCCAGTGAAAACAAACATCAAAAGATGTAATAGTGACTTCTGTCCAGATGACTTTGCACTCGCAAATCTCGGATATTTGGTGTCTTCTCCACGAGAAGTACACAAAGACACAGACATCCATCACCCGGAATATGCCCTTCTTGATTCATTATGTTCGAAAATTCCAGAGCACTATAGAGATCCCTCAGAAACCCCTTTGTAATTCCAGCAACACTTCTGCCACGGCCCCACGTTCCTAGTCATCGTTCCCACCATCGAGCGCTTCTTGTCCCCCGGAGCCCTCCGAGTGCTCCATCTGATCTACTGGTGGTTCTTCGGCGCCTCTCTCGCCGTCTTCGCCGTCCACTTCATCTACCGCTTCCTCGTCGTCAGTGGGAACCCCCTTCTGGGCACTTTCAGCTCCTGGAAGATCGCCTTTTGGTCGTTGGTGCCCATGTTCTACGGGCTCACGTGGCTGCTCGCCGGAGCGTTTCTGTTCGTTCCCAATGAAGCGACGAGCAGTTTTATACGGTTAGATGGTCATTGCATTCATTTAACAAAGTTGATTCCAGGGATCCAGTGAAGAGGGCGTTCCAATTGGAGACTGGAGAGTATGATTACATTGGACCGTATTTGTACGAGAGGAGGAATGGAACTGTTATCATGCACAAGACCTCTATCATCGGATTGGCCATTATATTGACGTCTACTGTGAGTTATTGAGTAGATATCAGTTAACACCGCCATCTGAATCCGAATATGAGATCACTGAAACACAAATTCAATGTTGGCTGACTTTTTTGGAATACAATTTGCAACCAGGAAACCGGACTTTTTTGGGAATATATATCACGTCACAAACAAATCAAAATTGCGAAAGAAGTTATTATGTGTCTTTGAAACAGTGAACACATACTTCCTCGAATGAAACCTCACGCTGCCGGAGAATCATTATATCTTGAGATTGATAAGAGATATCAAAAAGCTGTCAACTGCAAACTTGTAGATCATAACTAGGACTACAAGTTTTCCGTTGACAGTGATTTGATATCTTTTATCAATATCGAGTTAAATTGATTCTCCGACAGCATTGCCGCTCTATTCGAGGAAATACGGTATTTGGTCCGGTGTGTTAGATAGGAAAGAGACCATTTAACAGTTCAAGTTTGAGAACTTCCCCAACTCAATCTGTCTGGATTTCCGATTATCCTAGTCCAAAAAGCTCTCGAAGATTGGAAGTACAATAAATTTCGGGTTACACAGTAAAAAACCGAGATATTTATGTCGTAGTCCAAAATGGAATATAGACCGTTTGTGGCCGATGTAGTGGTTTACCAAAGTGAAAGCGAAACTATCAAGGAGCACACATTGACCCTTCCCAGCCACCCAGACAGCTCCTGGAGCTTTCAGGCCCTTTTTGTCACGAAGAGGGAAAATAAATCTAGTGCGATTGAGGAAAAGTGACAACACAGGTGAATAACAACCCATATGGGTCCATAATGGGTGGGATGTGCCTTCCGTATACCAGATGCACGCCAAGCATAAGCCTCCGTTATGGGTCCGCGGAATTTCACCTGTGAATGAAAAAAAACATATGATATTGAATTTTCTAGTGCACCTCTCCAAAAATAGACAATTCGAAAGGCTTTTGCAGTCGTCCTCCCTGTGCATCGTGCTCCTCTTCGGATACAAGTGCTACCGTCGAATCCGCAGTCTCATGGACATCCCCGACGCATCCACTTCGTCCAACTTCCACAACCGTCAATCGCAACTGTTCTACGCCCTCGTCGTCCAGACACTCATTCCAGTGCTTCTGATGAATCTGCCCGCCGGAATCATGTTCATTTTCGTCTTTCTCGATGTCAATCTGGGCATCTACAGTTCGGTAGTGTCCATGTCGATAGCTCTTTATCCCGCAATCGACCCGATTCCCAATCTGTTCATTATCAAAAACTACCGGACGGCTGTATTCGGTGGGTTTTGGAGATGAGGGTTCGGAGAGAAATTGATGATTTTCAGGGTTTTTGAGGGCCGTTTTCAGTGTCAAATCGGCCCTGAAATATCGAGAAAAACGGTCAAGGAACACGGAATCTTCGAGAGCGGAACATCGTCACTAATTGTTATAATAAAACTTCATATTCTGAAAAAGATAACATGAAACAGGGAAATTTCAAAGTTTTTCAAGCAAACACTTGTGCTTCCATTGTTCTTGATGAGTGCTACAGTGATAAAATCATTGAGAAGTTGTCATTTTATCAAAATGTAGAGATAGATATTTCCTCGAATAGAATGCTGCCGGAGAATGATTATATCTCGAAATCGATAAGAGATATCAAATGACTGTCAACGGCAAACTTGTAGTCCTAGATATGATCTATAAGTTTGCAGTTGACAATTTTTGATATCTCTTATCAATCTCGAGATATATTGATTCTCATATAGTGTGCTGCTCTTTCCGAGGAAAAACGGTATTTAGCCTGAAACATAAATGTTGTCCTTTTTCTATGCTATTCATTAAATATCACTTTCTATGTTATGTCCAATTATTGTTTAATAGCCTATCATGAACGTGCACAGGAACATCATTTTATGAGACATCAATGTTAATAATGAACATTGTGAAACAGAGAGTTAGCGTGAGCTCAGTTTCACTAGAAATGATCCTCAATTGACATGGCACTGCCATTCCACTTCCCAAGTATCAAGTGAACCTATTTTTCTCATGATTATCACGTACAAATTGATCTCAAGCCGTCTGGCTGCCAAAATAACCTTAAGAATGTGCACTTTTAGAGCTCTGTGGCTCCCCATGAACCCCCATCTCACTAGAATTGCCAACTGCTTCCAAAGCGTCACTTCTCCTAATTTCTGATGCGATCGTCACTCATTGTATCTCGTATTCCTTCAATTCGTCTTGTGTGCCTCCCTCAAAACACGAATTCCGGCCGACGGGTAGACGAAAAGATCAGTGACAGAACTCATTCATCTGCTGCTTACACACGTCGACGACAGAATGAAAATAATCCCGAATAACATTGTGAGACCAGAGGATCAGATGGATTATGCCAGGATTTTGTGACTTGTGTCTGGATTCTAGTCAATTGTGTCTGGATTCTAGTTAGTCGAAAGAGGAGAGGGAGTGATCAGTTGGGTTCCGAACTCGTGACTAATAGATCTATTAGTCACAAGTTATGGAGAGAAATTCAATGGACAGCGTAAGAGAACATTTTAAAATAGTGGAACATCGTTTTTCCAAAACATTGAAACAGTAAGGTTAACTGTAAGGAGCTCAAAGATGAAACGAAGGGCACGTAATGGAATAAGTGGGTGTTCCAGGATGAGTAGTGTCTTTGAAACGGTACAAAACACGAGATAATAGCTACATTTGCAGCCAGAACACCTTGAAAAGGTGATGAGGAATTCTAGAAGACATATCAAGTACCTTCAAGTACATAGTTTACACGTGGGGCCAACGCCGACACGCGTGCAAGCAAGCTTCATTGAGAACCGCCGATTTCGCTCCGTATCCTGAGTCGATATGCAGCGAATTCCATGGTGAACGGCCGCTTTCGCTCCGTATCTTAAGTCGCTACGCAGCGAATTTCGAAAGAAATTTTACCGGGAAATTCAAATTTTATTATTCCACATCGCGTTTGGACCCCCGTGAGTTTATCGTATTTAAAGAGGGACTGTAACATGGGAACATCTTTTCTTTAAAGTACAAGTTGGGGGGTCACACCTGCAAAGTACCATATTCTTTCAAAAATTCCTGAATTTTTGGTCATTTTTTAAGTGAAAGCTTTCTCTCATCGTTTTCTCGCAAAGTGGCAGTGAGGGCGAAGAAAAGCGCGAGTGGGCGAGTTGGTCTCGAAACGAACGACACAGCTCAACGTTTCGTTACCGTAATCCTTATTCTGAAATAAGGGTTTCCGATAACTTTTTCGTGCGCATTTTTTGACGAAAAATCAAAGAAAGCAATTTTTAAAAATTAGCCCAAAAAACTTCTGGAAAATCGGACGAAATCGATTTTTCCTCGCCAGTTGAAATTTTGAAATTTTGAAATTTTTTTTACAGTAACCCGCAGGGCCTAGAAACAGCCTATGGCCTAGAAATCTCCCAGTGCGTCCTCACTGCCACTGTTGGAGGAAAATATAATATCTGTGTTGGCCTAGCTTTCCCGGGATCGGCCACAGTTCTATTTCGGAGAGAGATTGATTACATTCTGATTTTTTTTGTCTGCCTTTCAGTATTTGACAAATTCTGGGACTTTGCAGACATGATCCCCTCCGAGTCATGCGCAATTTCTGAAACAATGCTGTTTTTGGTGACAGTGCCCCTTTAATCATCATCAGGCCAATCGAGGCGGCTCACGCCGCCTCTCAGCCTGGGCTATGCCGTGTTTTCCGTCCCCTTTTACTCTGCCTCTGGGAAGATAGGCGAGTCGAGTCGACGCAACCTTCCCAGAGGCGCAATTAGGAGGGAAAATACACCAAAAACAGTCCAGAAGCCGTTAAAGTTGACGGATCGCTTAAAAAATTCACGTGCATCATCGGGCCAACATTTCTGACCCCTCTGCCAAAAATGGGCGAAATCGGTCCAGTAGGCGCTGAGAAAAGTCTGCGGACGGACAAACGGACATACAGACAGACAGAATTTGTCCTTTAATAATAGTAAAGACCAGGCCAATCGAGGCGGCTAACGCCGCCTCTCAGCCTGGGCTATGCAGTGTTTCCGTCCCCTTCTACTCAACCTGCCTCTGGGAAGATAGGCGAGTCGACGCAACCTTCCCAAAGGCGCAATTAAGAGGGAACATTTACAAAAAACAGTCCAGAAGCCGTTAACGTTGACGGATCGCTTAGAAAATTTACGTGCATCTTGCGGTCAATACTTCTGACCTCTGTGTCAAAAATGGGCTAAAACGGTCCAGTAGCGGCTGAGAAACGGCTGTGGACAAAGAAACGGACAGACAGACAGACAAACAGACATCCTTTCCCTTTTAGTATAAGAAAGATAAAAACGATTGCTTTCTTTGATCATCTGGTGGGAAAAAAGGTTCTTGCACTGTATTCAGTAGATTTTAGCAAGATTGAAAGTGATATTTTTGGCTCATGTACTTGGGAATTGTTAGAACGATCAATCTACCTTGCGCCCGGTTAGAAGCGTCTGAAGTTTCGAGAAAATTTTCCGTTTCAAAATTTTTTAAAAATTCAAAAATTGTTTCACTGAATCATTAAGTTTCCCCACAGGACATTTTGAAACTTTCAGAATATCTTTTTGAACATTCACAGATCAAAAAAACATTTTTGAGCATGTTTCAGATGTCTTTGTCTATTACAAAGCCACAATCCATTTCGGACGGACCATTTTCAGCCGAGTTGTAGTAACTTGAAAATAAGGACCATTTACATGTACATATTTCTGTTGACTATTGGTCTATGGCCAGTTTATCTTAAAATCGTTTTTTTTTCTGTTGGGAAACACGGAAAAACTAGCGCTTTTTGTGATAAACTCAAAACACTGCTAAACCGCTGGCGGTACGCAGCGGACACGTTGCGTACCCGCAGCGGCTGAAAATTACCCGCTGCGTGTCCGCAGGCGACCCGCCAACCGCAGGCGGACCCGCTGCGTGTCCGCTGCGTACAAGCAGATCCGATTTTAGCCGCTGAGTACACGCCAGCGGTTCAGCAATGAAGATATTCGGAATCAGCGTATTTTTTTCTAGAGTTAGCGTTTTTCAGTGACTGAATAGCGCATTTTGCTGTTTCTTGCAAAATTGTGGTTGATGAGGTCGAAAAATTCACTGATTACGAATTTGTGGTCATTTTCTCATAAAATTTTCTAGTTAGTCCGTATTTCAATTATTTTGATTATTTTCGGCGTTCCGAATTTTCGAAAAACTACTGTGTGCAATCACCAACGCACATTTGTGCAATATGTCAGCGCTGTGTATGCGTACCTGTCGACCAGGCTTGGTCGGAACCGGAACCGGAATTTCCGAAAGTTCCGAAATTTCCGAACAATTTCGGAACTTTTTTCCGACGGAACTATTTCCGAAATTATTTTTCGGAACTTTTTTCCGACGGAACTATTTCCGAAATTATTTTTCGGAACTTTTTTCCGACGGAACTATTTCCGAAATTATTTTTCGGAACTTTTTTCCGACGGAACTTTTTCCGAAAATTGTCGGAAATTCCGGAACTTTCAACGAAAAGAAAAAAGTCTGCAAAATAGCCCGCGAAATTTGAAAATGAATAGAAATTTAGCACTGAAAATGAGAATTTGTTGATTTTTCAGCAAGGAGGAACCTTTTTTCCGAAAATTTCTACTTTTGAACGCTCGACAGGCCAAACGGTTCGATATTTGCAAAGTTATTTAAGTGTGTTATTTGGCTTGAAAATTCACAAATTTTAATTTTTCTCGAGAACCAATTTTTCTTTAAAAAATGGTCCCCTAATTGGTTTTCCGAAAGCTAACTGAAAATTGTATTGCACGGGAGCTTCGGAGATGTGCGGTTTGAATTCCCGCGCTGCCGGACTGCAAATTTTAAAAATTTGGCTGCGACGCCGTTGCCTGAGTATTCAACGTTAAAGCGTGTGATTCGTGTCGATTTACGAAAGCGCATATGTTTAAGCGTTGAATACTCAGGCAACGCTCGCAGCCAAATTATGAAAATTTGCAGTCCGGGAGCGCGGGAATTCAAACCGCACATCTCCGAAGCTCCCGTGTATTGCTTTCCACTCGTTTATTGTTGAATTTTAGATGTTTTTTTTGTTATTTTGGTAGGGATGGCACGCGGGGCCCCCCATTCTTGGGGGCGCCCCGGTTGTGGGGCGGGGGCGGCCCCCACGCCCCGCTGCCGGGGCTGGGGCGACCCCGCCGCCCCGGTGCTTTGGGGCGGGGCGGCCCCCGCCCCACAACGGGGGCGCCGGGGTCGCCCCATCTCGCCCCTCACTGCATCGTTTTTTGTCTTTTTTTTCGATTTTTTTCGATAGTTTTTGGAGGGAATGAGTGAATTGTGTGTATATTCATTCTATATTTGTAATATGATGCACAATTATGTGTTTCTAAGAGGGAAACAGCATGAAAATGTGAATAATACAGATGAATGGCCGTTTATAACTATAAATTGGAATCAGAAGCTCAAAAACGCCGCAATATATATTTTATAAGCCAAAAAACATGATTTTGCTTTTAAAAAATTGAATTGAAAAAAAAAATTATTAAATTTTTTTGTTGTTGCGAAATTTAGATTTTCAACATCATTTTAACGAAATTTTGACGGAAAACACGAGATATCAATACGCTGATATTGATAGATCTATACGGAATTGAAAATTCTCAGTCGAAAACACTCAAACATGCTTAAAAAATGAGATTTTATCAAAATTTCGCAACAAAAAATTTGTTAAAAATAAAGTTTTGCCAAATTTGAAAACCGCATCAAAAATGTAAATTTTGGCTCACACACTGTTAATTGAGGCTGATTTGAACTTCTAATTTCAACTTATAGCTATATACGGCCAGTTATCCATATTTTTCATATTTTCATGCTGTTTTCTTCTTAGAAACGTATAATTGCGCATCGTATTGCAGTTATAGCATGAATATGTAAAGAATTCACTCATTCCCTCCAAAAACTATCGAAAAAAATCGAAAAAAACAACAAAAAACGAAGCAGTGAGGGGCGAGATGGGGCGACCCCGGCGCCCCCGTTGTGGGGCGGGGGCCGCCCCGCCCCAAAGCACCGGGGCGGCGGGGTCGCCCCAGCCCCGGCAGCGGGGCGTGGGGGCCGCCCCCGCCCCACAACCGGGGCGCCGGGGCGCCCCATCTCGCCCCATTGCCATCCCTATATTTTGGTCATAAATTATTAAATATTTCAAAAATCCCGACAGTTCCGAAAAGTTCCGAAAAGTTCCGGTTTTTCCGATTTTTTTTTCGGAAAAAAAAACTCGGAACCATTTTTTCCGACTTTTTTTTTCGGAAAAAAAACTCGGAACTAATTTTTCCGACTTTGTTTTTCGGAAAAAAAAATTAGTTCCGAAAGTTCCGACAGGTCGGTTCCGACCAAGCCTGCTGTCGACCGTACCTCTAGAGGCAACACAAACAGGTGTATGAACGGCACTTAAAGGGGTAGTTCCGCTATTTTTTTGTTGCCCAGATTTCTTCAGCATCGAATAGAGCGCAAAAAGTAATGCTAGAGGCTCGCAATGGGAAACGCTCAAAAATGACTTTTAGGGGGAGTTTCAGAGGTTCAAAGTGTCCCCGCGCGGCTCCCCATTGCCCAAAGTTTCAGGCCCATCCTCATTTCTTCACGTCTTCGTTGCCCAAATTCACTCATTTCCCTGTCCTCATTGCCCACGCGGAAATTCCCTTTTGTGGAATAAAAACGTGAAAGTTTTGATTTATTGAAGAAACGAAAAAAAAGAGAGAAAGCATGAAATTCCACAAAAGGGAATTTCCGCGTGGGCAATGAGGACAGGGAAATGAGTGAATTTGGGCAACGAAGACGTGAAGAAATGAGGATGGGCCTGAAACTTTGGGCAATGGGGAGCCGCGCGGGGACACTTTGGACCTCTGAAACTCCCCCTAAAAGTCATTTTTGAGCGTTTCCCATTGCGAGCCTCTAGCATTACTTTTTGCGCTCTATTCGATGCTGAAGAAATCTGGGCAACATAAAAATAGCGGAACTACCCCATTCAAAAAGGTTTTTACGGTATTATGAGTTCGCCGCGAGCATGGACCTCATTTTTGGCGCGAAAAGTTCTGAAATTGTCTGCGTCTCTGAAATTTACGCGCTGCCTCGCTTTTTCGTTGCGGGACCTTCGCTGACACCGCGATTGCGGAGTCCACGCTCGCGGCGAACTCACAATAACTGGGTTTCAAATTTTTCCTTCGAATACTGCAATTGTTGTTTGAAACATTCTAGAAACGGATGAATGATTTCTGAAAATGTTCACAGTCTCCGTGATTAATCTCACACAAATCACCCCCTTCTTTCATGGATCATTCGCTTATGATTTCATGGAATTAATCATGATTACCCATGTCAAATGAGAACGGATTGGATTACGGAGGGAAGTCATGAAAGGGGGATCAAGAAGGGCACATACCGGGTGATGGATGTCTTTGTGTACTTCTCCTGGAGAAGACACCAAATATCCGAGATTTGCGAGTGCAAAGTCATCTGGACAGAAGTCACTATTTCATCTTTTGATGTTTGTTTTCTCGAGTACCCACCTCGTACCCGTGACTCTGATCTACCTCTTCGAATCCGGGAACAATACAAAAAACAATACAAAAACATGGCAGTTAGTCATCGTTTCCATGCTCAATCTTCTTCTTTTCCAGATATTTTGTCTCAAAGTGCTCAAAATCCCGTTTTTTCGCGAAATTGGCGGTTTTCGAGCACTTTGAGATGAAATTTCCGGAAAACTGGGACATTTTCCAGGTAACCACTTTGCGGGATCGATTACCAGTATCCAAAAAGGGAAACTCGAAACTGCAAATTTATAGAAAATCCCAGATCTTTGTGTAAAAACACTTCCCTTGTAAAATCATCAAAACGCATTTTTCCATTTCACATTACAGTTTCATGAATTCGATGAAACAGATTGTCACAGTTTCAGCACCGATACTGTCTAAAAGTACTCTATGCCAGTCAATTTCGTGAAAAAACCAAAGGATAGTGAGCACTTTGAGATAGAACCTGGGAGAAGCTTTTCAAAAGTTTCCCGTAGGAGCCAAGGACACATTTGCAGATAAGTTTCAGACAAGTTTGGAAGACTCATCCAGAGTCCTCTTATCGAGGTGATAAGCTTTTTCCAGGTTTGCCGAGTTGATCGATTTCAAATCGCTGAAAATGAAAAGAAAATTCCAGAACTTTGTGTAGAAAACACTCGCCCTCGTAGTGACGAGATGCTCTCCTTTTCAAATGTCTCGGTTGAAGGAGTAACAAGAAATCTCGTTTTTGGGAGCCTTTCAAGTATAACGTGTACAGGTCTTAACTTTGACAGACCACCAACTGCATAGATCAGAGGAGGGCCTTTCAGATAGTAGCCATCCGTCTTCAAAAGCTGAGAACTCTGAAATAGTGAAAAACCGATCTGAAAGACCGCCGGCAACCAAGCAGCTTTCGAAAACGGATATCAACCAGGGATGCACGGAAGGAAAATTAACGTTATTTCCGTTACATTCACATGGGGAAACATATAACTGTGTCAGTTAGTTCCGTTTCCGTTTCCGTTTCTACCATCTGAAAAAACTTTCCCGATTAACTAGTTTTGGTTTCTGGTATAATTAAAAATTCGTGAAACTGGTATGTAGTTTTTGGATTGAGCGACAGGGCAGAAGTGACGCATTTCGTTGAAGTCAGAAGGGCAGATGACCGCGTTTTGATGCATTGAGACGTTGACACGAGACTATGAAAAGAGAGAGAAAGAGACACATCGCATTCATACGCTTCTCTGATCCGGATGAGGAGATCTTTCACAAAGAGCCGTTCACTTTTCTCCAGTGATTTCATCAACTTTCATATTTCCTGGAATGTGTCCGTAATGGAAGAGCGTAAGAGGAATCGGGTCTTGCCACGAAAACATTTAACTTTTTTTGAAAATCGACATGCGCCTTTAAAGAAATTGACTCGAAACAAGAAATGCACAGTAGTTTCTCTAAAGGAGTTTAATGTTCTCGTGGTGAGACCCGATTTCTCCCGATTACGTACACATTCCAGGAAATACATAATAGATACTGTGAGGACGAAGAAGGACTCACCGTATAACCCTTGTTTTGACTGCTTCTTCGGGCTGATTTCCTGACGGGAACTCAATAGAAGAAATGGAAATTGGCTCAACAATTGTGCTGTTCCTCGTTTCCTGAAACTTCACGAATTGACAGTTACTAACGCCCACTAACCATTCAAAGAACTTCCATAAAAGTCAGTTGGAAACTTGCTAAGGCACGATGAAACTTTATTCCGCCAAACCACTCTAGAAGTGGTTTTCAAATAGATTGAAGTCGTGACTTCCATTGCGAGATAACCCTGAAGACTTTCGAGATTCGTTCAAACTGCCCAAATGACTTGAGAAAGAGATCACAGAACTTTGGGAACGTTTCGCATTCTGATATTGATCAATTGTCACACTTAACTGTTTCAAACGTGAAACGAAGAAAAGTTCTTTTTGTTAGTTGTATTAGAAGTCTAGCCCCATTTTTGACACGAGGATCCGAAATGTTGTCCCGGTCCATGAAGTTTGACGGTGTCTTCTGCTTTTTGAGCGGCACCCTTGCTGGAAAATTATTATATCTCGAAATTGATAAGAGATATCAAAAAGTTATCAATAGCAAACTTGTAGTCTTAGTTATGATCTATAAGTTTGCTGTTGACAACTTTTTGATATCTCTTATCAATCTCGAGATATAATGATTCCCCGGCAGCGTTCCGGGTGCCGTTCTATTCGAGGAAATAGTAGGCTCACAATCAGTTAGAAAGTTCGTTAGAAATTGTCATTTCATCTTTTTGAAAACCGGACAAACAACAAAAAAAGTAGAGTAGCGGCTGTTTGAAATAAGGATTACTGTAGCAGTTGTTTCGCTTCAAGGCCACTTTCAAAGTAATTTGTAACGGATTAAATTGAAATGAGCGGGAAATTCAAATCTTCTGCTCGTCTTTTGACCTCCCTTCTATCCAATTAATCGACTGAAACTTCACAATTTCCTGTTTGTGTGTCTATAACTGTCTGTATTCAGCTGATGAACCGGAAATTGGATTCCGTTGCTCATCTGCAATACTTCCCGTTTCAGACACAAACAAAAACAGTCACTTGATCCCGATCTATAGCTCCGCCCCTTGTCTGAAAATCCAGAAATCCACCACTAGACACCCCCTCCCCCCGTTCGACGACAATATTTTCGAGTACACTCATTTTCCTATTTAACTCACCCACCCACCCCCAACACTCCAATCCCCTCAGCTCCCTCGTCGGAGCCTCCAGAATGCTCGGCACCGAATGGCGGATCCTTCTCAAGGAGATCCAGGACGTCTCCGCATTCTTCTCCATCACAATCAACTCGTTTTTGATCTACCTGATAATGACAAAGTCGCCGAAACAAATCGGTCCTTATAAGTACTTGATGATCTTCATTTCCGTCTTCGAGATCGTCTACTCGATTCTCGACATTGTTTTGGTGCCGGTGAGTTGTTCAGTGGAGCGCGTTTGCTGAGTCATTGAAAATAGATTGATGTGCAGTAGAGCGAACTTTGAGGTTGAGTCAATGTTCAGTGGAGCGCGATTGCGGAGTGTCGGGAACTTTATTCATGGTGTTCAATAGAGCGAACTTGTTGCGCTCTGGTTTAAACGACTGTTCAGTGGAGCGCATTTGCTGACTTTCGGAAAAACTGTTTCAATTTAGCGTAATGATGTCATGCTTTTCAATGTTCGAAAAATAGTGTTCAGTAGAGCGCATTTGCTGACTCGCATGAGTCATGGATACCAGAAGGAAGAAGAGCGTGCAGTAGAGCGAACTTGCTTTGTAACAAAAATCTTGAGTATGTACTGTTTCGGCTGTGAGTTTGATGTTCAGTGGAGCGCATTTACTAACCATGACATTGAATGAAGGGAACATTTCTGTTTCACGGGAAGCCAAAAGATTTGTTCATTTTCATCCGGAATTAGCAACATTTTGGCAAGTTTCAGCAGCACTACTCGCACGGACCGACGTTCCTTGTCATCGTGGGCGTCGAGAAGAAGCTCTTCGGTCCCCACGGCCTAACCGTCCTCACCGCCTGCTACTGGGGCTTCTTCGGCGCCTCGATGGCTGTTTTCGCTGTTCACTTCGTCTACCGATGGCTTGTTGTGTCCGAGTGAGTGCACTTCCGGGAGAGAAGGAAGTGGTCGTTGGTCCCCTGATGGATCCAATTCTCTGTTCCAGAAACCACCTTTTGGAGACGTTCAACGGCTGGAAGATCTGCGTCTGGCTGTTGATTCCGCTGGGTTACGGTCTCACGTGGGTGTTCACTGGATACGTGTTATGCGCCCCCAACGAAGCGACCACTAACTTTATAAAGTGATCTACAATCTCTTCTTCCCACTCTCAAAAAGATGTGTTTCAGGCCGGGAATCAAGGAGTTGTTCGGGATGGAATACGGAGAGTACGTCTACTTGGGACCGTTTCTCTACGAGCGGATGGCGGACGGAAGTGTCCAATTGCACGTGGTTCCGTTCATCGGATTGGGCATCATTTCGGCGACCATTGTGAGTTCTCTGTTTCGAGGAAAGCGCATTTTGGTGGGCGTTGACTGCTCATTCGATGGGATCGAAAAAACGTACTTACCGCATTTGCTAGAAAACAGTGGCATCTCAAACACGCTGCCGGAGAATGATTATATCTCGATATCGATAAGCGATATCAAAAAGTTGCCAACTGCAAATTTGTAGATCACAACTAGGACTACATGTTTGCTGTTGACAACATTTTGATATCTCTTATCAATCTCGACATGTAATGATTCTTCGGCAGCATTGCCGCTCTACGAGATAAAACAATGACTTCATGTTTTCTTGATCATTGATAGAAACTATGAAACAGAACAATTTCTGTTCCATGACTACCTGACAGCTTCCTGAAACGATCGGAATCTTCAGGTCTCCTCGATCATAATCGTCCTCGTGTTCGGGTTCCTGTGCTACGCGCGAATCAACCGTCTCGTCCAGACGTCGACGGCCTCCGTGAAGTTCCGGAAACTGCAATCGCAACTGTTCTACGCCCTCGTCATCCAGACCCTCATCCCGTTCGTTCTGATGCACATCCCGGCGGCTATAATGTTCGCACTCGTCTTCCTGGACATTGATCTGGGGGTGTACAGTGCACTGGTGTCGATGACAATCGCCATTTATCCCGCCGCAGACCCTATTCCGACGCTTTTGATCGTCGAGAACTACCGGAAGACGTTGATTAGTGAGTGGTTGTGCGGAAAGAGCAATGAGCAACAAGTGGACTTTCAGATTGGCTCAAGTGCTCCAGCAAACAGAACAGAGTCTCCGAGACGACCAGTCAAGTGTATTCTTCGAAAACTTGAGAATTCCGTTTATTTATCACTTTTAATCAAATCAATCCATAAAAAAAATATATATATTGAGCAGCAGCAGCAGAAATGTACAAAAACTGTGTGTCTCTATGCCGTGGCCTGTCTATTGTCCGAAAGTCTTCGCCAGGAAGTTCTGCACAGTGAGCAGTGGGTTCTCGGGCACTCGCTGAGCCTCGAATCCTCGAGTCGGTGCGTCGGCGAACTCGGCTGCCGGCTCCGACTCGTCAGTGCTGAAGGAGACGTCGGAGGACTCGGAGGCCTTCTGGTAGAAGCACGCCTTCATGTTCTCGAAGCGGTCGTAGCACGCGAGGTAGCTGAGATCGAGTTGAGTCACGTTTCCGGGCCGTTGGTCGCAGAAGGTGAAGCACTGGAACATGACTGTTTCAGTCAAGGTCACTCAGTTTAATAGAGAATTGAATGGTAGATTATGGCTTCCTGGGGACATTGTACCGTATTTCCTCGAAAGAGCGCCACCCAAACGTTGCGCTCCCGGAGAATCATTATATCTCAAGATTGATAAGAGATATCAAAAAGTTGTCAACAGCAAACTTGTAGTCCTAGTTATGATCTACAAGTTTTCTGTTGACAACTTTTTGATATCTCTTATCGATATCGAGATATAATGCTTCTCCAGCAGCGTTTCGAGTGCCGCTCTTTTCGAGGAAGAACGGTATTTTTGGGAATCCGGTTTTTTCGGATTAAAGAAATTATCATATCGTCCAGCATTACCCATGTTCTGGGAGCCGTTATCAGCCTGATCCAGTTAGAAACGCACCTTATTTCCGGCCAGCGTCGTTCCGACGGCATTGCGGACACAGCACGCGGTGTGATCGGCTCCCTGCGCGGCACAGTACTGGATGTCGGCGGCCGCCTGCATCGGGCACCGATCCTGTTTGAAGTACATCGCCTGGAGGGCCGATTTGGTGTAGGAACGGTAGGAGCACTTGGAGAGGCACGAGTCGGGCAGGTTGCGCTCCTCGCAGCATCGCATGAACTTCTCGTCGGGCGACATTTCCGACTGGAAGGATAACCGATTATATTGAAAGTATCAATGGAACTGTAGAATTGCAAGTGCGCTCTATGGCACTTGGAGTTCTTCAGCTTGACTATACAAGAATTGTTGCGTCAATGACCTCAAATCATCGCAGAATTGATCCCCAACATTTCAGAAGTTACTGAAACGGTGAATGGGAAGCATATGCGCTCTATTGTGAATTTGGGTCCATCTCAACACTTTCTCGAAATCCCCCGGCCAACTCACTTCCTTCTTGAAGGACAGCGTCTTGGATCCTCGGGCTCTTGCCCTGTAGCATCCGTACGATCCGCACGAGTAGCCTCCTCCGCATCCTGTAATCACCCGTTATCACTCCCTATCACTGATTGTGCCTACCTCCAGAACAGACAGGTGGCGGTGGGGGCATGCACCCTCCCCCGCAGATTCCCGAGGCGAAGCATGCTTCGGAATAACAGAAAAAGAGAGCCGAAAGGGCGAGAATGCAGAGGACGGAGTGGTTCATGGTGGGGAACGAGGGGCAGAAGTTGGAGATTGACCCCTCTCCTCCGCACTTTTATACCAGTTTCCTCTCTCGAAGACCTGTTGATGAGTAAGCGATTGGTGAAGGTTACACGAGGGGCATAATGGCCATTCAAGTGTCGACCGCAGCTTTACACTGGCAGACGAGACAGTGTGGCGGTGCGGGGAGACGCAGACGTTTCTCGAAGACGAATTACGTCATGCATTGGTGATTCAGAGAAAAAGAAGAAGGCGAAAGCGATTGAACTAACACCTGTGTAAGCTGAGAATGAGTAAGTAGGCAGCGAAGAACGGAAGGATTACGAAGAGAAAGTTTGCATGTACTTTCCCACGCATCTTCCTCGTCCTTTGTCAGTTTTCCTGTTTTGGGGAAGCGCTTGTCCTTGCGCAATCATGCCGCCCACATCTACCCTCTCTCGTTTTGCGGAACCACCGAGCGTCGTGGCGGGCGCCTGTGAGCCAGCTTCTAGGCGGTAGACGAGTGTGGATGGAGTGAGAGGAGGAGTCCTGTGTGTGTCGGCGTCAACGGCGACCGAGCGTCCGTCGCCAAGCGCTGCGTCGCCAGGGGCCATCTGTCGGAAGACGGGCGGTGCCGGGCGCATAAGGAGCGGTGGATGGTTCAGGACCGGAAGGGAGCAGACAAAAGCTGCCGCGCGGTGCAGTGGCCGGACAGCGCTCGTGAGTTGACACGCACACACAGCCTCCTTGATAGTCTTCAGACTGCGAGTCAATTTTTTCAGGGAAATGGAAATTTCGGGATTTTGGAAGAGAAACATAATGTTTCAAAATCAGTTTTCCACTGTCAACCGGGTCTCCGGATTTTATGATCGTATAACAGGACACATGGGTTGGCTATAGGTTTATTGTGTTCTTCATAGTTAACAAGGATAAATGAAAAAGATGCCGATTGCCGTCGTTTTTCCGGTTCCGGGAGAAGCGATCCCAGTCTGCATTCGTCCAATGGCCGCTTGTATCCTTTCTTGATCGCGCTGCTGATTGCGGTCACTTTGTAGATCCGTACTACCGCGGTTAGTTTGATTGACTTCGGTAATACGGACATCTCCGTTTCCGCGATCGTCGTGATCTTCATGCTCCTGATAATCACTTCCTCTCTCTCGATTTCGGTGGCGATGATGAATCCGTCTTCGAAGGTCATCTGAACGAATCCTGTGACGTATGGGGCGTGACCGGGGGCTTCACCTTTTCCGATTGCTTCGCTGAATGGTATGCGAATCTTGTTCGGCAGTCGGGTGATGGTTCAATCTTTCAAACCGTCGAGTGAGCAAACGGCCTCAGGTGCCGATGACGGGAACAGATAATTCCGTCTTTGGCGATGGTGGTTTCGGTTTCGGTTGACGGTGTCGAGATCGTCTCGCGGCATTCAGAAGGACTGCGATGTCGGCGGTGTTCTCGACGGGGGTCTCCACAATGGTGTCGATCGCTGGCGAATGATGCTCTATTCGTTCTGAAAAGAGGCGTTTGTGAAATGAAAACAAGACTCCAATATCAATGTTACCTTCAAATCAAGTCTCCAATGTTGCCAAAACAATCAAAAGGAATCAATGGGAATTCGGTGATAATCAGTAGGAGTAGAGCCCATATCAGGGCTCTAGAAGGGAAGGGAGAGGGATTTCAGAGAAATAGGAAATGGCAATCAACCCATCTGGGGACTCACAAACGGGCAATGAATGAATGGGCTCAAAAGGCAGGGGAGGGGCATGAGAAGGGCGGAGGCAATGGGAGATAAGATTGGGGAACTGTATACCGGCTGACAAGATAGTTTTCTGAGGGTGTGGGAGACAATGTACACGTACAGCACAAAGAAAACAGACAACGAAGATAAGATTGTAAACTATAGCAGCTCAAGATAGGATTGTTTTCTCTTTGACTGTAAGAGTTATCTGAAACATCTGAAACCGAAGAATGATGAGAAGTTTGAATAAATGTCATGGTCCTGATATTTCGTGCTGAAAGTCTTAAAGTTATCATTTC
Organism: Caenorhabditis macrosperma; assembly: GCA_963932285.1. Classification (NCBI taxonomy): domain Eukaryota; kingdom Metazoa; phylum Nematoda; class Chromadorea; order Rhabditida; family Rhabditidae; genus Caenorhabditis; species Caenorhabditis macrosperma. Next base: position 11,334,538 of record OZ010620.1, read on the forward strand.
ACGCGGATTTCTCCATTAGAGAAGCTGCCGCTCACATCTACCCTCTCCCGTTTTGCAGAACCACCGAGCGTCGTGGCGGGCGCCTGTGAGCCAGCTTCTAGGCGGTAGACGAGTGTGGATGGAGTGAGAGGAGGAGTCCTGTGTGTGTCGGTCGGCAACGGCGACCGGCGTCCGTCGCCGGGGGCATGAGGAGCGGTGGATGATGGTTCACGACCGGAAGGGAGCGGACAAAAGCTGCCGGGCAGTGCAGTGGCCGGACAGCGCTCGTGAGTTGACAAGCACACACAGCCTCCTCGATAGTCTTCAGACTGCGAGTCATCTTTTTTTCGGGGAGTTTGTGAACTGGAAACAGTAGAAACAGTGTTGTTCAATGGCTCACTCACATAGTGATCACAGCAGTTCCATGTTCCGTTGATGCTTCTCTTCTGACTCCTCTGTTTTGAGTACACGAACGCATTTCCGGTTCTCTATCTGAAAATAACAAAACAGTCAATGTACCGGAAATTAACATCTTGAGTGTCTATAAAACACCCACCGATCTCTGCCCAATCTCATCATTTCTACAATGCTCACCACCTGGGAACACTTTGAGAGCTCCGTCCAGACAGTGTGTGCCGTTGTGGCTGCCCTCCTGAACATGCTCCTTCTCCACTTGATAATCAACAGATCCTCCTCGAACTTCGGCCTCTACAAGTATCTAATGATCTACATTGCGGTCTTCGAGATAGTTTACGCAGTCGTCGATGCGCTTATCATTCCGGTGAGCCAATCAAATGCTCCAAATGTGCTCTGATTTCAGTCCCTATACACCAAAGACTCCATCTACCTCATCATCCTCTACTCCCACAAAACCGTCCTTCCCCAGTCCCTCCTCCCACTTTTCTCCTGTAACTTTCTGGAAATTCCATGAATTCGGTGGTTTCTTTGAGTTTCAGGGCTCTACTGTGCCACTTTTGGCTTCTCGATGGCCATTTTCGCAATGCAGTTCGTCTTCCGTTATCTAGCGGTTTGTGGGTGAGATTGTGAACCGTAACCGGCCGTCGCAGACTGTAAATCACCCAGGAATACCTCGTGGACGTCCAAGAACCCTTCTACTGTATGTGTCTGGATGATATGTCCCTTGATCATCGGAATGGTGTGGATGGCGGTTTGTGGAGTGTTCTGTGGACCAGCGCCTACTACAGATGCCTATCTGATGTAAGAGAGAGAGAGAGAGAGAGAGAGAGAGAGAGAGAGAGAGAGAGAGAGAGAGAGAGAGAGAAAGAAAGAGAGAGAAACATCTCATACACCGTCACGTCAAAGCGCACAAAACCACTCGATTTGACGACATATCAAAAAATTTGTTTTTTTTTCTAAATTCAGCTCTGGTTTCCAGGAATTCCGGGCTTCCAATCCTAGAAAACTCAATCTCACGTTTTTTGGCAAAGTAAATTTTCAAATTATTCGAAAAGAACGCCGGTTTTTTTCCGGTTCCCTGTTTTCCTACTCGCTGCACATCTCTAAAAAAGCAATGATAAGAAAAAAAACTAATTTTTGTGATGTCGTCAAATTGGGTGCTTCTGTGCACTTTGACGTGACGGTGTATGCACTGTTCATGTCCGGGCGTTACTACCAGTATGAAATTTCATGAAACATGGATTTCCATAGAAAAAAGATAGAACCATCTGAGACCAACAACGAACAGTGCTCCTAGTGGAGGCGGGGGTTGTATTGCTTTTGTGTGGCCTCATCATTAGAATCAGTTGGAATCTCTCGTCACAACCATAATATGTTTTATCAGGGAGAACATCCTGAGGAGCAACGACAGTTCGATCGCCTCCGTCGCCTACCTCGGCTACTACTTCTACCCCGTCGACCCATCGGGAAGAGTGACTGTCAACTGGTGGAACTTCACCGGAATCGCCGTCATCACCCTCATCATGTTCGTCTCCTCCTTCATAATGCTCTTCTTCGGAAGAAAATGCTATTTGGAACTCGAGCAGCTCGCCTCGAATGCTGCTCACTCGACGAGATTCCGCTCGATCCAGAGCCAATTGTTCGTGGCGCTCGTCTTCCAGACAGTCATCCCGTTGGTCCTGATGCATGTTCCGTGTTCTCTGATCACTCTCACCTGCTTTGTGGACTCTGCGATGGAGGGGTTCGGGAGGGTGCTCTCGGTGACGATTGCCATGTTTCCCGCACTGGACCCCCTGCCCAATATGATCATTATCAAAGAGTATCGGGTGGCGTTGATTGGTGAGAAGGGGCGAATCTTTGAGAACTTCCTCAGGATTCCGTTAATTTCGATGCGAACTGAACAATTATTCAAAACCTCTCTCTCATAGAAATACTTTTTTATCTAGAATAAGAAAGTTCTAGAAGGTGTTATATTCTCCTCTTCCATTTTCAGGTTACTGTACCTTCTTCCTCTCTTCCGTCGTAAAACCTTTGTTGAAGACAAGCTCAACTGTTCCAGGTACGGCAAGAACACGAGTTTGTACACTTTCTTAGATGTTTCAGAGTCCACTGTAATGCAGACGATCTGAATATATTCATGGGTTTTAACCAGAAACAACCGGTTAGTCGATAAGTCTTGCGCAGATCCTGACCAATTTTTATGGTCAATATTGAAAAAACACCTATTTCCTCGAAAAGAGCGGCTCTCGAAACGCTGTTCCGGAGAATCATTATATCTCGATATTGATAAGAGATATCAAAAAGTTGTCAACAGAAAACTTGTAGTCCTAGTTGTGATCTACAAGTTTGCTGTTGACAACTTTCTGATATCTCTTATCAATCTCGAGATATAATTATTCTCCGGCAGCATTACCGCTCTATTCGAGGAAATAGGGTGACTAGGAAACCTTTCAAGTACCGGTTATTTTGCTGTCAGCCCCGTGTTGTTCTGTTATTCGACGTGTTTTCCACGCAGCCTCCTGCTCGTTTTCTCGCCATTTTCTCTTCTTTTCAAATTCTAACAAACGGATCTATGGAACAGCATCAAACAATGGAAAGTGAGCGGAATACAAGTGAACGTCCATAATCAGTGAGCACTGGAAACTGATTTCAGACGGTAAAAGTATGATTTGGCCGATATCGAGTTATCAGAGAAAACGAGGAAACCATGAGATGGTGTTCACGAATGTTGGCTTCTTCCGCTGGTACTGATTATCACTGATCACGAGATCCTCTTATCATCTTCTCCAGGGTTCTTAAAGTGCAGCGATCGTCGAAACGCGGCACGGAGTATGTGAACTTCGAGGTGTTCCCAGAGCTGCGTGAGATGTTCTCCTCCGTCGACGCTCGGGTTCTCGTGTCTATTCTGAATTCGGACGCTTCCAAGACGAAGATCCAGGAGTTCAGTGGCAATGTGTCCGAGGAGGCGCCCTTTCAAAAGATGAACTTCACGACGAAGAACGCGATTGTCGCGCGAGGCAGTGGTTTCTTGAGGAGCGGATGTCTCCGCATTCAGCTCGAAGTCCGCGTCGACGCGCTCATCGACGAGCACGGCTTCCGCCATTGGAACTACGTGGATCCCACTGAGCACAGCTTCCTGTTCACTAACGACGAGTGGCTGGAGCCGTTGTATTTGGATAGACCGGTGAGTGGGGAGGACACAATCGGGGGAACGGTTACGCTCTTCTGTGCTCTCTTATCTCTAACCGTTCCCCGATTCTGATCTACCCTCAAATAACGGGAGTTCTCTAGAGAGATGAGGACATTTCAGATGCTCGCCTTCCATTCCGTATTTTTCCGACAGTACGGCGAGGATTCCTGTGTGTATTCTCTCGATCCACGATTGTTCTCCATGTTCTCGAATCTGCTCTACGGAACTGGATTCGCACCAATCGATGGTGGGTGATACGGAAAAGAAATGACGATATGAATAGCATTAGGACTGTGCAAACACCGTCACGCCAAAATACACATTATCCGTAGAACTCTGGAATTGTCTCGTTACATTTGATATTATGTATTTTTCATGTTTTGAGTTACTTTCTACCGTAGTTTCTTTAAAGGCGCATGTCTCGTGGCGAGACCCGATTCCTCACACGCTCTGCCTCGAATCAATCGATAATTGAACCCTTTCAGTTGACGACATCAACGAGTATCTTCTCTACGCGTACTCGCTCCAAATCGCCAATGTCACTCGGTTCTGCGAGCGGAAACTGATTGAGATGGAGGCGAGACAGTACTCGATCGCCGTCGTTTACGGTCTCAATCGCTATTTTGTAAGTGGGTGAGGGGGGTTTCGGAGGACAATGGGGACATGGTTTTAGAAGTACTTGTTGGACGATTTGGATGACATCGAGAAGCTGACGACGACGTTACAGGACATATCCTTCGAGTACGCGACGGCGGAGATTATGAAACTGCTGACGATGAGATTCTTCTCTCTTGTTTAGATTTCTCGAATCAATGTGTGTTTTTTTTCATGGAACAATAAATGGTTTACATTTAAACTCGCCGATGCATATATCCCCCTATTTCTCCTTATACCTACTTCCCTCTTCCATTCATTTATTCATTTGTTCTCTACTCCTCTCTTATTCCCTCCCATGTCTCTACCTTCTCACCTATTTGGTATCGGCTTCTTGCGGTGCTGAGCCATCTTATTCACTTTGTTAACTCGAATAAACGTTCTCAATAAACGTTTTCATTGATAAGAAATCAGACCCTTCATGATAATGAAGTCTCTTGAAACTGCAAGTTTTTGGAAAAGTTGCGGCGACAGTACCCCTCTGAACAAATGACCATAACTCGACTCAAAATGGCCTGTTTGAGCTGGGTCCAGGATAACTTTTTGATATCGCTTATCAATCTCGAGATATCAATGATTCTCCCGCAGTGTCCAGCGTACATTTTGAGCCGTTTTCTGATGTTATTAATCACGGATTCCGTTCTTTTGTAATAGTTTAGAAGGCTGCTTCCTAAACTCAATGAGCATATAATAATTCCTCTGAAGAACATCATTTTTAAACCACGTGGCAGTCCATAACGTGACACCCTGGCTCTCCTTATCTCGCCCTCTTCTTCGTCTTCGCCTCATTCCTAATTCTACGTTTTCGTTGCTTATCGATATCAGAATATTTTTCTCTCCTCCGAATTATCACGGTGATTGGTCACAAGAAGGCTGTTCAAAAGTGAGTGAACGTTCAAAAGTGTCCAAAGAAGGAGGATTTCCAATATTCAGATGTACTAGTGTTCAATCGAGTCCACATGTTCCTTGATTCGGAGGCATCTGATCCGGAGGTCGCATCTCGTCGGAATCTTGTGACGGAGAACTTCTCGTGCATGATATCAGTGATTTGTGCTTATGGGGAGTGCCAATGAAGCTTATGAGCTTCAAAGATTTCTCAAAATAGTTATGACCTGGATTTTTCTCTTCCACGTAGCTCCTGGACGCCGTGTTCTCGGAGGGAAACTATTTCACGTGAACTTTGATTCGGTTGTGTGAGAATCCTTCTTGGGAATTACAAAATTCAGCGTGAACTAGTTTCGGCATGACACTTCATTTCGTGGTAGGACCCGCAATCGCCGGAGACGGCTCAAACTTTAATTTTGGAAGTTCTACATTGTCTACACCTCTATATATCTCAATATTTAACTTTTTCTATTATTTATTTTTGGAAAATCTGTGAAACCGTGAAAGTAGTGGTAACTACATCAAATCTATTTTGGTTGGGAAAAGCTCCGTTTCTGAACGAGAAGACCATTGACGATGGGTTTGCGGCATCTGAGGTAGTCTGGAAGGACACAGTTCTAGATATGAACGCAACTTGGAACCCACCGCAAAGCGCCGTTCTGTAGGGTTTGATGATGAAGAAATTGGGGAGAGGATCGATGACAGAGTAGAGGGCAATCGACATGGAAACTACCGCCACGTAGTGTCCCAAATCCACCTCAAACAGAGCCAAAAGGAACATGAGAGCAGTGGGAAAGTGGACGAGGAGCACCGGGATGAGGGTCTGCACGACGAGTGCGTAGAACAGTTGGTGTTGGAGGGAGCGGAATTGGTACGACACTGCCGCCGACTTCTTCATCAATTCCGATATGTGACTGTAGCATTTGAAGCCGAACAGCAGGATTATGAACAGCGAGAAACCCTGGAAGAAGTGGTCACTGGACGGAGGATTTGAGGGTGGATTGGTTCGTTAAGTTAAGCGGAATGAACAGTTTCGAGACCGGAATCCGGAATCCGCCCAACTCTGATGGTAACTCAGCGATGAATTCATGCAACACATTGATTTGGAAGTGTTTCTTCCAATATTGTACTGTCGGGTGCATCCAAAAAGAAGATTTTGACGAGTTTTCGCAAGAAAGAGTTTTCTAGGCCACCGTTCAATTTCAGCCGTTTTCCGGGTGTTTTTCGTGTTATCATATCATTCTCAATTTGTTTTATCGAGGGTTACGGTTACAAACGTTGAGCTGCGTCTCGTTCGTTGCGAGACCCGCCGGTGGCCGCCGAAGCTTTTTCCTCGTCAAAACCTGCATTCCGGGTGCATCCGATAGTGGGCGCCTCCAAGATTGTGATTGGAGAGGTTCTAGTGCTTCATGGGGGGACGGAAGACTTGTCAAGGATACTGTTCACCAGAATCGGGCGGAATGAAAAATTCCGATTTCGGAATGCGGAAAACGGAAATTTATGTAAAAATTGGATGTTTTAATCTGAATTATTGTCTGAAATCACCCAAAAAACTCGAAATTTACAGGAAAATCGTCGCTATTTTTTGGAAAATGTAGTTTCCATTAGAAAAATAGGGTCTCATGGAAGCATTTTCCATGGGGGGGGGAAACGGAATCCGCCCAAACACGGCGAACCACGATCGACGTCTAGTAGTAAATTTTTGCAGCATTTTTCCGGGTTCGGCCACCAATCAGCAATCCTGAAACGTGGGCCACGCCGCTTTCGCAACCGCCGCGTGAAATTTTGCAACTTCGCCGCACGCAGGTCCGATTGGCGGAGTCCTCCCGAAAACGCATTTTGAACGCCCTCTTCCCCCTATTTCTAGGGCAAAGGTCTTAAATTTAGGGCATGAATTTTTTTTTAAACCGTTGGAAAATTAATTTTGATGGTTTTGTATAAAAAAAATTTGCAACTTTAAAGAAGTTTTTCGTGAAAAATGCGAAAAACCCTCGGGGACTAGGAAACGGTGTCCGGAGGTGGAGTTTCAAAACGCAAATATGGCCTAGATTTTCCTCTAACACGTCGATCGTGGTTCGCCGTGCCAAATCTGTTATTCAGTATGTTTTCTGAGAATTTGTTTCATTTTGGGATTTTCGAATCTAGCGGACGGTCCAGAAAGAATGAACGTCTTCTCTACGTGATCTTCCATGATATTCCAGCTTCATCAAGGTTTAAAATCTGTTAAACTCTGACAATTTTGATGAATTGTTTTCCAGCTTTCATTCTATCTTTTCTCGTTAAAATGAGGCTAACTGCCCTTCCACGAGAGAGAGAATTATGATAAACAACAGATGATATCATTATCAGTGAAAACACAGACACATCAGGCACTCATCCCCCCTCACTCACGACAGTAAACGAAGCGATTGCGAGTGCGAGAAGAGAGTCGGAATAGAAGGAGATGTGTCCGTTTTGTAGTCGTTTGTAGAGGTAGAAGAGACGATAGTCAAAGTGGTCGATGGTGTCTCCAAAGTCGGCGAGTACTCCGTTCCGAAGGTACTCGTGAGCCTCTTGATCCGGAGAGCACAGGAAGAATGCAGTGATGGACCACGTGATTCCACTCGACACGGGCAGCAGCAACCAAAGGAACAGCTTCCACGAGTCGAACGATTTCATCAGTTTACTGCCACTCACTGCCACGTATCTGTAGATGAAGTGCACGGCGAATATGGCCAGCGAGGCGCCGAAGAAGAAGAGGAAGGTGAGGAGGAGGGTGGAGGCCACGGGAGGGGAGAAGGGTGTCTGGGGGATGTTCACCATGACAGCGACCGCAGAGCCATGAGAGTAGTGGATCTGTGAGGGGTGATTTCTCATCACCAACTGATCTAATCTAATCACTCACCGGCACCAGCACCGCTTCCATCAGAGCCATGACCATCTCGAAGACGGAAATGAACACCATCAGATACTTGTAGTTTCCGAACTAAGCGGGTGATCTGGTGAGGATAAGAAAGATGAGAATCGCGTTGAAAACCGAGCAGAGGACGGCGGCGACGGCGTCGAGGTAAGTGGCGATCATGAATATCTGAGAGTTGGCCATTTGAAGTGGAACAGTTGGGGGAATGAGGACGGGGGAACAGAAGGCGTGTTTGTCGGCGACGAGTTCGCGGGAAACTATATTCTCCAGAGACTTGATGAATGTCCTTATTAGTCGGAAGTTCGAGGACTTTTCGAAGTCAGTTTGTAGTCGAAAAAAGAGAATTAACTACTTTTTAAGTATTCACCCATCTGTATCGTTTGAAACTGGAATCTGCAGAAAGCTTGTTCACTTCTCCTATTACCTCATAAGAACAAAAAGGTTTCTGGAGGTATGGGGAATTGAACCCCAGCCCTCTCCCATGCTAAGGGAGCGCTCTACCACTGAGCTATACCCCCACGCGGCAGAGAGACGTCGGCGAGGCAGAGACAAGAAGGATGGCAAGCCGGTCGCCGGCAGGGGGCATGCGGGCGGCGGTGGAAATGTTTACACTTGCCTGTCAGAGGCGCGGCGAGACCAACAGATCGGCCAACTCTTGGCACTGAGCGCAACTTCTCCACGAAAAGAATAATATCTGTTGACGGCCCGAGAGCTTGAGACGTATTCCGATCATCTATCGTTCAGCGATGCGTGTTTTCCTCCGTCTCTACTGTCTTTCCCATTACCCCCTTCATATACTTGTACTCCAATCTCTCATATTGGGTAAATTCACAGTTTCGAAACGAACAGTCAGCCGTTAAAATAGTGTTTTTATTCGAAATGTAAATTATAAGCGAAAATAGCACATATTGATAACGGTCCGCCTAGACGACATCTGCTGGAGCGGCATTTGGTGCCGGAACTTCAACATCGAGCAGCTTCATGAGCTTATCGCAGTCGATTCGACTGCTCGCCGCCACCTCCTCCATTTCCGCTTTTGTCATTCCCAACAGAGTCTTATGCATCTCCCCGGCGAGTCTGGTCTGAAAAACAGATTAATGAAAAGCTATTTTATATGTTTAGAACTTACAAATCTGTCCGCTTTCGTCTCGCTGTTCTCTTCGGTTCTCTGCTGCTTTGCAGCTGGCTGTCCGTCGGTGTTGGGTTGAGCGACGGCTCTTCGTCGTCGTCGAGCGGCTCCCAACTTCTGGAAATGGAATTGGTTTCGTAAGGAATCGAGCACTCGAAGACGAAGAAACAACTGAACTTACCGTGCCGATGAACGACGATAAGGCACTGATTGTGCCCACTTTCTTTCCGGTCGATTTCGCCATTTTCTCCTTCACTTCATTGGAAATCTGACCTCCTGCGGTCAGTATGCTGCGCATCTCTTCGTATTCGGTTGGGTGCTCCTCGCGGAACTTCTGAAATTTTGGACATTATTTTCATAGAAACATTCAGCGGAAACTCACGTCGACTTGTCGGAGACTGCGTGCTGTCAACTTATACGCCATTTCTGAAAAAAACAGTTGAAAATGGAAGGAATCGGATAGAAAGTTGAAGCGAGAGTGATGGGAAGAGAGAAGAACAGCAGGGGATTCAGAGGGATTTCCGATCAGATCAGAGAAACCATTCAGAAGAGGGGAATGATCTGGTTGTGTGCTGTGCATTGTGTGCCTTTATATAGTCTGCTCTGTGCGCAAAGAGGCGGGGCAGCCCCTTGGGTCGAAGAGAGGCGGGGCATAGCGTCGTCAGAGGTTGTAAACCGTCTGCCACCCCCATCTGTTGATACGATTTCGCAGTAAACCGCGATTGTGGCACATCTTGGTTGGATTGTGAACCTATTCATGGGGTAAACAGTGTCTGCAAACAAATCGTGATGAAAACTTGTCTGCCTCCTCTATTATATCGCGATTGCCCGAGCGTGCGCGTTTGGGGGCGTGGCATGTCAAAAAAAAATGTGCGTATGTGACAGCGATTATCTCAACTCCCACTGAACCAATTTTGCCCAATTTTGGCACAGGGGTCAGAAAGGATGACCGCATGATGCACGTCAATTTTCTAAGCGATCTGTCAACTTTTACGGCTTCTGGACTTCTTTTTGTGTTTTTGGCCTGTTATTTGTGCCTCTGGGAATGTGCGTCGACTCGATCTTCCCAGAGGCAAACTTCCCCAGAGGCGCACCACGAGCGAACCAAGGTGTTCCTAATGTTGCGAAACAGCGAGGATATGACCGTCGACCAGGTCAGGGCAATCTGTCGACCCTGTGGCGCAGTGGTAGCGCGCTTCCTTTTGGTTTTTTAGGTCCGAAGTTCGTGGTCACAGCGTGACAAATGTTTTTTTTCTTAGAAATGAAGATACTCATTCGACGTGGTAACAGGCCGCGAAGCGGCCTGAAGCAGGGAGCATCAGCTACCGCCGCAGCGTTAGCTGCGGAGGTAGCGTCAGCTCCCTGAGCCCCGCAGGGCTAGGGGATTCGGGCCGAAGGCCAAGAATCCCCTAGTCTAGTTCTCAAAATGTGTTTGAGAGGTATTATCAGATGCAATCGAAATGACCACGGAGAATCATTACATCTCGAGATTGATAAGAGATATCAAAAAGTTGTCAACAGCAGACTTGTAGATCAAAACTAGGACTACAAGTTTGATGTTGACAACTTTCCGATATCTCTTATCAATCTCAAGATACAATGATTCTCCAGCAGAGCTCCCCTTTTTCGCACTTTTCAGTTTCATAGTTTCTTGAATATCTTTGGAAAACTTCCAAATGCCAATACTTGATGTCTTCATTTATTTCTTCTCAGTAACTCGCTGCTCTCCACTTTCAACGGCTGGAAGATACTCGTCTGGCTGCTGATCCCAGCGGGTTACGCTCTTCTCTGGATGATCGGCGGCCAAGTGTTGTGTGGTGTTAACGAAGATACCACTAGGTTCATC